>LPNX010536676.1:93857-211533 GCA_001517045.1 Pseudotsuga menziesii
GGGCGAAAAACACTTCGCGGACCGCGGGTATGGGGCGGACTCGCGCGGTCGGACCGCAGGTTTGAAGGCAACAGTCGCGCGCAGATCGCGGGTTTAGTGGAAACAGGCGCGGTCTAGGTCGCGGGATTCGGGCTGACAGCGACGGTTGGAGCGCGACTGTGTTATGAACAGGCGCGGTCGGATCGTGACTGTAGGCTGAAAAAACGCGGTCGGGGCGCAGGAAAATGGCTGACAGCGGCGGGCTGGTCGCAGGTTAGGGCCTGAAATGCGCGGTCGGGCCGCGGCTGCGGAAGAAAAAAGCGCGGTTTCCGGCGGCCGAAAACGACAACCGAAAGTACAGTACGGAAAAATAATAAAATTAAAAAGAGACAGCGGAGTCGCCAAAACTGTAGCTAGGGTTTTCACCCTAGCTTGTGCTGATGAGCACCTACTAAGGAATCTGGAATCCTTAGTAGCAGTTCAATGATGTGTATGAATTAAATAAAGATAAACTGAAACAAAAACTAATCTAAATACGTTCTTGAAGCTAAAGCAATAAAAAGTAAATAACATGAAGCAAAAACAGTAAAGAAATGAATAATGGTTTTTATTGATGTTACCTCCAATGAGGAGGTTGATGGAGTCCGTTGCGCTGGTCCGATGTCGGTGGCTTCGAGCTCCAAGCTGCTTCTTTTCCTTTTTCAGTGGTGGAAATGGGCCAAAAGAGTTCTCAATGGTGAAAGTAGCTTGATGGTAAGCTAGGGTTTCGAGAATAATTTCGGCAGAGGCAGGATGCTTATGACTGTGGATGTGAAATGAGGGGTCTCCACCACTTATTTATAGTTTTTTAGTGGTGGAGTGCTGGCCCATGGTTTTGGAAACCATATGGTTTAGGGCAGCTTGTTTAGGGTTTTTTCCTCCTTTTCCTCATTATTTTATATTTTTTCTTCCCTTTTGGGGATTTTGCTATTTTTAGAGGAATTTTGGACTTTTTTGGAAGAAAAAGGGGTTTTTTGGCCTTTTGGAGGCATTTTAGGCCTTTTGGAGGCTTTTTAGATGGTTTTATGGCCTTTTAGAGGCATTTTAGGCCTTTTGGAGGCTTTTTAGTGGGATTTTCAGGGAAATATGGTAGGCAAATGGACAAATGAGCCATGTAGTGGGGTAGATGAGGTAGTTAACCATTTTTGGGTGTTAACATGCATCATGCAAACGGGGTCGAAACCGGGGATGTGACCATTTTTTTTAAATCTTCTTTTATGATATCCAAGGATGCTCTGTAAAAGTTGTGAAACCATCTGGCCCCGGTGTTTTATCAGCGTGGAGTGACCAAATTGTGTTTCTTATCTCATATTCCATGGTGGGTTTTGTCAGCTCCCTATTTTTTGCATCTTTTATAAGTGATGGTACTCCATGGAGTAAATCCATTTGTGCTTCCGAATCTGTCTCACCCGTCTCTGTATATAATTCTTGATAATGACTAAAGGCGTGCTCCTTAAGATCTTCCTGACATGTTATTTTGTTTCCATGTTTGTCCTTCAACTCCTTAATGGAATTGTAGCTTTGTTGAATCTTGGTTTGCTTGTGAAAGTAATCAGTATTGATGTCTCTGCCCTTCAACCATGTCTGCTTGGATTTTATTCTCAACACCTCCTCTATTTGTCTTGTTGCCTTTAGAATTATGATGCTCATCTCTCTCTCCTACTTCAAATGCTCTGTAGACACCTCTTCCACTTCCATTCTGAGATGCATAGCTGCTAAGTCACTTTGTAGGATTATTTTTTGCTTGTTTGGATCCTCAAAGCCTTCCTTCACCCATTTCTTTAAAGTCTCTCTCATTGATCTTAGTTTTGATTCCCAAATGTAGTTGGGTGATCCGAAGTGTTGGAGGTTCCACTCCCTTTGAATGAAATCCAATACTTTAGCATCTTGTAGCTAGATCGAGTTGAATCTGAAAGGGATGGGCCCACGATTGGCTGGAGGGGATAAGATCAGGGCTATTGGTTTGTGATCTAACACTGTTAAATGGAGAGCAAGAGAGGAAGGGAGGAGATCTTTCTGCAAGAAAGTGGTGCTTACCAAAAATTTGTCCAGCCTTGCTGCTACGTGCCATATTCCAATTCTTTTATTGCTCCAAGTGTACTTCTCGTTACTCAATGGGATGTCCAAAAAATCCAGATCCTCCATCAAGTCCTCCATCTTCTCACCAAAAAGGTCCATGAATTTTGTTCCTCCTCGCTTCTCACTTTGTGTCTTAGTTATGTTGAAGTCCCCGACGATGATGAGATCTTTCCTGCACAACTCCTCCTTTAGCTTGTTGAGATATTCCCAAAATGTTGCCTTATCCTTGTAGTGTGTTGGCCCGTATACATTACATATGTATAACGGGATTAGGTCCTCCTTTTCCTAAATCTCTGTCAATAGCCAATGACAAATTTCCCTGATAGATTTGATCATGAATTTAATTGAGATGATGGTGGCTATTCCCCCAGATGCTCCTTTAGAGCTTATGGATTTTCCTGTGTTGTTTTTCTAGAAACAACATGAAATTTCCATAGACTCCAGGTCTGGAAATTTTGTCTCTTGGAGCAGCAGAATGTCTGGCCTCTTAGATTTGATTATCTCCTTTATTGATTCTACTTTACTTAGGCCTCCCAGATCCCTACAGTTCCAAGAGACACTTTTCAACAATTCTTTACTAATTGGGATCCTGATCAGGATCTGTTGTCTGTTCTTGCCCCTCCTATATTTTTAGTGTTATGTAGGAGCTTTGTTTCTTCAAGACTTCTCTGCCTCCCTAGCTCCATCTCTCTTTTTGCTTCTTTCTCTGTTGGGTATCTTTGTGATTTCCTTCCTCTTGTGGTTGGCTGTGAATCCACTTTGTGTGTTTCCTGAGATCCTTGTGAGGGAGACCGCTCTAGAGAGTATCCTTGTGATGTGACTCTACTATTTTTTACCATCTCTGCCCAAGTTTCCCCTGGTGTTGTAGACCCTTCCAGATTCTTTTCGCTCCTTGCATTTTTGGGAGACATAGTAGGGATACTTGTGGTTGCCTGAGATTCTTCTTCTTCTGTTTCAACTGTTATTGTTTCCAAGGGCGGGATTTCACCTTCCTCCATGTTCAATGCCTTGAATTGATTATTGGTCGAGGCTTTTTCTGCTTCTTTGGGCTTCTACTTACTTGTCTTTTGCTGCACCTTGTTTGCTACTGGGGGAGTTTTCCTTTCCCTTTTTGATTGCTTCCAGCCTTCCTCCTGGTTTTTTTTCGAGATTTCTTGAGCCACCTTTGGACAATTTTTGACAAAGTGTTCGTACTTATGGCCGTTTTTGCACTTGAACGGTAGCTGCTCGTAATCTACCTTTTGCATGTGTTCCCAACCGTCCATGTGTAAGTTTACAACCTCTGGCATTCCTTTCTCCAGATCCACTTCAACGCAGATCCTTGCACAAGAAAACAGAGAACCCTTTGGTTCCGCTTTGTCAATGTAATTACCAAGAGAGTTCCCTATAGCTTGAATTGTTTCATCGTTCCAACAATGCAGGGGCAGATGTGGGAGACGGACCCAAACCGGGACCGCCGATGGGACATCATTTTCTCGATCAAATGAAAGGCTTCATTGGTTTAGATATAGACCACAAGGACCCATGAAGTAGGGATCGCCCTTGAAGATAAGGTCTCTATCAGCTTTTCTTTCAAATAAGAAAGAGAAGAATCCCTTTGCATCCCCCCAAATATCAAGGGCATCCAGATCTTATTTATCCATACCTCCATAGTATTTGGCGAAGGCCAGATCCCCGTGAATTGGCCTATCAAACCCTTCTCACTCAAAGCTAGGGATTTTAATATTGAAGCTGTCGACGTGATATGGATCCTAGGAGCGACTGCTCGCTTCATGAAGTTTGCGTCACTGGAGTCCGTAACGAGCAGAGGTGGGGCAGATGTAGTAGCCACCAAATTCTTAAAAGCTTCGTCAAAGAGTCTTCGACACTGCTCCAGGCTCAGATCTGGCGGTGGATCCATTACACGAATTCCTTGGCAAATCCCATATCCGACTCAACTAACCATGCCACAAATCTGATCAAGATGCCAACCTTAGGCTGCGTGAGGCAGCAAAAAACACTCAAATACGCAGGAAAGATTGAGCCTGCATGCACAGTGTGCTCTCTAGTTTGTGATATGGATCAGATGCAACATGTTGGTGGAAAGATAGGGAGATGACGGTGGGTTGCTATGGCAGAGCTCACGGTGGCTACGAAGGCAGAGCTCACGGTGGCTTCTTATCTCTTGTAACCACGCACCGTTGAATTTAAAAGGAGTTAAGGGTTTAACAAGAATGTGGCTAAATTCCATAAAGACAGGGTGGTGATCTGAAATGCCTCCCTCACCAATCCATTGATGAATGCATGGAGCCACCATGAATGAAATTTTAATGATGAGGAATCTATCAAGTCATTTGGCTACACTATCAGCTCCTATTCACTTGTTACTCCATGTAGGCTTAAGATCAACAGCAAGAATATCGAAAAGGTCTTCCACTTCAAAAAAAGAATCCCAGGTTTCAGCTTCCCCAAGTGAGAAGTTTAGATCTCCTCTCAGGATGAAACTTTCCAATCTATGAAAACCAGCATTGAATAATCTATGCCAATGAGCAGGTATGTTTGAGTTGGGGCCATATATATTCAGCAGTGTGAGGGATTTCCCTAATTCCCGAGAGAAGAGGATCGTCCCCAGACCTATGGAAACAAAACATGAATTAGTGCATAGTAAGTATTTTTTGGCCCAACCCGTAATGATACCTTCAGATCGACCAATGGCGTCAATACATATAAACTCCCAGCCTGGAAAAAGTAATCACAACTCATTTAAAATAGAATCCCCAATGGACAGCGTTTCTTGTAGCATCATTATATCAAGATGATGGAGGGTGATGGACAATGTTTCTTAGAGCATCATTATATCAGTGTTTCTTGTTCACGTGATATTGTTTACCTATATTACACAAAGTGAAAACAAAATTGGGGTGGTCCATTTTTTTGGTTGGGAATTTAAAATTTGTAATTTTTTTTTCTCTTTACAAATATAAAGGTTTTGTTTTTTTATTGTTTTATCTTTATGTTATTGTTTTAATTTTATATTATTATTTTTTATTATTTTATCTCATAAAAATAATTTAAAAAATATTTGTATCATTTTAACTATAAATTTTTTTTTATTTTTTTACTATTTTATTTAATAAAAATAAGTATAATATCAATTTATTAATAATAATAATAAAATATATTTACATGTATAAAAAAATATAAATAATAATAACTATATAAAACTAATAATAATAATGACATAAGTCATGTTATTAAACATATTTTGAAATACTTCTAAAACTATTTAATGTTGTTCATTGTACTTTTTTTTAACTTAAACGAACAAATTTTTAAAATTTAATTATAATTACATTATCAATAAGGATATTTATATCCATTAAAAAAAATACATAATAATAACTATACTTAGAAGAATATAAAAAATAATGATTAAATAAGTCATATTAAGAAACATATTGTTTTCAAATACTTCTTATAATATTTAATATTGTTTTGAATAAGTATTTATAATTTTTAAAAGTAATATTTTTTACATTAATTTAATAAAATTATAAACTTTTTTTTGGGTAAATTGGATGCTACTATATTAAAAAAAGAAAATAATAGTACATAAGAAGTTACAGTACAGAGACGTAGACCTGCTCATAAGAAGCAGACATAGAAATTTAGAGAGGAGTCGGACCCTCCCTTCAAGAGGGAGAACAGATCCACAAAACCGGAACCCTCCCTCCATGAGGGATAACAGGCCCAAAAGAGAGACATATACAAAAAAACTCACATGTTCCTGGAAGAACCAGACTAGCAGAATCCAAGTTTGCGGTGTTATATGCATGAAAAACCTGGGGTATGGCTTGCAAACCCACATATAGCCGAAAGAAGACATGAAATCATGACAAAACCTTATTATGGTTTGTAGAAGGGTTCCTCCACAATGGGGCAGCCAAAGCCTATGGAAGTTGGCCGCGATGGCTCGTCTGGCGCGTCCGCTGGATTGTCACTAGAAGAATCCATCACCTCGTCGCTGGTGGAGTGGTCTGCATCATTGTTACCTGCAAGGGGTTGCTTTGCGGGGAGAGGGATTGACTTTTTGGCCAAGACAGGGTTGGACATGAATTTCCCCGCCGAGAGAGTGGAAGCGCGGCTCTGTGGTGGAGGAATGGAGGTGGACGGAGGAGCGGGGGTGGAGGCTGGGGAAACAGTGGAGCAGATAGGAGCAGTCAGTGGGGGTGGAACAACTTGAGGACACGAAGGCAGGAGCGGAGCTGGAGGCACAAGGGGGGCAGGAGCCAATGGTTGGGAGTGAAAACGAAGGATGAGTCGGATGAGCAGATTCTTAAAGACCTAGTAGTTTCTCCTCTATTCCAGGGTTCTTCCAGCAGTGTTGACAACTTCAGATAATTCGTCCTCTCAGTCATTAACCATCTGTCGAACCTCTTCAAGGATTTCCATGTCAAAATCATCCCCGCTGGCCTGTGCTGAGAGCAGGATTTGGCTCTCCGCCTGAGCACCTCTACCTTGACGACCTCGACGAGGGACGTTGCGTTGCCTATTGGACATGGCGGAATGGTGAAAGAGACTGAAAAAACCAGAGTCGAGAACAAAGTTACAGTGGGTGAAGAAGACTGGGAGCATCGGAGGATAGAGATGCTAGAGCTGCTGGAGAAAATGATATGGACGGAGACGTGGCAGAGGAAAATAATTGTGGGCACGTCAGCTCATGCAGCAGGCTAGCAAATTAATGCAGCCTCGCGACGAGTTGACGGCCGAGTCCCATCAGCATAACAGAAGCTAGCCACGTCCATGCTGAAGTAAAGGCCCACAGTCATGAGATGAAAGCATGGAGACGTCACGCGAGAGAAAAGATGGCCCTGTCAGCCTCCCCGTGACATACACCCACATCCAAGTAATAAAAATAGAAACTTTTAATATAATTTTAAAGATTTTATAAAATAGATTATAAAAATCTTTAAATGAAATTTTAAGAACTTTATAATAAATGATATGAAAAAAAGCTTTTACATAAAACTTCAATAATTCAAAAATAAAAAATCCTATTTGAGAGAGGACAAGTTGGTTGAAAGCAAACAAAACTACACTTAAAAAAGAGAGGACAAGTTGGTTGAAAGCAAATTAGACTACACTAAAGAAAACCTTATCTTAGGCATAAGCAAGACTACTTTTATAAGAGTACTTAAGTTCACAATATTAAAATTATGTTAAAGATATAGTGGACAATCATATTTATTTTAAATCCAAACAATTATCAATTTCAAATAATCAAGAACTTTTCATAGGATTATGTGTTTGGCATTTATAAATAACTTGTTCTATACTTTATTTAAACTTTTAGTTCATAGGACTATGTGTTTGGCATTTATAAATAACTTGTTCTGTACTTTATTTAAACTTTTAAAATCCTATTTTAGAGAGGACAAGTTGGTTGAAAGCAAACAAAACTACACCTAAAAAAGAGAGGACAAGTTGGTTGAAAGCAAATTAGACTACACTAAAGAAAACCTTACCTTAGGCATAGGCAAGACTACTTTTATAAGAGCACTTAAGTTCACAATATTAAAATTATGTTAAAGATACAGTGGACAATCATATTTATTTTAAATCCAAACAATTATCAATTTCAAATAATCAAGAACTTTTCATAGGATTATGTGTTTGGCATTTATAAATAACTTGTTCTATACTTTATTTAAACTTTTAGTTCATAGGATTATGTGTTTGGCATTTATAAATAACTTGTTTGTACTTTATTTAAACTTTTAGTTTAATCAATTGTACCAATTATACCATTTTGTAAAGACATATAGTGACAATATACATGAATATTTTTTTTATTGGAATTTTGTCCACATATTTAACAATTAATCTTTAAGTATTTAAATTCTATTTAAAAAGGTATTTTATTTAAAAATTAATCTTTAAGTATTTAAATTCTATTTAAAATGGTGTTTTATTTAAAAATTTGATATCTTTTCCATCAACTATAAAGAATATCAAAGTGATTAATATATCACAAACACTATACTTATTTTAATTTGGTATTAATGTTTAAAAGTATTAATTTCTAATTTAATACTTCATAACATATATCAATCTAATGTACAGTTAAATACAAAAAGATATTAGACCAAAAAAACATTTTTTTTAAACCAATAAAATAAAAACACATTAACATCCTAATCCCTTACACTCTATAACTAGTTCATTTCAATGAAACTATTATATAACCAATGAAACTATTATAAACAAGCAAGCCTCCTTAAAAAGAAATCAATGTATATATTATTTTTTTATTAAGAGAAAGGTTTAATTTAGATGTGAATTTTATAAATTAATTTCTACCATTTAACTATAAACGTTAATTTAACTATTAACACTTGTTTCTATTTTTTATCAAATTTTATTAATTTTTACAATTCAATTACAAAAACTTGTTTTTTTTACCAAATTTTTCTTATGAACGACAAGAAAATAATATATCTTAATAAACATGTTTACGTTGTATTGATTGTATCACAATATAACTATATATATTTCAATAACTATAAAATATAAAACATGCTACTCATTACACTCTCTTATATATAGAAAGGAGGTATTAAGCAACCATGTTGCATATTTCACTTGTTTAAATATGGTGGTAGCCAAAAAAATCATTTTATTCTATTAGCATTACAAACATAGAACTCTCTCACATTAGTTTATAGAGAACATGGCTACCGACAATGCAAATATTGCACATGAGTCTTGTTTCTTGGAATAATTCATTGTGTCGAAGAGGTGCATTCTGTAGCCTAGTAGGAGGAGATGTGTAACTCCTTCCGTGCTCATCCTAGAGTTGACACGTGTCTTTTTTAAAAATAATAAATTATTATAAAAAATAACATGTTGGGTCAAATTATATTTAAAACATTTACACACACACACACAAGTCCATGGGGCATAGCTCAGGTGGTTGGGAGATTTGGTTATTGTACTCCCCACTCAAGTTCGAATCTCGTCGAGGACATTTTCTCTTTCGGAGCCCTTGTATGTAACGAAATATTATGCCATGGTGTAAATAGGGTTTTCATGGTGAACCATATATATATACATACGAAAATTAGAATATTTGATCTCTGTGACACTTGGTAGATCTCCTTTTAAGATAACTTATACTAATGAATAAACAAAAATGAAATATCTTATCTCTAGAGTTATCTTTACATGTCTATTTATGTTGAACAACCCTCAATTACATATATTTTTGGAATAGAAAAAATTGTGAGTTAAATAACAATGTTGGACAACCCTCAACCCTCAATTACATATATTCTTGGAATAGAAAAAAATTGTGAGTTAAATAACATTTGTTTTTAATTATAATTGAATTTTGAATCATTTCTTAAAAAACAAATTGCATGATTTTTTATACGTAGTTAATTTCATAATAATTTTCAAATGAAATTCTTTGAATGTAATTCCAAGTAGCTGCTCTATTTGAAATTTTTTGTACTAAGAAAAAATACGTTAAGCCTTTTCCATGGTTATTCGAAATTTAATTTAATCTCCAATATCGCCATTTACTATTTTTTTTCCTGTATTTCATTGTGTGTCTTACCATATCTATTTTTAGTGAGAATTTGGCATCGTAAAAAATAGTTAAAATATTTAAGTCGTAAGGCGTTTTTCTAAAAGGTCCATTTTGTAAAACAATGAATCTAATTGATTGGTTGGAGGGTGGTTCGTCTCTTTACCAAATAATATGTTGCCACGTGTTCGTTTATTCAGGATAGGCACCAGAGCAAATGGGCTGAGTACTTAGTCTCTGAGAAGGAGAATTTAATACCCAAATTCACAACGGAGCTCACTCTCGTGGACATCCAGGCCGACAAGTTGCAAGGTGAAATGCTGGATCTGCGACCGACAAGTTGCGAGGCGAAATGTTGGATCTGCAGCACGTCATTTCCTTCTTACCTCACACCAAGATCGTGTCCAGCACAGACAATGCCATCACAGCGGGCTCCGACATCTGCGTCATCACGGTTGACGCCAGGCAGCGGGAAGGCGAATCGCGGCTCGATTTCGTGGAGCGCAATTTCCATCTCTTCAAATCCATCGTTCCCCAGCTCATCAAATACAGCACCGACACCATCCTGTTGGTTGTCTTGAACCCGGTGGACATACTGACCTACATCACCTCACCTGGAAGCTCTCTGGTTTGCCGTCGAACAAAGTGATGGGCAGCAGTACCAACCTCGATTCGTGCTTCCGTTTCATGATCGCAGATCATCTCGATGTGAACGTGTAGGACGTGCAAGCCTACATCATAGGTGAGCACGGCGACAGCTCCGTGGCTCTGTGGTCGAGCATCAACGTGGGGGGCGTTCCTATGTTGAGCTTCTTGGAGAAGCAAGAAATCCCGTATGAAAAAGAGCATCTGGAAGCCATTCACTAGGTCGTGGTCAATAGCACTTATGAGGTTATCAAATTGAAGGGTTACACTTCGTGGGCCATCGAATACTCTACTGCTAGCTTGGTGAAAAGTGTGCTTCGAAATCAAAGAAGCATTCACCTGGTTTCCGTGATGGCGAAGGGCTTTCACGGGATCGAAGAGGAGGTGTTCCTGAGCCTGCCCGCTCAGGTGGGAAGAGGAGGGATTCTAGGCGTTGCCAGCATTCACTTGACGGAGGAGGAAACCCATCGTCTCAAGATGTCGATGTTCAGAAGCACCTTCATGTTTGAGTTGATCACCTCACCAATTATTGGGTGCCTCTTTTATAATTATATTTAGAAAAATGCCTTGTTCACCGGAGAGATATAACTGCACTCATGGAGGGTACCCCTTCGAATTATCGGGTAGATAACACAGAAACAGAAATGTGGTATGAATGATGCATTGTTCTCACATAATCACTTTTGGTTATAGTTATTTGGATTTTTATTTTTTTGCATAATATTAAGAGTCTTTGAGTTATATTATAACGCTCTGCTTACATTTGGTACTTTCCCTCATCCAAGGATGGTAAAGTATTGGATTCTTCATGCCTGTGTACACGGAGTGAGGATGGAGTGATATGAGCATAGTGCGGGTGCACTGGTCCTCCCATGGCAGCCCTCTCTCTTCCTCCTGTGAGCCTCTGCAGGGTTCTCGGGGCCTCTTTTATGCACTCCATTCCGTCGTCTTGTGTGGTGGGTTTTTTACGTTACTGGATTCTATTGTGGGTTTTTTGGCCAGGGTTTGGAATTGCAGGGTGGTCATCCCCAGCTTGGCAACCCCACTTGGAGTCCCTCCCCTTCACTGGGGGACTAGTACCAACCAAGAATATAAAAAAGTGGGAAGTTATCGCTTATTCTTGGCAGCTCTGGGGGTTACTATGGTTCGCCACCCCTGCATGGGTTTTTTTCGTCGTTGGTTTTTGTAATTTTGTCATCTGTCTCCCAGGGCACGTACTGGGTCGACTTGGGTAAGATTTGACGTGTCCGGGGTTTTGGTTTCTTTCACTATTTTTTCCTTCTGTCTTCCCTGATACAGGATCCCTCTTACTCAGTTCTTTCTTGGGACTCTGCTCATTCTACTAGCAGTGGGGGTTACTCTCCTTCTGACATCATGTTGGGTTCTTTTTGTCCCTTGGTTTGGTATTGACTTCGGCTAACCCATCTGGTTGGGTTAGGATTTTACCCATTTTGTATTATGTACTCCGTAGGTTGACTTGGGTTCTCCATCGTCGGTGCCGGTGGCCTGGGGTCCTATTCTCGAGGTTTCTCTTGGGATTCTTCCTCTAGCGACTGTGGTCCCTCTTTCCTAGCCTCTCCTCTGGTCACGCCGACTATCTAGGGCTCCCTTAGGCTCAGTATAGGGGTTACTCTAATTGGGTTGACTTTGTTTCTTCTGTGGTGGTTTTGGGGGGTGGGTTCCCGGTATTATCATTATTACATTCTGCCCTGGACCGATCCCTCTCATCTGGCATCACATCCAGATTATCGATGATTCTATCTAAGGGACTATGATTACCCTGGCCATGGAACTACGTTCTGGGGTTTGGTAACCACTCAAGAACCTTTAGAGTTGACCTTGTGGGACTTTTCGCATGGCTGAGTCGACTGCTCCTCCTCGCTTCCGTCGAAAGAGACGTGCCAAATGTATAAAGGCCTAAGAGGGGCGTTTTTGTTATGTTTTAGGCCATGATATCTTCATGGATCGTGTCTCTTCTCTCTGCTCACGTGCTCTTGTTGGGAGACTAGAATACTGCAGGATGGATAAGGTGGCCTGGGTGGAGTGGGCTACGGAGCATTGGAAGCCCCTCTTTGACTATATTCCCAATATTAGTTTGTTGTCGAATGGGTGGATAGTTTTTGTCTTCCTGGAAGAGGAACACTATTTTCACATTCTCGAAGGTATATGGTGCATTGGGAAGGGATATTTGGTTCTCGGGCATTGGCACTCTCGTTTCAACCCTCTCCGGGAAAGAATTATGAAGCGACATATTTGGGTGCTAATGCCTCACCTACCATTCCCTCTATGGAACAGACAGGTCCTAGAAGGAATTGGCAATACTATTGGTCGGTTTGTCGCTGTTGAGGTGGATTTCCATCTTGCATTTGATAAGAGGGTTGCCAGGGTTCTCGTGGAGATGGACGTATCCTTGGGTTTACCAGCGGAGGTGGAAATCCTTTGTAACGAGTGCCTCCTGGTCCAGAGGCTCGACTACCTCCATGTGCCATTTCGCTGCAGTAGCTGCCACGAGGTCGGTCACTTTAGGTGAACATGTCCTGACTTTCGACTTGGTAGTGATGACTTGGGCTCAGATGTCTCTCTGAAGGGCTCCACACCAGTTGTACCCACTGTGCCCGTGCATCGGGTTCCAGGTACTCACTCTGAATCACTCTCTCCTTTTGAAATTGTCTCAGATTCCTTTCTAGACGCTATCGATGATTCGATATTGTCACATAACAAACCTCATGTACCTGTCCCCACTCTGTCCTCCAACCCCCATTCCGATTCACTGTCTTCACAGCACGAACTGATACTAGATCAGTCTCTTCCTAGTGACTCCTTGCCTCCAGCCGTTCATACTCGCACGATGCTCGAGTCTCCTTTGGCACCTGTGGACTCCCCTCCACTCATCACACCAGACCATTCACTTTCCTCTCATTCACCATCTTCTCTGGACAATAAAGAACAGGCTCCTCCATCTCTGTCTTCTTTGGTGGATTTTCCACCTCTTCCACACCCTCGATCCCCACCAAACCTTTCTTCTCCCTCCTATAGTCCTACCACATCTCCCTCATTCTCTGACCCCTCTCTTAAAAAATCCTTATCTATATTTACAGCTACAACCCCATTCTCCCCATCTACCCTTCACCTCAACTCCATTCGCTTTGCCAATGTGACTGTTTGGAAAAAATCTAAAGGAAAAAGGGACAATACGAAGGTTGACCTATCCTCAGCTTCTCCTCCCTGTATCCCACTGTCTGTTCGCATCAAAGATGCGGCCCGTGGCATCTCTAATTGGGGACTTAGAGCATCATCTCCCCACCAGGATACTCCGTGATGAAGCTCCTTTCCTTCAATATTCGGGGTCTTGGAGGTAAGACCAAAAACCATAACCTATGCTCTCTCCTTAAGTCACTTGGTCCAGATATGATCGTACTACAGGAAACTATGTGTAGTTCCTCTCCTGGATTACTTACCTTCTCTAAGATCCTCCCTTCTTAGGAATACTGTGCGATCAATGCATTGGGCCTTTCTGGAGGTCTCCTCACTGCCTGGAACCCTCCAAAGATTAAGTGCAAGGCCTTTCAGACCTGTGCTGGCCTTTTGGTTCAGGCTTCAGTTCATGGAATGTCAATTCCTATCTCCATCCTCAATGTTTATGGTCCTTATAAAGACCGTGAACTTTTCTGGGAAAAGGCTCACTGAGGGGGATTACTTAGCATATCGAATCTAGTCTTAGCTGGGGACCTCAATCTTACCCCGTACTCCTCTGAGATATGGGGAAATAAGGCCTCTCCTGATCCCCTCTCTCATCATTTTTTATCCCTCTTTGACTCCGTGGGACTTGTGGACCTGGCACCACAGTGCACTGGGCCTACTTGGCGTAATGGTCGTGTGGGGGGGAATGGTATTTGTAAGAGACTTGATCGTTTTTTAATTTCTACAACCTTGATCCCTTCTTTGGGAGTTCACAGGGTTTGGACTCACTGTGCGGACATATCCGATCACTACCCTATCTGCTTTGAATGGGACAAGAAAAAGGGCTCCTGTAACTACCAATTCAAATTTAATCATTCGTGGCTTAATGATCCTGCATTCACCGAATCGTTTAAGGGGCGATGGTCTCTTCTTGCCCATTGTGACAACTCCATTGGCATCGATTCTATCATCCATAAGTTGCGTATCCTTAAAAATGAATCCAAGGCATGGATTAAGAACAAGCTGGCTTGTATGGATTCTGTGTCAAATTCTCTTGACCATGCTATTGGAACGCTCCTCTCGGGCCCGACTAATGGTATCCTATCCTTGGACGATATGGCACTGTTGGAACAGCTCAGATTCGAAAAGTAGAAGATCCAGGACCATTACCTGCTCACTTGGCAATTAAAAAGCAGGACGAAATAGGCCCTACAGGGTGACTCTAATACCAAATATTTCCATATGCTTGCCTCAAGCAGGCGGAACCAAAATTCGATATGGTCACTAGCCGATGCTGAAGGTAATAGTTATGAAGACGAGGTTGCCCTTAAAGATATAGGTAAGTCACATTTTGCTTGTATTTATAAGGATGATGGTGGTACATGTTTGGTTCAACAACTCAAGGTTGTCATGCTTTTTCCTAATATGATTATAGACGAGCTTGCTTCGAACCTTACCTACCCTGTAACTCTTGGGGAGATTGAATATGCCCTGAAATCCTTTAAAAAATATCGGAGCCCTGGCCCTGATGGGTGGCCTGTGGAGTTCTATCTGCACTTCTTTGAACTCTTGGGTCATGAGTTATTGTCAGCTGTGGACTCGACTAGGGTCTTGGGATTTATTCCTCCTTCACTGAACTCGACCTTCCTTGCTCTCATCCCCAAAATGGATAAGCCTCGAACCTTTGCTAATTACAGGCCCATCTCTTTATGTAACCTACTGTACAAGCTGATAGCAAAGGTCATAGCTGTCAGGATCAAGCCCTTTTGGACTCGGGTATCACACAAGAACAATTTGGCTTCCTGAAACACCGACAGATCACTGAGCCTATAGGAATTATACAAGGGATTCTCCACTCTGTTAAAACCAAAAACATATGTGCCTTCATACTCAAATTGGATCTCATCAAGGCATTTGATCGTGTGAATTGGACCTTTACCCGACTCATATTGATTCAAATTGGGGTTCCACTTCTTACTGTCAATTGGATTATGGGCTGTCTCACCTCTGCTAAATTTGTTGTTTTGATTAATGGGACCCCCTCGAAGTTTTTTCCAACTACTCATGGCATCCGTCAAGGCTGCCCATTGTCTCCTCTTCTCTTCATCCTTGTCATTGAAGGTCTCAGCCTCCTAATCACGGATGCCAGGAATAATGGACTTATACGAGGCATTCAGATCTCATCCTCCCTTGCCCTTACCCACCTCCTTTTTGTGGATGATGTGATCCTTATGGGTACGGGCACTCTTTAGGAATGGGCTGCTTTTGATGTTATTCTGGAGTCCTTCTGTAAGGTTTCCAGAATGAGTATCAGTTTGGACAAATATTGCTTCCTTTATAATAATATTGATGATGCTATACTAATGGATATATCCAGGGTACTACCTTATCAGATGGAGTCGATTCTCACAGGGTTTAAGTACCTTGGTTACTACCTCAAGCCTCTCGGATACAGGGTCTGCGATTGGTTATGGTTGGTTCAGAAATTTGAAAAGAGAATTTGTAACTAGACCCACAAGCTTCTTTCCCTTGGAGGCAGGTTGATTCTTGTACAATCAGTGCTCTCCAGCATACCGGTGTACTGGATGGGATTAGCTCCTATTCCAGCTTCCATCTTGCACAAGCTTAGGAGCATTATGTTTGCCTTCTTATGGCGATCTTTTGAGAATAATTGAAGATATCATTTAGTCAGCTGGCAGAGTCTCTCATGGCCAATGGAACATGAAGGATGGGGGATAAAAAATTTGTAGTGGTTTAGCATATCTTTGCGTCTAAAAAATCTCTGGATGGCTCTGATGAAGGATGGTCTATGGCACCGTGTCCTCATCACAAAATACATGAAAAATCTTACGGTGGTGGATTGGCTCAGAGATAAGAGATTCTATACTCGGAGGGTTTCCATTATCTAGAGGGGTTTTTCATAGACCCTACCATGGCTGGGCCATCACCTGTCTTGGCAAGTGGGTAATGGTAAAGATATTATGATTAGTGTTGACCCGATTATTGGTGCTCCTTCCTCTTTCATCCTTCCAAAGGAGCTGAGATCATATCTGGTAGACCTGGACATCTGCACTTTCTCTCAGGCTCACAACATATTACCTGACTCTCAGAACTACTGGTATACGGCCGATGAATTGGGTATAGACGGGGACTGGAAAGTAGCATGGGATGCATATACAGCGGGTCTGGCTCAGGGTGGTATTCATCTCACTACACTAGCTGATTCTCTTGTATGGGACTTCAACAAAAAAGACGGCTCCATTTCTGCAAAACATGCTTATGATTGTATTGTAAATTCATACTCTCCACCGATTGGCAACCACTCTGACTCTTTTTTATGGCACAGTGCTCTCCCATGTAAAATAGGTTGTTTTACTTGGCTGGTATTTATAAACAAAATCCTCACCTGGGATAACCTCTAGAAAAGGGGACGGTCTGGCCCAGGCATCTGTGTAATGTGCAATTCTGATGACGAGACCGTTGCTCATATATACACCAACTACATTGTCTGGAAAATAGTGCTTGGCCACATCTGTGATCAGTTTCAGCTCCCTTGTCCTCCTCGCATGGATTCTCCCTCCTCATTTGTTAGGAATTGGGCGGGCAATTACACAAAGAATCTGACTCTTTGGTCTATTCCATTCCATATGATGTGGATCATTTGGAAAGCCCGTAATCTGGCCATCTTCAAAAGGAAAGAAAAGGAATGTACATAGCATAGTACATCAAATTACATATCATGTACAGACCTATTCTTCTCTGCCAGTTAAAGTTAAAAAATACAGGAATATAGGGAATCCTCCCTGTATGTATTTCCCATGTGGATTTTTTGATGGTGCATCTACCAACCAGACAATAAGTGTTGGTTACAGCTTATATTTGAATGAGTCTCACCATTTCGAGTTTACGCTAGGGGTTGGATGTGGCTCCAATACAAAAGCAGAATTACTTGGTCTTTGGGCTCTTCTGCTATCTTCCCATATGATGGGGATCCCCTTATCCCATATATTCGGTGACTCACAAGTCATCATTAACTAGGCAAAGGGATCGACTGCTCTCTCCCCACCAGAACTCTTTCACTAGTGTCGGGAAACACAAAAGCTTTCTTCTAGTTTTCCGGATCTATCGTTCATCCACATCTACCGAGAACACAATTGGATTGCTAACCATCTCTCTGAAATTGCTCTCACATTATCTCAGGGTTATGGTTATTTCTCTGAATATTTGGAGGATCATTTGATCTGTCATGATTCTTTTCAGCTCTTTTGAGTATGGACAGGGGAGCTTACTACTCTTATTGATTGTTGACATGCTGCTCAGCGACCTCTTTTAGATTGTTGATCAACCCCTTTGGTTCTCAGTTGATGAGGATGATGGGACTGACTCCATATATGATGAGACAGTACTTCTGATGGGACCCTTTACACATTTGTATTGCCATTCCCCCTGGCAGCGTCTCGAAGAGATTAATTACCATATGAGCTGTATACTTATGAAATGTAAACCACTTCTGGGATGGCAGGATTGATGCCCTTTGATTCTTAATAAGAATATCGAGGACAGGCTTTTCTCTTCTTGAAAAAAAAACAAAAAAAAACCCGCTCTGCTTACATTTTGTTTATTTTAATTGTTCATTGTTGTTTCAAAATACATATTTTCCAGTATTTGATATTAAATGCATTAATATAAATCATAAGATTTAGAATTCTGATGGTTATTGTAATTTGAATTTAGAAATTAGGTATATAGGTATTATAGCTTTAAATGATATTGATTATAATTTTGTCTTCTTTTATTTTACTAGGAATTTTATTGGAATCTCAAAAAAAAATCATAGAATTTGGTTGTTATAGAGATATTTAAGGGTGGTGAATTTATTTATATATTCAAAAACATAATTTAAACATTTTCAAATTTGGATTTTACCAAAACATAAAATAAATAGACAACTCCTTTAATATATAGATTTTAATCTAAATTTCTTTAATATCAAAAAAATTATAAATCAAAGTACTTTCTAGGTACCTTGATGTCCAAGCATAAGATAATATGGGAACTAGAGACTTCCTAAAATTGCTTTAAACTCAAGTCAAAACCAACTAAGCTCAAATACAGTTGATATAAAGATATCTTGAAAAAGTAAAGTCCTATGCCTTGAAAGGTCTTACGCATTTATTTGTATCACTAAGCTAAAGGGCAGGAAAGATCAATTCAACTAGCAAAAACATCTATAAATTTGGTCAAGGGCATTCTGAATAAATAAAATCTTTATTTAAGTGCCCAGATGATTAATTCCCAATTGGCCCCATCAAAAAGAGGTTTTGAAAAAGGTGTGGAGCCGCGAAGACCATAAGGGAGAGGAAAAAAAGAATAGATACAAAAGGACATGTGTAGGCAACTAATCGCAGTTGGTGAAGAAGTGGATTATGTCGATGAAGTATGAGTTTTTAGCACAAGTAGATCATAAATAAGAGTTTATATAGCCGGTTGTTTCTTATCCAGTAGCTTATTTAATGGTTGGCAGTTTATTCAGTCATACTATGGCTTGGTTAAACCATTGGGGCATTAATGAAAACAATATTTTGAAGAACATCGATAATGTAAAAAATATTATGACTTCAAATTTTAAACAGAAATTTTGATGTGAGGAAAATTTAGCGGTTAAGAGAAATGAAGATAAAGTATCTCTCTATAGTAAAGAAAGTTAATATAGCCCACATTAAAACAAAAACTAATAAACTCCATAGAGAAATAGGGTGTTGGGTACCTTGAGTCAAGGAAACCAAGTTTAAGGCTCAAGGAAACCAAGGAAACTTAGTTTTTACTTTATACAATTATTTTACTAATTTTGTAATTTTTTTCTTCAGTGAAGGAAGTTCAAGCTACAAGCATGGCAAGATAAATCTGTGAGAGTGGTTACAAATTTATCAGATGTTCACTTGCGAAAGCGCAAACAGAAATTTGCTGCAAGAAACAAACCGTAAGGCCCCACTTGAAGAGTTCATTGATGAATGCAAATATTACCTGTGTATCCATGTTTTGTATTTACATTTATTAGTTTTATACATATTGCAAATTCTCTTCTAGCATCCTACAAGCATGTAGTTATATGAAAATTAGTCACTTGTTTAACTACTATAGTTCAATATGTAGTTTCACTTCATGTTGGATTATTTTTCCAGCATGCCATGACCATGTGGTGCGCTAAAGAGTTGTTGTATATATTAATTTAAGTGTGCCTTAGAATCTATAGTTCTTACTTTATGTAACATATATTTCCTACTTTGAGTGGAGTGATTTACTTTCAATAATGTGGTTGAATTTCTTCAAGTGCGGGGTTTACTTTAATGAGTCAATCTTAGAGCCAAGGGAAAAGTTGTGCCCTGGGTGACTCGACTTGCATAATTCCTAAGTTCTTGGTTGTACGATAGAAATAATTAGTTTAATTACTTTAGTTACATCAATAACTCCACAACATTCATAAACTAAGACAATAAACATCATAATGTTTGGTTTCCTAGTTCCTGATTTAGTAAAACTTAGGATTTAATGACTAGTTTATTATTGTTGCAATATTTAGATTACTAAAGAGCATTTGGAGAAGAAGCTCTAAATGT
The DNA here is from genome assembly GCA_001517045.1 of Pseudotsuga menziesii. Lineage (NCBI taxonomy): Eukaryota > Viridiplantae > Streptophyta > Pinopsida > Pinales > Pinaceae > Pseudotsuga > Pseudotsuga menziesii. Next base: position 113,964 of record LPNX010536676.1, read on the forward strand.
GCTCTCAACCAATGCACTCTTCAAAAACCAAATGAAAAATTAATAAAGACCAATTATCCTAATGCCAATATTTTCACATATTATAAAGTAGCTCTCCTCCATGAAGGTCAACCCCTCTAATGCGTGAATAAAGGGGACATGCCAACTCATGCCAATTGCCAATGTCTTTTTTTAAATGTGGTTCACCATTTGTTAGAGGGCTACTCCACGGAAAATTCCAATACCTGATATTCAAACTGAATCAAGGTATGGTCAGCTCATCAATCACAACATTTATTACAAAGGGCTCCACAAGAGCAACATGTCACTTACAAGAGTAGAACCTAGGTGGGGAGGGTAACATCATTCCTCCCAACCACCCAAGCTACATCCATTTGACACCAATTGCCAATGTCTTATTAAACGGGTCGTGCCACATCAAAGGGTTTATCGAAAGTAGAGATACAAGACAACATGTCCATTGTTGTCCCATTAATGAGAACATGTTAAATTATAGCTCACTAAGATATCCTAAGCCATGACCCTAAAGTCATGATAATACAAATACACCAAATAACAAGGTAACCAAGTCTCTAATACAACATATAATAAGATAATCAAGAGCACCATGAACCAAGGCATATCTAGGAATCTTGCTCCAACCCAAGTGCCACAAACAATGTGCACTCCAAGCACATCAATTCCACATGCAACTATAAATACCTAGGCACGCATTTAGGCACCATCAACTCATGAGAAATAGAATATTGAACTTCAAGTGAAAGTAATATTTGTTGTTAGTTATTGAACCTTATTGATGGGATTTTTGGCATTTTTTCGCTCCAAGAAGATTTGAATTTTCTCCAAGAAGATTTGATCTCTGTGTTCCTCGGCCTGGTCCGTGGGTGGTCTTGCTTGCTTCAGGTTTGTGGAGTTTACTGTCTAGCTACATGATTTGATTGCATTGAAGAGGTTGTGCATGGTGTTGCAGAGGGACTTCCATCTCAACAGGTTGATCAAACCATTTGATTTGTTGCAGGATCGTGGTGGATTTCTCTGGATTTGTCCAGCCCCAAGGCATTGTGGTTGTTTCGGAGCCTGTGTGCTGCAGTGGTATATAATTTAGATTCAACAAGTTTTGGACCTAGATCCAAGTTGTCTAGGCTTGGTTCTTGTTGGCTCGGAACGTCTCAGGAACTGTGAATCTAGAGCCTCGCTGACTCGCTGCACTCACTGATCTTTGACAGAATTTTTTATAAATTCTCGTTTCTTATTTTATCTCTCTATGACCTCTAGAGGGAGACCCCCCTCCTCTTCCTCCTGATATGGATGCATTCAAATGTATTATAGCCTCCTATGGGAAGAGAAAGGGAAGTCCAATGGTGCAGACCTTTGTGAAGAAAACAAATATTCCTTCTGTTGATTTGCCTACAGAACGTCCCTGCCGAACTGCATTGAATCTAGTGGAGTGTGGGCTCTACTATAACTAGATATTGTTCTTAGTTTATCTATTCTTTTTGTCCTAATTTTAAACCTTTGGTTTAAAATGATTTTACAGTTTATGTTGATTTTTTGACAATCAGTAATTTTTGTTGGATTTAATGCCTTTAATGGCTGAATTATTTCATTATTTTAGTTTTAAGGTTTGTGTTTTGGGATTATTAGTTAATATGTATATCTTTAAACTTTCAAAAAATTCTAATAAAAGTTTATTCCAAGTTTGTTTTATAATCTAACCCTCATTTTGAGTCCTTTGTCAAATATTTTCATGAGGAGATTCCTGTAGCAGCTCTGTTTTTCATGTTTTTGTCATTGTCATTGGGAGCATATTACGAGGCGATGGAAACGAATTCTAGAAAACAAAAAGAGGTTTTTGTCCACAATAGACTCATTCACAAAAACCTCTCTCAGTTTTCTAACAGCTATTATTTTTTGAGAGATTGGAATTCATCTTTGTGGCCTATTTGTAGGGTTTGAATTATTTAATAATTTCATGTTTTAGTCACAAATTTGAAGCACATATTTCGATCAATTTAATGGTAATTTTTTAAAACCAAGAGAGGTTTTTGTTCATGACAGAATCATTTAAGAAAACCTCTCTCAATTTTTGCACAGGTGTCCCAGATCGAGAGATATGAAGGAATCTTTGAGACCAAAATCTCCATAAATTCGTCAAATTTCCCCAAATCCGATTTGCTATTTTTGGGTTAATTGTCTTTAAAGATTTTGAGTTATCATGTAACTAATTGATGTAACTATTTCAAATTTCGACCTAGAAGGTAGTTATGGAACTACTTTACTTTTTTAATGATAAAAATAAGACAAACATAGAGTTTTGGTGGGGGATTTTTCACTCAAGGAGAGGCTTTTGGAGCTTTGATTTTTCAAGCTAGCATTTATAACTCTTATGTAAGTGGATGAATGTTATTGATTATATATAAACTGATAAGCCCTTTTACTTGTCATGCTTTTTTCATTTCTTGTTTAAAGGTTTATTCATGTAAATGCTTGTAGCCTGTGGGTGGAATTGGTATTTCATGTGTAATGTTTATGGCTTATTGGGATGTGTTTGATCCCCAGTTTATCTAACTTGCATGATTCAGTTTTGTATTAGCTTGTGGATGTTTATTTCCTCCTTGCTGATGAATTTTTTAAAACCAAAACTACAAACCAAAACCTAAAAACCAATTTTACTTAGTTTTATTTTATGAGATTGTGTTGGCTTGTTCTTTAGTAGTTTGAGAACAATTTCTAGCACTAACATCTTTGGTGTCGTTGTCGTTGTCGAGGGCGAAGCTGAAGTATATCTTCCATGGGATATCATTATTCATCTGATTTTGAGAGGTGAACAAAGTCATAAAATATTTTAGACTACAATTTTTCACCGGTGACTCCACGATTAAAGATTCCATTGCAAGGAGAATTTTGTTGACAAGAAAATGAAGAAGCCAAATGGAAAGACTCGGTATAAGCTTGTTACTTTCCTCCATGAGGTTTTTTTCTTATTCATCAGTTCTTTCATGTATTTCCCATTGCATGTCAAAAGAATTATTTTTTGTTTTGTCTATTCCGATGATCATAAACCTTCAAGTACATATCCCTCTTTGGAAGAAGAAAGTCTGCATTCTTCTTGTTTTATTGATGTTGATCCTATTCCTTCATTTGGAATACATGTGCAACATGATATACATATACCCATATCTCTTGAACCTTATTATTCTGGTCATCTTGTAGAGAATAAAGCTGATCTATTACCTTCTACCATCACTGCTGAAATTTGCGAACAGCTTGTTGAACCTCATTTTCAACTCACAAATTTTCAGTCTAGACTTACACAGACGATGTTTAAACCTCTTAGACTACCATCTCTCTTACATCCTTACCCTTCCTACATTGTTGAATGTCTTCCCCATTTTACTAGAAAATACTATATTACAGCAAAGAAGCATTTAGAATCTTTTCATAATTTCATTCATAATTTTGAAATCATGCATGAGGATGTGGTTATGAGGTTATTTTCGAAATCCTTTTTTGGAGATGCTGGGTTTTGGTTTCGAAATTAAAAAGATGATTCAATTGGATCGTGGGAAGAGTTACATGATGTCTTTTTGAAGTATTGGGGTAAGAATAAATCTTATGATCAATTTCTTTCCGAATTTTATAGTTTGAAAAGGGAGAATGATGAGCAAATTACTAAATTTAATTGGAGGTTTCAAAGTTTTTATATCAGTATGCCTACGGAGATCAGACCTTCGAAAAAAATTGCTATGGTATATTATGTTATGGCTCAACATTCAAATCTTGTCTTTTTCCTGTTAGAAAGGAAATCATCATCTTTAAGACAATTGTTTGAGGATGCAAAAGGAGTGGAGGAGAACATCCGAGCTTGCAAAATGCTTCGAAATCAGGCTCATGCTAAAGATATACAAGCTTATGAACAGGAAGAAGAACGTAGGTATCATTCAGATTTAAGACAGTTTTCGTCATCATTTTCAGATTTTCATATGAACAGGGATATAAATGACGCTTGTGTTGATTCTTCATATCAGTTTGATGACTTTTTCGATGATAATATACTTTCAGTGGATTATAGTAGAAATTTCCTAGTTCTTGCTATGAGATTATTATGTTATGAAGAAAAAGTTGTTGCTCTTCAACCTCTTACTATTGATATAAGAAATAAGCTGCCATTCTTGACTTATGGTCACTTTCAGAATTTTATTTATTCAAGTTTTGATCAAGGGTTTTATTTAAAGGTCGAGAAGCAGTTTGAAGAGCCCTTGGTTTCCATTCTTGAGCCAAAGTTTAAAAAGAACAGCAATGGAGAGGAAGAGAATGCTTCACTTTATGATGAATATAATGAAGACATTGAAGTTTTAAATTAGAAATTTCATGATCCCTTGGCTTCTTGGATGGATTTGTATTTTTCAAAGGTTTCTAATGCTCCAGCTTTTGGCATACTTCCTATTTCTAGTCATAAGTATCAGCTTCCTACATACTCTTTATTGCATTTATCACATCTTTTGTGGGTTTTCTCAAATAGTAGCATGCATGCAATTATGATTCTCAGTCAAATGGTTTCTTGGCTTCACTGGAAGTATGATTACACTTGATTGAGTTGTTTCCTCTGATTAAAAGTAGGAGTAAATATCAGAATAAACTCGTTATACGAGCATGTAGATTCTTTTCAGTATGCTGGTTTGTAGCATTATTTTGTCATTTCAGAGGTATGTGTTCAGAGTTTGAAAAAGTTGCAGAGATTTGGTAAATGACTCCATCACCCAATAAATAAGGCACAAGGTCTACAGGTTCTTGAAGCCTCACAAGGAGGACTTCATCCCGCAACAAGAACTAGATGTTATAAGTAGATCTTGTTCTTGGTTTATCTGTTCTTTTTGTCCTAATTTTCAACCGTTGGTTTAAAATGATTTTACATTTTATGTTGATTTTTTGACAATCAGTCATTTTTGTTTGATTTAATGCTTTTAATGGTTGAATTCTGTAAAACAAAAAGAGGTTTTTGTCCAAAATAGACTCATTCACAAAAACCTCTCTCAGTTTTGCAACAACTATTATTGTTTGAGAGATTCGAATTCATCTTTGTGGCCTATTTGCAGGGTTTGAATTATTTAATAATTTCATGTTTTAGTCACAAATTTGCAGCACATATTCTAATTAATTGAAGGGAATTTTTAAAAACCAAGAGAGGTTTGTGTTCATAACAGACTCATTTAAGAAAACCTCTCTCAGTTTTTTCACAGGTGTCCCGGATCGAGAGATATGAAGGCATCTTTGAGACTCAAATTTCCATAAATTCGCCAAATTTCCCCAAATCCAATTTGCTATTTTTGGGTTAATTGTCTTTAAAAAATTTGAGTTATCATGTAACTAATTGATGTAACTATTTCAAATTTAAACCTAGAAGGTAGTTATAGAACTACTTTACTTTTTTAATGATAAAAGGAAGACAAACATACAGTTTTTGTGGGGGATTTTTCACTCAAGGAGAGGCTTTTGGAGCTTTGATTTTTCAAGTTAGCATTTATAACTCTTATGTAAGTGGATGATTGTTATTGATTATATATAAACTTATAATCCCTTTTACTTGTCATGTTTTTTTCATTTATTGTTTAAAGGTTTATTCATGTAAATGCTTGTAGCCTGTTGGTGGAATTGGTATTTCATGTGTAATGTTTATGGCTTATTGGGATGTGTTTGATCCCCAGTTTATCCAACTTGCATGATTCAGTTCTGTATTAGCTTGTGAATGTTTATTTCCTCCTTGCTGATGAAGTTTTTAAAACCAAAACCACAAACCAAAACCGAAAAACCTATTTTACTTAGTTTTATTTTATGAGATTGTGTTGGCTTGTTCTTTAGTAGTCTGAGAACAATTTCTGTCACTAACAGGCTCATTGGGAAATTTACAGGACTTTCGCCTTCTTCAAAGGCAATTGATGGTTGGGTTCTACGAAATTGGAGGCCCCTGGTCTTTGAAGGAATACGCAATCATCTGGTTGGCAAAAGTTATTATGTTTTTGTGTTTGAATCAACAGAAGATTGAGACCTCATCTTTCAAAATGGTCCATATTTTATGGGTCCTCAAGGGCTCTACCTGAATAAGTGAACTTCGGACTTTGACCCTACCCATGATGTACCTTCAGTTGTTCCTATTTGGGTTAGGCTCCTCCATCTCCTCCTTCACTGCTGGAATTTAGAATCATTGGAAACCGTTGGGAATAAGCTCAAAAAATACATAGATAGGGCAGAAAGGAAAGATCAATATTTGTGTGCTTGAATTTGTGTTGAGGTAGATTTAGATAGGGTTGTTTGAGGCAACCAAGTTAAATGTTGTTGAATGGTCCTAAATTCAGGAGCTCAATTATGAACAGCTACCTTTCAAGTGTCATCATTGCCATGGATATGGCCATTTTGCTCGCAATTGTAAGAAAAAAATCAGAAGAAGAACTTGATAAAGAAAAGACGAATCAATGGACTCAAGTCCAGAAAGAAGGCACATCCAAATAGGTGAAAGGTAAGGGAGGAAATGTTGAGATTGGAGCCATTCCTATTGAGAAAAATATTTAAAATCTCAAGCTGTTGGAAATGCTACTGCTTCTTCAAATCCTTTTGTGGCCTTAAGTCCTATTGACGATCAAATCTCTCTTGTTCTTGAAAAGGGTGAGGTGCAAAAATCCGAAGTCCATAAAGAAGATGGGGATGTAAACCAAGAATCACAGGAGTTTGAATCGGTAATATTAGAAACTCATAATGCATATTATCTTGCAGGATCTTCATAAATCTCCCAAAGGGATTGTATCTTCTCCTTCTTATGCAGTTGTTCTTAAGAAGAAATTGGTAGAGTCTTCTGGCTCCTCAGAAGATGATGAGCAATTCACTAAAAAGGCAGGAAGGAAGTCTCGAAAGGAGGTCAAAGAAGAAGAAGTTGAGAGACTAAAGATGCAAGGGGGCCTATTCTGCTTACTTCTCCTGCTCCAAGAAACAAAGATAGAAGAGGAATCTCTTTTATCCTACAGCAGATTAAAATGGAAAAAGAATGTTGGTATGGCAGTAAGTGCACAAGGTACATCAAGGGGCCTTACTACATTATGGTCTGATGACAAGTTTATTCTAAAATCCTTGTATGCTACTCAACACTGGATTTTTACAGAATTACAACATTTAAATAGTAAGATTTCCATTGCTCTCTTCAATCTTTATGTCCCTATTAATTTTTTAGAGAAAAAAGTATGCTGGAAAACTCTGTCAGAATTTGTGGAAATTCACTCTCCCATAAACATTACAGTAGCAGCGGATCTCAATATCATTTTAGATCCAAAGGAGAAAAGAGGAGGAGTTCGATGTAAGAATCCACTACAGGAGGCAGTGGAGTCTTTAATTCATGCTAGAGACCTTCTGGATTTCAAACCCAAGAAAGGGAGATTCACGTGAACCAATAATAGAGTGGGGGTTGTTAGAATTTCTGCTCGACTGGACAGATTTCTAGTTCATAGCTCTTTGATGGATGGAAACATTCTAATCTCAACCAAAATTCTGCCAAAGCTAACTTCTGATCATCATCCTATTTCCCTGCTGTTGGAAGAAGAGGAAAATCTTGGACCTATCTCGTTCTGGTTCAATCCTCTTTGGATCAAGAGGGAGGGAGTTTGGGAAACAGTCACACAAGTTTGGTCTTAGTTTGTTGATGGTTACCCCAGCTTTGTCTGGGAACAAAAACTTAAACTCACTAAATGCGGTCTGAAAAATTGGCTTAAAAATCATCTCACTAATCCAACGAGAAGCAAGGAGGAGTCAATGTAGGCTCTAGCTGAGCTTCAGCTTGGTATGGAGGATTCTGATATTTCCAAATCGCAGATGGTAAATGAGCAGGCTGTGCAAAATCATTCTTTCATCTCCTTTTGCCAGGAAGAAGAACACCTGTTGCTAAAATCACGTAGCCTTTGGTTGCGTGCTGGGCATAAAAATTCTGCCTTTTTTCATAGGCAATGCAGATCCAGGATTTCACGTAATCATATCTTAGAAATACGTTCTAGTGATGGGGTTGATATTAAAGGCCAACCAAAATTACAACAGGCTGCAAAAATACACTTCCAAGAATTGTTCCATGAGGACGGTATCTCTGATAAAATTGTGAATGCTAAAATTTTATCCAACATACCTTCATTGGTTAGTCCTAAGGATAATGTTGGATTAGTGAAACCTTTCACTGAAAAAGAAATTATGGATGTTATATGGGAAATGGAGTCGGATAAAGCCCTCGAGCCGGATGGATTCTCTATCCATTTCTACAGAGTTTGTTGGAATATTATCAAACTTGACCTCTTCCGTATGATCTCGGCCTTTCTTAAAAAAGCCAAAGTGGGAGGGAGTACTAATTCTATCTTCCTTGCCTTAATTCCGAAGGAAGTTAACCCCACATTTTTTGATAGATTTCGTCCCATCTCGCTTTGTAATGCTTCTTATAAAATCCTGGCCAAACTCTTAGCCAATAGACTAAAACCTCTGTTATGAACTTTAATTTCTCCTCTTCAAGGGGGGTTTGTTAAAGGAAGACATTTGATAGATAATGTGATTCAAGTTCAGGAATCCCTTCATTCCAGCTTTCAAAGGAAGGAAAAAGGCATGCTTATCAAATTAGATATGAAAAATTCCTTTGATCGGGTCAAGCTTTCCTTTCTCTATCAAGTTCTCGTCTCTTTTGGCTTTAGTGCTTATTTTGTTTGATTAATAAAAGCTTGTACAGATAGGCCCTGGATAGCGCCTCTTGTCAATTGTAGACCTACAGACTTCTTCCAAGCTTCAAGAGGTCTTTGTCAAGGGTGCCCTCTGTCATATTTCCATTATATTTTGATGGTTGAATCGTTAAGTAGAAATCTTTCAGCTGAATTGGTTATTGGTTCTCTCCCTAGCGTTAAGATTGTAAGAGGTGTAGATCCTATAAATCACGCCCTTTTGTTGATGATTCTCTCCTATTGGGAGGGGCATCCTCAATTATCGCTCGGGTCTTCAATAAAATTTTACAAAACTTTTGTTTACCTTCAGGTGCTTTGATTAACAAAAGCAAGAGTGTTGTTTATGGTTGGAATGTTGACCATCTGTCTATTCTCAGAATAGCACATTCCTTGGGATTTCCTGGTTTTTATAAGTGGGATAAGATCAATTATTTGGGCCTCCCGTTAACCTTGGGACCCAACCCTTCTTCGCTATGGCTGGAAGTGATAAGCAAACTAAAAACAAAAATAGTATCCTGGGGTGGCCAGTGGTTAACTAAGGCTAGCAAATTGATTTTGATAAAGGTTTTCCTTTCAACCCTCCCCATTTTCCAATTCTCTCTACTTCTTGCCCCCAAGTCCATCTCGGCTCAGATTTCCAAACTTCTTCGGGACTTTCTTTGGGAGGGTGGAAAAGGTAATCATAATAAGATGCATCTAGTAAGCTGGGACATTCTCAAAATACCTACTTTGGAGGGTGGTTTACAAATTCGAGATCATGAATTGGAAAATATGGCATTGGGAGGTAAGGTCATATGGCAGTTGTATGCAGACAAAAACCATCTGGTAAGTAAGATCTTCTGGATGAAATATCTAAAGGGTGGTTCTTTGAGAAACTTAAAAACTGCAAACACCCCTACAGGCACAGCAATCTGGAATTTATGCATAAGAGGAATAGATAATATTCACCATCAGCTCTATAGAATCCCTGGAAACAGGAAAATATTGTGGGATGACAAAATCTTAGGAAACCCTCCTCTCCCCTCTTACAATTTGTTGAATGAGATCAAGTCATGGTTAACCAACAAAGGCCTTCTTAGGTTGGCTGATATTTGTAATTGGGACAACGATGGGAACTAGGTTGGATGTTATTTTCTTGAGACCCTAGAATATCTTCTTAACCAACAGAATTTGTTGATTACATCCTTATCAGGACTTGCACCAGTCAACTACTGTTATAAATACAAATGGGGTTGGGGCCGGACCGGAAAATACTCAGCTGCACAAGGTTTCTCTAAATTACAAATTCCCCTTGTCTCTTGCTCATCTTCGGCAACCTGGAAATCTGTCTGGTCTCCTTACAGTCTTCCCAAGGTGAACTTCTTCACATGGCTGCCTATGCACAAAAGGGTGTCGACAGGGGAAAACCTGATCAAGCATGGGTTTCATGGACCGTTTAAGTGTTGTTTCTGCAACTCTCTCGTTGAAACGTCAGATCATATTTTTATTGAATGTGTTTTTCCTCAATTGGTGTGGGTGTTGGTCCTCAATGGCTTGGAGGCTTCTGCTCCTTCCCAAATTTCAGTGGTCACTATTTTTACCTCCTGTCATGAGCGGATCCCAGAAACAAGAGTTAAAAATGTTGATTGGACCAATCTCTGGCAAATTGTCCCGAAATGCACTTGGTGGAAATTGTGGACAGCAAGGAATGAATGGGTCTTCAACAACATCCCACCAACCCCCATGATTGTGGCAAACAAAATTAAAATTCTCTTATTGGAATCCGTAAGCATCTCGGTTCCTATATCGTCATTGCCAGTTGTGGCCAATTCATGGCTGGGTAAATCTATGCTAGGAATTAGTAGGACGGTCTCCTCCAAACCAGAGCATGCCCCTTCCTGGAGATTACGTTGCAGTGAAGTAGAATTTTATGCTTTGTGGAAGAAGTCTTCCTTAGCCACCATTTTCTTTGATGGTGCGTCCAAGGGGAACCCTGGGACAACTGGAGTAGGGGCTCTGATTATATCTTCGTACAGGCAGATCGATTCTTGCTTCAGGTGGGGAATAGGAATAATGTCAAATAATCAGGCCGAAAGTTACAGTCTCCTTAAGGCGTGTCAGATTACAAAGGAAATTGGGTACAAGTCAATACACATTTTGGAGATTTAGATCTGTTGATTAAACTGTTAAATTCGGAAGATCATTTTAACAACTCATCCTTGAATAATATTCTACAGAGAATTCGAAATTCACTGAATGAGTTTCAAAATGTTGCCTCTTTCCATATTCTACAGGAATTAAATAAAAGTGCAAATTATCTGGCAAACAAAGCTTTCCTGCTGGCACAGGGTAATCTCAGCTTCAATGGAGAGCCCAACGTACTTCAACCAATTCCTTAATGTGTGATCAGTTTGGGAGTTATCTTATCTTTTTGAAAGAAATTGTACATTCTTTGATTGTCCCAAAGTTGTAAATATTGCTCTGTGTGTAAATGGCTGAGTAGGCAATTTCCAATTCAAACCTAGAATTTTTTCATTTAAAAAAATAGAATAATAATAAATAAATAAATTACTCATTTGTGTTAAAAAAAAATTGATATTTGTTATTTATATTTTTTTCTATTTATACTCAAGTTTTGGAAAAAATAATTTTGTAATTGATGGGTTGGATTTAAAATCCAAGATGGGCAACAAAAGAGCAGAGGATTGCATGAGTGGTGAACAAAAGGGAACTTGGAGATTTAACATGACTTGGACAGGGAAGAAGTGGCATCAATCAAATCTATGACCTATCATTTGATGTTACTCATTTCTCTCTATTTACCACCTAAAACGAGCTTGTGGGGATGAACATAGCAAAAAACTTACAAAATCTTTGGGCATATTACTTGTTATGTGTGCATTTAATAAAGTCGTATTCTCATGTCACACTCATGAGGACAAACGATTTAAATTATTAAAAGTTTTTTTACATTTGCCAAAGGTTTAACAAGATCAGGTTCCTAAGGTTTACATTTGCCCAAGGTTCCTTTACATTTGCCTAAGATTTAAATCATGTTTATGTTTTGTTTTTTTTTTTAATATGATTGGTGGACTATTGGTAGCAAATTGTAAGTATTGTTTAAGGCATCTAGAATGCTTGTTATTTGTGCCTTCGTAGCCTAAGTTGGGAACGCAACCTTATGTAAATTAGGCATATCTTTATAATATTTGGCAAATAAATGGATACCTCTTTAGCTTGGTTATTATTTATTTATATAAGATTTAGTTTTTAAAGTCTAACTATTATGTTCACTTCCAAATTAAGGTTAGGTTCGACTTCAGGTTTATATTATTGTGAAGGGGTTCATCTGGACATAGAATTTTGATAAGAATTCCTGGGTTGCGGATCCAAAAAAGTTTATTAGACAAATTTAATAGAATTCTTGGGTTACAGACAAAAAAAAGTTTATCTTACACCAATTTTATAAGCCCTTATTGTTACACATGCATGCTATTAGCTCCATGATCATGAACTAAGTGAATATCCCTAAGGATAGAGTGATCTAGTTGGCACAAGATTGGTCAATAAAATTTTGTAATGAACCATTTATATTGATATACGCATTTGTACTTAGGTATGAACTTATTAGTTTATGAATAAAAATTAAAAAATTGAAAATCTTCTAATAAGATGGGGGGTGTTAGAGAAAATGAAATCCAAAAGTTTTGAGTGAGTCCAGTCATTGTACAAAACATTTCATATTCAACGAAAATCGATGAATCATGCATGTGAAAATATTTTATATTTCTAATAGGTATAGTGGTTTGTTAGCCATGTAACCTAGGGATGCCAATCCTTTATATGAACTTGAACAAAATAATAATAGAGGTATGTGACATATATGCTTAGGTGGATTTGTAGAATTACATAAGAGAGGTGATAGTGGAATAATAAGAACTCGTTATTGGGAAGTGTTAGATTATAATTCTTACTTCTTGTGTGTGTCATTGCATGTTATTGATTAGAGTAAAGCTAATGTGTGCATGAGTTGCTAGTAACGATTATCTCAATCAATTGTATATGAGTTGATTGTAAGATAGTTGTAAGTAAAAGTGCAATAATTATAATATGACTTATTGTATGCTTAACAATGTGAGCAAAACTATATTAAAAATATAATGACTTATTGTATGCTCACCAATGTGAGCAAAATTACATTAAAATTATAATGACTTATTGTATGCTCACCAATGTGAGCAAAAATGCCTCAGATGCGGGTGTCTCAAGGCAGTGCGACATGGAGGGAGGCGAGACTCGGCATTAATGGCCATCTGTCGTAGCTGTCACCGCCTCCCATATAGCTATGCACACACACCCTTTGGGAAGGCATTCCATCCCACACAACACTCGCTTTGTACTTTTGGTCACCTCACACAAACTTCGGCTTTGATGGCTCTATCCACGCATCAAGGAAATTCAATGGTCGTTGTCATTAGCATTGGCTTTTTGGTCACCCTGCTCGATGGATTCACACGGATTTTGCTCGAGAAGCAGACTATATCTTGCAGATTTTTTGGTCTCACCATCATCATTTGGATTGGACTTCCAACTCTGGGGAAATTCAAGGAAAAAGGAACACCAGCCAGAGAATCCACCCACCGACAATGACGCTCAGACTTAGGGCCACTCCTCATAGATGCAACAGCTCCAAGGGACCAAGAAGTCGGCTACATTGTTCCATCTCCGCGAGATATGGAGCTCATGTTACCCTCAGCGTGCGTAGGGCGGTGGATGGCTGGGAAGTCGAAGCTATGGCTCGCCACCGCTCCACACAACCTCTGCGGCAAAGAGTCTCCCATTACTAGCGAATGAATAATGTTCTTTCCCAACTGCTCTGGGAACGTGACCACGCTCTCTCTCCACCGACCTCTAGTGATTCCGATAGCTCCACTGCTCAGGAAAATTCCTCTACTGCTCCAAGTCTGAACCAACAAGACCCTGCTAAGGACACACATCAGAGCTAGGACATCAAGCACACTAGACACGCAAGAGAAGCTTCAACCGACATAGAGTCAAGGGGGCATAAAGATGAAGTGTGTGTGCAAACTAGCAGCCAAAAACAATAGATGTCGGCACCTCCCCCCCATTGCGGAGCCGCACCAGGACCCTTAACCTTCTCTCTTGGGGGACGAATATGACTACTTCAAGCCATGCCCAATTGTTGATGAACCATGGTGAAAGTCGTAAGGCCTAAGGACTTTCCTTTTTCTTCTGTGTTTGTTTCATTCTTTCTTAGCTTGTTAGATTACCAAACAACTCTATTAAGTTTTGACATTGGAAACTTGGTTTCCCACACCAAGGGCAAGTTCTAGACAGGTGTAATAATCTCTAGTCTCTGCCCTGGCAAGTATTGGACATGTGTCATGAAAACAAAGTTTGTACTATTTTTTGTATTTTAATATAATCTTCTGCTACTTAAAAATAAAATGTGAGCAAAAATGCATTAAAAATATTATGACTTATTGTATACTCACTAATTTGAGCAAATGAATTCAAGCATATGCATTGTAATAGGCTAATTTTTCTCTTCTCATGATCTCCTTTGGATAGATTTTGTGGACTAATTATGGGTCGGTATTTGTTAAAATAGCCTCATCATTAATGTTCATGAGGGCCATTGTAAGATATATATACACATATTATATTGGCTCATATAGGTGTGGGATAGAGTGTTATCCTCTCCTCCCAAGTTATATTCTCATAAGTGACATGTTAGATTCATAATGAGTATTTTGTTGTAACATCTTAAGAAAATAAAAAATAAAATAAATAAAATATTAAGTGAAAGATATAAAATATTATTGAAAAGTGTCTTTCTCTTATTGTATCAATCAATATAGTAAAAAATACATGTATGCTATAAACTAAAGTTGATAGTGAAAATGATGTAAAAAAATAAAATAATAATAATGTCACGTTTTGAAAGAAACACCTTCGTGTTACTAAAGTTGTTATATTTTTTTGGTCAAAATAAAATAATTTACCATATATAGAAAAATTTATGATCTTATGATCTCTTTTTTTCTTCAAAAATCCAATCAATATCTTCATGTTACTACATTGTATTTTTTTAAACCAATTTATTACATATAGAAAATTTTATGATCTCATTATCTTATTCATTTTTTTCAAAAATCTACTATTCAATATTTTGAAGCTTACATCCAAGGTCTAATATATTTTTTAACCCTATGTTTGAGCCTAAATATATAATTACAAACTTTGTTTGTGCAAGGTCGCATACTAACCTAATTGCTCTAACATATGGGAAAATAGGCATCCTTGTATTGAATTTGTTAGTTGAGGGCCTTACAAGTTATAAGATTGTACATTTTTCCTTATTTCTATTTCTCACATCGATTGGTTTGAGAGTAGAGGGGATTTAGACAATGTTAATTGTATTACAATATCTAAATTCGACAAAGGGGCCAATTTCATTTCTTAGATTGAATGGTTTAATGTATGTCTTCTTGTTCAACCCCTCAAAAGGATAGTAGAACAAGGATTAATTAGCCATGTTAACATCAATTTAACCCTTCCACCCTCATATAGTGTGAATTGTTATTTTCCTAGAGCTACTAGCTTAAAAGCAACAACATCTTTCTCTTTGGATTTCGTCACTAGGAGTTGTGCCCCATTGGGTTTGGTATTTTTCCATATTTTTATTTGGAGAAACTTCTACCTTTGGGCATGCTTCCTTCATGTGCCTTATCTCTAAACACCGTTTGCATTTGAGCACATTATTCTTGTAATCTAAGTATTGTATCCATTTAAAATTTTACAATATAACAAGATATTGTCTAAGTAAATATCTCTATTGAGGTCGAGTTCTATAACTTCTATATTGAATATAGTGAGAACCATTCAAATTAATTGAATATTCTTCTCGTTAATAGTATTTAGACTATCGCATAGCTTAATTTAATAAACAAAACACTGTGAGATGCTTCCTCGTACTTAGGTCTTATGCATCCATCACTTATTAAGAGGTGAGATGTTAGACTACATTACATGGAAAATGGCATGCTCGACCCGAATTAAAGACCACGATGGTCTCATTGATTCATAAGACAAAACATCCCACACTATTTGAGGGAATTGAATATGAACAAATAGAATATCACAAGCCCCTCTTAATGAACTAGTCAAACCCTTAATAAGAATTTGACATAGTAAGATCTTAGAGGGAATATAGTACCCACCTTAATGTGTGGTTTAGCGAAAGCTACCAATAATCAAGTAGAGTAGTATGCTCTATATTTGGGGCTTGAAAAAATTATCTCCCTTGGAATTCAATTGCTTGTCGTTATAGGGGATTCCTTACTGATCATCTCCCAGACTAGGAAAAGAAAGGATATGATGGAAAAAACTTCAAGAAGACTCAACAAGTGCATTGATAGGATTCTTCTTCAAATCCTAGATGTACAAATCCTTCATGTTTGACGAGAAAACAACAAACCATCAGATAATCTAGCAAATGATGCTGCTCTTCTACGACGAGGAGGCACAAAAAAATGGGGGCCAACTAAAAACATTTTGGCTCCCTTAAGGTTATATTGCCAAGTTACATGGAACAAGGTTCAAATTATAGTGTCCCTTCATCAATTGATTCACAAAGCAATCAATTCAAAATCCCAATTCAAGGTTTAATGCACCACCTACCCTCCCGCATGGAGGACTCCATGGGAAACTCTCACATGAACATGCTTCTAGGTTCCTTGCATAATGAATCTTCTTGTCCAAGTTTTGTTCACACTGTTGGGATTAAGTTTTCTTTTGCTTGGAGGAATCCTATAAACCCTCATGATCTAGGGATGGTGATTTCGATTACAGAGGAGGAAGAAGGCACAATTCCCTTAATCATGGGGGAGTGGCTCTTTGTTGTTATTACTACAGAGTGTGTGGAGGATGTCTTTTCGGTGGTAATCTCCTATTAAAGGACTAAGCACGTGGAGTAGTGGCTCTTTGATTCTATTGTATCTAAGTGTGTGGAAGGTGGTCTAGAGGAGGTAAGCATTGGCTACAAGATAGGGCATGTGGTAATTGCACACATGTTTGGTAATGTGGAGATTATCCTGCTTTGGAAGAAGAGGGGCTTGGGTTTTTTTCTACTCTTGAAAGTGTGGCACTTGGGTCCCTTGAATATCTTATGTAGGAAGGTGTGGAGTATGGGACCTTTGGATTCCAGTCTTTGGTTGGGATTATTCCTTCCAGTAGTCATGATGAAAGCTGAGATGGATTGGGCTGACAAGATGCATGAGTTGTCGAAAGAAATTCAAGATGTAAGAGATGATATTAGGGACATACGAGGCAATATTTTATAAATCAACTCACAATTAAAGGGAATTTCGGAATCAATTAGCCAGCTCACTACTCATACAAATGGTTTGAACCAACGTATGGATGACGTTGAGGCAAATATGAGAGTCCATGAAGTGCAATTGTCTGGTTTGTATCATCACCAAGATGATGTTGAAGGTAACATTAGGGCTTATAAAGCCCATGTGGACATAATCATGGTTACCTTGGACCATCATGAGGAGTTCATGATTGCGAATTACTCTAGGATAACTGAGCAAGATGGAAATAAGGGAAACAAATATGTTCATGTTGGCATTAATATTTCCAGCTCGTAGGAACATGTAGACGACAATGAAGAAGTTCAGGTCACGGACAGTGGTCGTAGCACCACCTAACTCTTTATGTTTCTTACCTTTTTATGATATTTTTTGCCAACTATTATCAGGCCAATATGTAAAAGTCTACAATAGTGTAGTGGTTGACAATTATTTACAAATAGTCTTAAGTATATGGAGAGAGATATATAGGCTTGATATTGTTTAAGAAACATTAAAACCAATTTTTTTTTGTAAATTTTTATAGCTGATTTTTCAACCTTTTATAAAACCAATATATATGTTTTCGTTATATATGTATATATCAATGAGTATAAAGTTGTGTCACGTTGTATGACACAAATAAACACTTTCAACACAATTTTTTCCCTCAAATAAAAGAACACAACTCATAATTTATATTAAATTCTGAACCATATTGTTTAAGATGGCAAAAAAACTTCCTTACATTATTAGATACCAAACCTCATAAAGATGAAGCATACATAATCCATTCAAAATGGAAATTGTTGTCAATGAGAAAGATAAAAAAACATGAAAAACAATGCATATGTACTTTGTATAGGTACCCCATATGTACCTGTAGAATTCTGATGGAGGGCTTATAGTGACCCTCAAACCAACTTAAAAATGTCGACACCACTATTTTACGAATTAGTGCATACCACAGTCTTTACAAAATTGAATAACAATCAAACCCATGAAAAATATTTATGTCACCGCAAGGGCGACATATATAAATCGAGCATTTCTATTAAATCCACAGCAGGTAAGTTACTTTTTTCTTAGTTCATTTAGTCTTGTCATAGTATTCACATTTTTCTTAGTTCATTTAGTCTGGAGAGCTCTCAACTCCAATGGTCTTTGGTTCCAGGTTCTGCAGGCTAAATATTTAAAAGGACTATCAGTCATTGACTGGCTCCGAAATAAATCCTTCAGTACTCGAAATGTCTCATTATTTTGGCGGGGTTTCATTCAGGTCATTCCATGGCTGGGTAAGCACTTGGCATGGCAGGTAGGCAATGGCGATAGTATTTTACTGGGGATTGATCCAGTCGTGGGATCCCATGCACCTTTTACCTTCCCTGAAGATTTGCGTCTGTACCTTGAAGATTTAAACATATGCACTTTATCACAGGCTCACAATTCCCTGGCTTCTGCACATAATTATTGGTATACTGCTGATGATTTAGATCTCGGGGGATCATATGCTACCTGTTGGGATGCTTTTATTTTGGGTCTTTCTGGTGCAGGTATTCATTTATCTAACAGATCTGATCAACTTGTATGGACTTTCAATCACCGAAATAATGTTGTCACTGCCAGGGATGCCTATGACTGCATCTTTCGCTCCACGCTATGCACTGGTACTGTGAATGACGGTCTTCACATTTGGCACAAGGCTCTGCCCAACAAGATTTCTTGCTTTATCTGGCTCATTTTGCACAACAGAATTCTTACATGGGAGAATCTGCAGAGAAGAGGGTTCTCTGGCCCGGGTATCTGCCCTCTATGTTGGTCAAATGAGGAATCGTGCGATCACTTATTCTCGTACTGCCTGGTATGGAAATCTGTGGCAGACTCAATATGTGAACTCTTTGATCTTCTAGCACGCTTCACAGGTATTCCTGTTGCTGATATTATCATTAACTGGGTTGGTAAGATTCCCAAGTGCCAGCCTCTTTATCAGCTACCATTCATTATGATGTGGACAGTGTGGAAAGCCCGCAATCAGGCAGTTTTCGAAGGTAAAAAGAGGAATATCTATGGCATCATCCTGCAAATTTTATCATATGTTCAGTCACCTATCCATAGGACTGCCCCAAAAAAAGACAGAAGAAAACTTGTTGGGAAGCCTCCTGTTATGTCTTTTCCCTGTGGTTTTTTTGATGGGCCATCTTGTAATAAGATTGCTGGAGCTGGTTTCTGTATCTTTCTCAATGATTCCCATTTTTTGGAGTTCTCACTAGGGGTCAGATATGGTACCAACACCAAAGCGGAGTTGCTCAGTCTCTGGGCACTCCTTCACACTTCCCATATGATGGGAATTCCCCTAGTCCACGTGTTCGGTGACTCACAAGTCATCATTAATTGGGCTAGGGGATCTACTGCTCTCTCCCCACCAAAACTGGTTCACTGGTGTCGGGAGACCAGACTGCTAGCTTCTAGCTTCCATGAGCTGTCTTTCTCACACATCTATCGAGAACACAATATGACAGCCGACCGTCTTTCTAAAAAGGCCCTCTCTTCTCCTCAAGGAAAAGGATGTATGAAGGAATATATTGAGAATCTCCTTGTCTCCACAGAGCATTATCAGTTCTTTTGAGCTTGTCTAGAGGTTTTAACCTCTCTTAGAATGCATGTCATTATATGTATTGCTCTTAGTTGCTGAGGGAATCTTTCCTGTCTTTTGTTGCTGTCATTTAGGGACTAGAGAGTCCCTCTCTAGAATGTTGTTTCGAGTCTGATTGGTTCTCGATAGATGTGACTGTATGGACAGTTACCATCACATGATGAGACAGTTTCTGATGGGATCCTTACGTGGTTGGTTTTATGTACCTTTCCCCCTGGCTGGGAACTCCGTATGGGAACCATCTGACATGTAACCCGTTGAAGCGGTTGAAATGTACAAATGCCCTTTGATTCTCTATGAATAACAAGGACAGGTTTTTTCTTCTTGAAAAAAATTAATGATAACTTTCGATTATTTAATTATCATAGTTTTCTGTTGGTTAATAATGGTTGAGGTCAACCTCGAAATCAAGCAAAGTGGTTTTGGTTCGCCACCTATTATGTATGATGTTTGCAAAATTGATGGTGCGTACGATCTCTCTCGTCTCTCCTCTGCTATAGTCCTGGTCCGTGGTCCTCATCCTTTCCTGATGCAATTCAATCCCTCTACCTCGGCCTCTTAGTCACATGTGAACGACTCTCAAAGAATATCACAAGCAAAAGAGTGAAAGCAACAATTCATCATTGTACTACCTTGTCCATGAACACAACACCTTCAAACACTCACATTTATAATTATGGCGAGTGGAAGAGTAATGGCTATGGATGTGCAATGTTGGAGTGGTTGTTTGTGTTTTGTTAATTGTTAATCCCGCTTTTGCTTTCGTTCCAATATTCTAATTAATTACTAGCAATTATAAAGGCGTGCTAGTGGTAATAATAATATTTACTACTTTTTTATTAGTCGATAGTTAATTAGGCTTAGTGGGCCTGCATGCTTCAATGGCCATGGATGATACTGATGGGTTATGTTCATCCTTAGACATTATAGAGCAACATTGGTCGATGAGGTTAACCCACCAACGCCACTTTTTTACTCTTTTGGGGCTTAGCTAATGTTTTTTTTCGTGTGAAACACCTAACAATACCGCATGGTCCCGTGGAAATATCTCGTTTCAAACACAACTTGATTATAAGGAAAGGGGAAGACTTTCTATGATTAACGTGACAGTACCCATTAAAACACATCTCTAAGCGAACTTCACAAAGTCTAAGCGAACAATAATACCAAATGCAATAATCCAAGCAACATCTTTCAAATTTCTATGCTTTTACTCTCTTTAAGAGGAACATCTTCACATCTCTAAGATGAACTTCACAAAGTTCAAAGTCTAAGCGAACAATCATAGCAAATGCAATAATCCAAGTAACATCTTTCAATTTTTTATACTTTTACTCACTTTAAGGACAAACACATATTATACTCCACTAAAGTATATTATAGGATAATGATTCAATGTTAATAAATATTTTTAATTAGTAAGTTTATTTTAATAAAATTGATGTCGATTCTTTATATCGCATGAGTTTCATACACCAATTTACAGTTTAGTTATGATCATTCAATGTTTAGTTAGATCATGGTTTAAAACTTAAATTATTATTATAAATACCATATCAACAACATTAACAATTTAAGACACTAACATCATATAAGTTAGTTTGATTTCAATTCAATCTATAATATAGCATAGCATAGATATCTCAAAAAATAGAAGTGTGATTGGGATAGGTTAAGTGCCAAAAATAGTATAGAAGGGCAGCATTAAGAAGACTCATCCTGTTCAGGAGGAGATTATTGACATATATTTCTACTAATGTTATTTTGATGGTGCATCCCAAGGGGATTCGACACAAGGGGGTGCAAGTGGTATCATCTTTTCAGCAAATGACTTTTGGGTTGATTTTTCTACAAGTCTTGACCGATGCTCTAATAACAAGGTTGAGCTTCTTGCACTAAATATCTCATTATTACTGGCCTTGTCGAAGGACACTACGAGACTTCAGGTTTTGGCGATTCGTTGCTAAACATAAATTGGATGAAGTACCATAGTTGTCCAAGGAATATACATCTTAGGCCCATTTATTAGGAACTGATTTGAATTAGTTCCAAGATCCGGTTTATCTCTTTTCAACATGTATACAAGGAAATGAATCAAGTTGTTGATCGATTATCAAAGGATGACATTGTTTTGGATGAAGGTGACTGGAGTAAATGGGAGTGCCAAAATGATACCATCGTGGAGGATGATCCAAGTCCGATATCTCTTTAAAAAACAATTCGATGACTTTATCTTTCTTTAGCCTATGGGGCATTTGTTGTTTTTTTGCTATCATTTCAATGATCATCGTAATGTAAGGGGATTTTTTATGCTATATTATTGTATGAAACATGCCTAGCAGCATGGACCTGACTCATACATATACTTTCTGTCTCTCAACAGATGAAGATTATATGTAGTCGTCTGACTATAAAGAATTATTACTATAATAAATTATGATATTTATTCTCTAGAAAAAAAAGTTCAAGTGCCTAAACCAATTGCCAATTCTTTTAATACAATGACAAAATGACATACACAATAAATAATGAAAGTATAAATTTTTAATAAAAGCCCCTCAGCCGTTCTTGTTAAAAAAAAATCCAAGTACAAAGGAAATATCTATAGCTTTATATGCCTTTCATATATTTCTCTTAATAAAGTTTTCTCACATCAAATGATATGAATAATAAGTGGGTACATAAAGAGATCACTAATTCACGAGGCTCTCATTTGTCATTATTTTCATCCAGTCATAAGTCAACCTTTAGCATTATTCCTTCGATATTAATCTTGAATTTAAGTTTAATTCTCTCGATCAAACAACATCAAGTGATATAAATAATAGTAAGTGGGTAAATAAAGAGATTACCAATTCACGAGACCTTAGTTTGTTGTGTTTTCATTCGGTCATAAGTCAACATTTTGTATCATTAATTTAATATGTCTACAATACATTTTTTTCACTAGGAAATATGCCACCGCCTGCTATTTCGAGGAATCAAGGTATGGCTAGATTACATAATCTACTCAATCATTACATGGGGGCTCAACAAAGCATAATGTCACTTACAAGAATTGAACCTAGGTGGGGAGGGTAACAATCACTCCTCCTACCTGGATGTCGGTGTCCACCTTCCATATCAACAACTTGCAGTTCCTTAACCCGGGAGCCTACAACATGGCACCTCGCATGCTCTAGATTTAAGTTGATCGTCAGAGCGGGTAAGTGCATTAACATTGATGGAGCCCGAAGTCCCCTTAGGTGATGGAGGGATGACGTCGCAGTACCAACTGCAATAACGTTTGTCTCATGGAATTTGATCTGTAGCATGCGAGCATCAGGATTCTCCACCGGGGCTGGTTAAGGAGGAGGGATGAGGACGTGGGACGATTCATTTCATTCCTGGTCTTGGTATGTGTGGTATGTTTTAGGCCATCTCCCACAACAATGTTCAATTGGGACTCCTCTCAGTTGAGGAGCATTGCTCTAAGCTCGTCCCTGCAGCGGTTTACCTCGTCTCGTCTGCTCCAAACTTCTCTTGATGGTGTAATGTCTCAACAGTGGGGCACCCCTCGTAGAGGCAGTAGTGGTCATGGCAGGTCCCAGCGTGGCCTCAACTTGATGACGGAGGAAGGCTATGAGCCTGGAGTTTCTATGTCGGTTCATGTGTTGATTGACGATTAGGAGGCTCGCCTTGTTGCAAAGCATTTGGATTCAGGTAGAGGTGGAGGTAAAATCAATCATTATGGGTTGATTAAGAACGTGATGGGTACTCTCATGGAGGATATGATGATAAATTGGAGTTCATCCCGCAACACTGGCGACCAACTCAATTGGTTGGATGCTACTTTCACCTGGAAGCGCCTAACAAGTGGGTAACGCAGGGCTAGAACCACTGAGGTTGGGAGCGACAACACAATTGGAGACAGTCAGTGGAGAGAGGCTCAATTTCGGTTCAGGCAGTGTCGACGAGCGCTCCTTTCCATGTACCTTCGACCATAGGGCCTCTGCGCAATAAGCGAGTTCACAATAATGAAGAGCCCATCTACAAGTCTTCTTCTCTCCCAGTAAAATTACCAACTTCGACCTCTAATGATGACTTCTAGGGTGGTTGTCCCATCTTGGAGGAGGTTCCCCCTTAGTAGAATGTGGACGGAGACCTCGCAGATGGCTCAACCACCCATGGGTTCTGCTTGTTATTTCCAGCTTTTTTGTTTTTCATTTTTTTGCTAGTCTATTGTTTAAACTTTCATTGAACAATATAATTGACGAGTATATGTCTATGGCTTGGTTTCCATATGAAGAATGGACATTTTGTGGTGTACATCTCAGACATTTATGTATTTTTGACTGGTTGGGATGGTGGTTCCACTGTCTCAGACCACCCAAGACGCCTACCTTCTATGTAATTTTTGATACCTCGGTATAATAGAATTCGCAAATTTATAACAACAAAAAAAACAATCATTCCTCCCAACCCCCAAGCTATATCCAATAAACATAATATATCTACCATACCTATAAAACACTAATAACAAAAGTATGATATTTCTATAACTTTTGTGTTATAGGAGTCACCATTAACCACCTCATAACTCTAGTTTATATAATAAAAATATTAGTACTTTAATTATGTCAAAGCTAAATTAATTACTTAATGTGAAACTCAAAACCCTCACGATTGTCTTTATAAATAAAAATATTAATAAAAGTACCCTTGGAACATGATTATACCACACATGTTCCCGCCACTGTGATAGAAGTACCGTTCAATCATGATTCTACCACACATGTTCCCGCTAGTGTGATTATCGAACAATATTCGAAAACAAACTGTATGTATAGTTCTGCAATAACAAATACTATGAAAATATGAAAATAATAAAAGATTGACCATCATGGTTGATTATCATTAATGAGAAGAAATCAATCATTGCCACGTCTTCTCTTCTTTTCAGATGTGCTATAAAAGGTTTATTTATAGTATAAGGGTTATTTGTATTCTATATGATATTTAGGGACATAAATCGTACCATGCCATTGTTCTTTTCCGCTGTCATATTAAAGGAATAATACTATTTTTGTTTTGCTGGATCATTAACACAACCCTTTATGCAAATATAAAATTATAACTAATTTCAATTATTTTTATAAATATTAAATCAATAACTAATAATTATACAATTAAATGATTTTGATTATAAAGCATGTTTTAACACCTCCAACAATATATATTCCAATGTATAAATTGTCAACTTAAGTTTCCAAGGAAAACTACGACGTATTAACATGTCAAGGAAAACTACCATGTATCCACACAGATGTACTGTACTACTGTCATTAAGGGAAAAAAATCAAAAACTTTGGGGTCGGGTCCTGCACTTGTCTATCCCTGTGGTTTTTTTGATGGGGCATCAACAAAAAATGTTGGAGGGGTTGGCTTTTGTTTGTTCTTGAATGAGTCACATTCCTTCGAGTTTGCATTGGGGGCGGGCTCGTGCACCAACACTAAAGCATAACTGATTGGGCTTTGGGCCCTTCTGCATACAGCCCAAATGATGGGGATACCCACGGTCAAGATATTTGGTGACTCTTCTGTCATTATTAATTGGGCAATGGGTACAGCCTCCCTTTCACCTCCTGAACTCCATCATTGGTGTAGGGACACTAGAAAGCTCTGCTCATGCTTTCTAGAGCTGTCTTTCTGCCATATCTACCGTGAATACAACCAGCTTGCAGATTGCCTATCTAAAAAAACACTTTCTTTGGCTCTGGGATCAAGAAGTTACACTGAATTTATTGAAGGTCTTTTGGCCTCTCATGATAGTTTTATGCTCTTTTGAGCCCGGTGCTGGAGCATGTACTCCTTCTTTTCATGCACCCATTTTGATTGTTTTGGAGTGGGCTCTTTTAGATTGTTGTTCTGCACTCTTTTGTTCACGGTAGATATGGTATAGAGTGATAGCTATTACTGATGGGAAACTGTATTCCTGGATATGTACTTGTCCCCCTCTCTGCTCTGTTGTGATGTGACTCATTCTTGATGTGTCAAAAGTATGTTACTTTATGATCCACCCTTTTGATTGTAACCCATTTATTGGGATGGCACATCAGATGCCCTTTGATTCTTTAATGAATATCAAGGACATGATTTTTTCTTCTAAAAAAAAAAACATGTCATCTCATTGATATCTCTATTTTGACATTGTCACAAGGATAAGCCACATAATCACTTGCTAAGTTTTCCTATAGTATTTTAAGTTGATTTCTATGATGTTAGTAAGACATGGTTGCTATTTACTTTAGTATCGTATTTATGTTATTTTTTATTTACATGAGTATCAAGAAACTGTTTTTTCTGCTTGAAAAAAAGTTGACTTCTTTATCTTTTTATCGTTATCCTCTTCCATCGTCTCACCTACATAGATAATACTAATCAGTACCTCCTCACATATTCATCTTCACACCTAATTGACCTTTAAAATAATAGAATAGTATGCAACTAATGGTTAGTGTTCCCTATTCCTACTTCACCTATGCTCTTATGGCACTTTGGTCACCATTTCAAGTTCAAAATTAAAGGAAATTTCCCTCCCTTCATTCATTTTTTCCTCTAGTGTTGGTTTGATATGTTAGAAGCACTATTGTATTGTTTCATTTATTGCGACAACACAAATAACATATAATCAAAGTTAATTTCATTATATACTATCTTTGTTAATTTCATGTCAAGGATAGGGTGGTCCCTTGGTTGATGGCTTGCTCAATCTACCATCCATGGAAGCAAGGAAGTTTGTTGATATTTTCCGTGCGTGTGTGAGCTTTCCTTGATTACTTCAGAATAACATGAAGGTGGTGAGTTAACTCGAGCGATTAAGTGTTGTGAATTACAAGTAGAAAGTCACTATGTCAAGTCTTTGGGTTGGTTGCATTTGTGAATATTGTGGGCCTCGCTTGATGTCCCCAGTATGTTAGGTTGCCAAAACTGCGACCAACAATTCACCCCAAATTCCATCCTCAAAATGAGGGGATGCCCACAAATATTTGCAATTTGTCTAAAAGAATAAAATTATATATGTGTACCCCTTTTACATGTTGTTCTAGATTTTGATAAGTAATTTATTATTAAATCGTGACTTTGCTAAAATATTTTATTTACTTTTAAATTTTTATTTTTTTTTCATTTAATTTTTGAATAAATACTTCTTCTTATCCTTTTGTATTTAAATAAAGAATGATAAAGCACATATCTTACTTGTGTCGCTATACATATATCATCTTTCTTTTTTGGATGGAGGGCAATGCTAACTGCCATTTGCAATATATGTTAGTAAACATGTAAGACTTAATGGGTGGGTAGCTAGAATGGATAGAGGAATGGTTGATAAATTCCCTGTTTCTCCAAATGTGTTGAAGGGAAGTATGTTAATTCTTATTTCATTGGGAAAAGGTTTGGAGATTTGGGTTTTCAAATTGTTGGAATACTCATTAATCTCATTATTTTTTTAATAATCTCCAGGAATTATAGATCCTGCACCTTCCCTAGACATTTCACCTTAGTATAAAGGGTTGATGATCCATATGGAGATCAGTGGCCACCCACCTATTCCATTGGCTTAAAACAATTGTCCGTTGTGGCAGTTTCCTAGTTATTTTTCTATGGTTTTTCGGGTCCCAAACTTTCGGAGTTGTTTTGAGGCCCTAAACAACATTTTTGGCGTCGAATGCCGAGAAAATATGGGTCTATTAAGGACTCGATAGTTGCAATTGTTGGATGTAAATATCGGATAGATCTTTCCAACAAGCCATCAAGCGCCAAAACCAGAGATCATATGCAAAAGTTATGACCTCGCGAAGTTGTCTGTTCAACTTACCACCTTGGAGCCGCAAACATTATGAAGGTTCATCTTCTAGGGTTATGTTTTGGACTTTTGGGGTTCACGGCCTCATTCTTACTATAAATAGGCCCCTTTGGCCTCAATTTGTATTTGCGCGGAGAGGCGCTCTACAGCCCAGTATGGGGGAGATCTTGTCACGTGATGTCACGTGATGTAACGTTACTAACATGCCGGCAAAAAATAATAGTGAAAATGAATATTATGGGGGAGATCTTGTCACGTGATGTAAAGTTACTAACATGTCGGCAAAAAATAAAAGTGAAAGTGAATATTGTGGGGGAGATCTTGTCACGTGATGTAACGTTACTAACATGTCGGCAAAAAATAATAGTGAAAGTGAATATTATGGGGGAGATCTTGTCACGCGATGTAAAGTTACTAACATGTCGGCAAAAAATAATAGTGAAAGTGAATATTATAGGGGAGATCTTGTCACGTGATGTAACGTTACTAACATGTCGGCACCTTTTCTGTGTACGAGAAAGAAATTTATCTTGGAGGCCATGCATGCACCTTTTCTGTGTACGGAATTGACCTGGACTTAGGATTCATGGTCTGCAATAGTGTAAGCTTCCAATCCTCAGTTGATTAAAGAAATAATAATGAAAATGTTCTTTTTTCTCCCATCGATTAAAGAAATCATGTAAATTTTATCTTTTCTAAAATAAAGAGAATGCTATCTTCTTTTTTCGAAAAGACAGCCGTTGATTCATGGAAAAATGAAACATATTATCTTCATTTTTGGGGAAAATCGTGTATTCATGATATGCGATTATGCAGTCATGTAAGCTTCCATTCTCAATGAAAATGTCAAGATTTCTCCCGTCAATTGAAATCATGTCATTTTATCCTTCCTCCCGTTCCCGTTCATTGATGAAATAATGAAAATGTTAATTTTTTTTTCTGAAAAAATGTATTTAAGGATGGAGACCAAAGCTTCAATAATTTCGCCCGTTGATTGATGAAATAATGAAAATATTACCTTCTCTAGGGGGAGAATGTTGGTTCATGCTCTGCAATCATATAACGTTCCATTTTCCAGCTGATAATAAAGAAAATTTATTATCATATTTTTTGAAAAATAACGCAAATTTTTATCTCTTCTCCCGTTGAATATGAAATAATGAAAATATTTTTTTAGGAAGGTCGTATGCACAGGATAGACTCCAGACCACCGTGAAAATGTGATCTTTCTTCCGTGATTCATGAAATAATGAAAATATTATAAGAAAATACTTTTGCTTTATGAAATAACGAAAATATTTTATTTTTTTAAATTTAAGGGATACAATCCAGACCAGTGAAAATAGTTGAGCCCTGAAATAGTGAAAAGAGTGAAAATATTTCTTTTCTCTGAGTGAATAATGAAATAATGAAAATGATGTATTTTTCTCTTCATGGGATGGATACCAATGTCTTCTTAGCTTCCCTGATGGTATGATTCATCAAAATATGAAAATATTATCTTTTTCCTCCAGTTGATCAATGAAATATGGAAAACATTATTTTATATACTCGAAAGATTAAAAAAATCCTACATTTCCCAATGAACACCTTGGATTACGTGATTTTTTTATTATTATTGAAAAGTCTGTGGCAATGCAGGCTCCTTATTCGTACACGATGAAATTCTTCGAGGAACTTGGAGTGGATTTGAAGTTATCCGATATGTCGTTCTCTGTAAGTCTGGACAACGGCAAGGGATATGAATGGGCCAGCCGCAATGGCCTGGCCGGATTGTTTGCGCAGAGAACAAATGTTTTGAATCCCTTTTTCTCGCAGATGCTCTCTGAAATACGCAAGTTCAAGCAACATGTTGTCGAGTATGCTCGCGATCCTTTTATATTTTCAACTAATTTATTTTCATGTTTCTATTCACGCTGCTTGTTCTGTCTTATTTTTGTATTCTAAATGTATATCTTTCAAGTTTTGCTGACTTGCTTTACATTTTGTTAATTCCGCTAGTAATATATGGTATTAGTGAACTTTAAATGTTGGTAATTACTAGTCTTATTTTTGTATTCTAAATGTATATCTTTCAAGTTTTGGTGACTTGCTTTATATTTTGTTAATTCCACCAGTAATTGCACTAAAGGAGGTTTGCACCTCGGGAGATTTGATCCCTCTCGGCGCTTGATAGAGCCTAGGATTTGGATCTATGCTGGTTATATTTGCACAGATGAGCGTAGCAGTTACATCTCTTCTCAGAGATGGCCACTGCCATTCTAGCTATAGTATTACAGTTTGTTCTATTTCCGTCATTTAATAGAATATGTGTTTACTGTATCTTTGTTATCTTTGCAAAATGTCTGTGATTATGATTATGTATCTGTTCTTTCATTCGTTCACACATAAATCCGGATCAGTTGAATTATCCATGAGCACTAATTATGAATATGATCAAATATGTACAAGACAGTTATACATAAAAATGGTTTGTTTAAAATATTTGTTGTCGAAAAACCTCATATCAACTAAAGCATTGATAATCTACAATATCAAAAAGGAGAAAATGTTACACGATGAAAAATAAATAACAAGCAGAAAGTAACATCTTGCAAAAACATAATAAAGAAAGCTTACTTCCCTAAACAAATAAAACACAATGTCATGTTATAAATGAGATCATGCTAGCGCTTGGTGGAGGGGCATGTTGATCTTTAGGAAACAACCCCCATCCATAAAAAAAAAAGGGATATGGTTTAGAAATAATGAGATATCATCAATCGTTACCCGACTTGGGTTTGGGATGGGATAGACTTCTTAGCCTAAAAAATGACAAGAGTTAGGATTGAGAATTTGTTAATATGAGGCCAAGGAATGGGAAGCGAGTTATGGTGCTTTTATTGACTTTCTCAAACAATGATTCATGCATGATGCCACAAGCAATTATAGATTTGCATTTGAGCAAATTGATCATGGTTGTTTGTTGGGGGCTCCCTGGTCATGTTGCATGGTACCTCACCTTAGAAGCCAACGAGCTAGTCTTAATGCTCCATCTCAATCTGTACTTTCCAAAATTGAACAATTTCTTTATTTTTTATTATGGTTGCAAATGTAAAATAATGCATGCATTGTATATTAAGATTATTAGACATGAATGTGTAATGAGCTTAGGAGTAATAAGATTATTAGGCATGAATGTGTAATGAGCTTAGGAGTAATAGTGGGGAGTGAAGAATTCCACACAACTAGTGCAGGTTATATTCTTATGAAAATTGCTTGGTAACTTAAGGTAGTTACAAGGGCAATTAAAGGCAGTTGTTGAACTTATGACACCAAAAAGTGATGACTAACATGTACACATTATCAACACAGGTTAATTTCTTTACCCACATTCTCCTTAATGTTAGACCCTGTTGTCTAAGTTCCATTCTCAAAGGGTTTGCTTGACACCTTAAGGTAGCCACATATGCAAGGTTAAACTTATGACCCTAATAGGTGATGTGCAATGTGTATATTGCTTATGCCCAAACCCATTCCCATGATCTCCTCAAGCTATTAAAATTTTAAGCCAATCAATTTGTGGTCCAACAATAAATTTGTATAGATTTACATCTAACCAAGTCACTTTCTCAACACACTTATGATCTAATTGCAAGATGCAAATTAACGGACTACTCAAACATGCTTCGCTAATTAAGTTATATGCACAAAAGCATGAATAAATGAAGCGAATAACGAACAAGATGTGCACATAGCAAAAGTAGAATGCTACAATTTTGTATTGTAGAATGCTCTATGATAGATGACACAAGATATAAAAGAGACGACTAACTATATGCCAACTTGCTCAATTCCATATGGTTGATACCAGGGTTTTTATATCTCACCCACATTTTAATTTTCGACAAAAAAACATTTCTATTAATATTTATAATATGTAAATCAAATATTAATTGGATTGTCCTTGGAGGACTTAGATTCTGCTCCATCCCTACTTGTTTGAAATATATCAGACATACATTACATTTGAATAGATTTTAGTTACAAGAGTGTTTATTTTGCCGTTGAATGTGGTTCAATGATGTACTTGTCGAAGAGGCGATTGTTCATATTCTTGCCACACCATTAGTCGCTATTGTGATTAATGTATTAGAGTACGGGACCTATGGGATTCCATAATGTTTATGCGGACAATTGGCAATTGTGGTGTGTATGTTGGACATTGAGTGTGAGTGTAGTAGTTGAAGTGTGCATGTAGATGTTGAAATGGTGTGCATGTTGGACATTGAGTGTGAGCATAGATGTTGATGTGTGCACATGAACACTGGGTGTGCATGTAGATGCTAAAATGTGCAAACACACAAAATTATGACATACATGTACATATTGTGAAAGTAAATTTTATAAATTTATCCTCAACATTGAAGAGGAATTAGGAAAGGAGTTGTCTAAAGATTAGACGATTTTGACTTTTTTTCCAGTCATTATTGACAAAATATAACAATTTAATCTTTGGCTATATCATAACTTTTTATTGTCCAAAATCCATTTTTAACTATAAAAATGGATTCAGTTCCTCATAAATTCTTGTTCCACCCATGTTATGCAATCTCAACACCTTATATTTATGATTCTAACAATTCCAACTAAATTAACTAAATTTAAGAGAAAATGGTAAAAAAAATAAAAATAAATTCAAATCATCGAATCTTTAAACTACTTAACAAAAAAAACTCAAAATAATACCAATAACTATTATTGAAAAAAATACAAACATGAATCTCTTCCATGAGCTAATGGTGATATGGATTCCTCCCCTTTTCTCAAATTGCACTTGTCTTCCTTTCTAAGTTCCCTTTTTTCAAAGTTTAAGGAAATCTTTTCAATTTTATTTTATATATAGAAGAATATCCCTTGTTTTATGATTGTTAGATTTTTTTAAGTTATTTTAAAATTACTCAATATTGCAAATATAAAATAAGATTAGGCTGACTACGACTGGTAGGAATCGAGACAGCGGTGGAGTGATACCACCAAAAAGGTCTTTTCGATAATAATTTTAGAAATAGAAAGAAATATGGGCAAAATAATTTTAGAAATAAAAAGAAATATGGGCAAAATTTGTTTGAACAGGTTATAGGGCACTGGATCCTCTGAAGGTTATCGATTCGAAGGTAAGAAATTCATGCACACTGCCCCACGATTGATTCCCTTAGCCTATTAGTTTAATTTGATCTCAAATTCTGTAACCTCTGTGAAACACCCCCAAAGTAGCCGGGATTTGTACGAATTGATATTTAGATTTGACCTGCAACACATGGAATTGCCTGTTGTTTTGAGAGAGGAATGAATGTACGGCTCAGAATCGGACCTATTTTAATGGTTAAATGTTTGCAGGAACGGGCCAGTGTACGCTCTATGTCGTCAGGAGCGGAGTTGCTCGGGGTTTTCCTTCATCGGTATGTTGAGCTTAATCGAACCAGGGCAGATTCTGGGAAAATAAACTGCTATGTTAAATCTTTAAATTTGCATGTTAAATTTAATTTTCGAAGCAGCTTCTTTGTTATATTTTTAAAGCTCTCATGTTGAATCAACTTTTGCGGGAAAACTGCCGTGTTAATTGTTTAAAATCTTGATGTTAAATTAAATCGTACCAATAATACATCGTATGACTCCTCGAACATCAATTTTAATGAAGTTGCTGCTGGGATCTGTCGTTTAGGGTAAAGAATCCACAGTTCAAGTTGGCGCAATTTATTTTTGTACGGTTACTGTTTCCTGTAAATCCGAATCTTGCCACGAAAATTAGGTTTTGATTTTTGCAGTGATGCATTGTTGAGATTTGCACGAAAATGTCAATCGGTTGGTTTGTTTTGGTTAGTACTTGCATCATAAGCTGCTGTAATATCTCGTTGGATACAATTTTTATTTGTAATTTCATTAGTAAGACCGGCATTAAAACAAAAATATTTTTTTTTAACTATAAACACACACAATTTAGAATGATACAGTGAGGTATTACATATTAGGATCAGAATGATACAGGAGCTGTTACATATTAAGCATCACAAATAAGTTATAACTATTGGGCCCTTTAATCTGGTTCAGGGGTCCCATATATCAGGCCACACACACACACACACACACACACACATATACATATATATATATATATATATATATATATATATATATGTGAATCGAATTTAGAATGATACAGTGAGGTATTGCATACAAGGCATACTTTCAGAATGATACAGGAAGTGTTACATATTAAGCATCACAGTAATTTATAACTACCGGGGCCTTTAATCTGTTTCTGGGGTCCCATATAGATAGAAACCGGTTTCAGAATGATACAGTGAGGTCTTTACATATTAGGCATACTTTCAGATTGATACAGGAGGTGTTACATATTAAGCATCACAGTAAGTTATAAGTTCCATAGATGAAAATATAACCAATTTTCTGGCGATGTTTGGGGCGAAAAAATTGCGACTTTAGTAAACATCGGACTGCACGATTTTTTGTAAACATTGGTGATTCTTTTGAAAAAATCGCACTATAATCGAAAAATAATTGCTAGGGAGGCTGGGTCACGGGCTTTAAGGGCAAGTTTAACATGGATTTCTATAAAAAATGACCAGTTTTATACAATTGATATTGATGTCATTGATATTAAATCTATGTTGCAGGAAACGCCTAGGTAACAGGTGTACCAGTACTGGAAACTTCCCGAAACGCCGCTAAAAGGCTGGCAGCTGTACCGTACAGCTTTTCTCAATTGCGAAACGCCGTATGGTACAACTGTTGGCGTTTCGGCCTGTATGGGTGGCGTTTCGGCATCATTTCTTCCTTTTTTGGGTGGGTGGCGTTTCGGCATCATTTCTTCCTTTTTTGGGCCTGTACAGGCAACCAAGAGGGCTGCAGGTCCCTCAAATGGGCTTAAAAATTGTTTTTATTTTCCATTTTTAGAAGTTACACGGTTGTATATGTAATCAATGTTATAGTCATGGTTTTCCTACTAAAATGTCATTTATGTATGCTATTATTGTTTTCTTGCAAGTTAATGTGTTATATATATATATATATATATATATATATATATATATATGGCGTTCCCCCCAATGTTTCCCTCAGTGTTTCCATTTTTGGAGGGTCGCGTTTCCTGCCATCCCCGTTTTGGAAACTTCTAGACGTTTCCTTGTTTCGTGCAACTTAGTATTAAATGGTAATGTTTTTAACATTACCATGAATTGTTTCAGGATGTTCGAGAGTGGTTCCAACCTCATCGGACTTTATATGCAAAAAGTGGAATTTTAGATCCCATTCAAAATTCAACAGACTTATTCGTTTTCAGGATTTCAGTATTACTGTGTTTCTACTGGATTCTATCATGTATGAGAGTGAGGGATGGGAATGTAATCAAGCACATCAAACTCTATGTACCTTGATGTTGGTGGTGTTGATGCCTGATTGTTGAAGTTGATTGAACTCCTCTGTCACAACCTTAATAAAAATGTACCTTTCAGTCAAGCAAAATCACTTATTAAACTTGGGAAGTCTTTTATACTTATTTTAACGATTGGATTAGGAAGTTTCATCAAAATTGTAGGGTGTTGACTAATGTCCTTGGAGGATTATATTCAAGATTCCAGGTAGAGGCTAGAGGAGGGGAGATGACCAATGTTCCAACTTCCAACCAGTGTTGAAACTTCCAAATTTCCAGTCTTTGAAACTCTGATGTATCAATTTTTTATTTGGCATCTACTACATCGTATATATCAGTGCTTTATCCATATTTATTTGCCAATGTGTTTATCTAATATTGTTGTTGCTTTATATGTTTAAAATAAAAAAAAGAATATATTTTGTACTTTTTAATGTTTGCCACAGTTTGCCGATTTTTGTCGATTTTTTTGCCGATGTTGCTGAGAAGTTTTATTCGGGACCCTTGCCGATGCTGAATTTTTGAACTATGGTTATAACTATTGGGCCATTTTATCTGGTTCTGGGGTCCCTTTATGGTCTGGAGAGAAAAGGGTCTACCTTATCAGGCCATATCCACAATATTATTGAGTTTTTCCAGGGCATGAGGTCGCGTGACTTTGTCCAGGCATAACTGAGTTCAACATAACCAGCCAGCTGGCTAAAGAGAGAGATTAAGTCTGTTAACTTACTCTTATCCAACATAATCAAAAGCTGAACATCTAACAGAAGACAGTTCATATCATTGGTGTCCATAGTGCTGTTAAAGAGAGCAAAAATGTGGAACTGGTTTGTTCATCCATTGTGGCTTTCCTGGGATTCACCCCCGCTAACTATGTTGCTGTTTTGCGTCTATCTTCGGTGACCAGGCGACAGGGGAACCGCCCCAGTGGGTTTCAATGTTGAGAATAATTAGATTAGTTATATTGATTTTTTTTATTCAGGAATAGTATCTGTTTTATATTTTTTCTATCAAATGAATGTTTCTGCTCAAAAAAATTAGTAGATGCTAGACTATTTAATATTTAGAGTCAGGCTTAAGCAATGAATCAAGAAATTCTTTTAGGTATAATTGTATTTGACTTTTCTGCAGTAAACATTACAGATATTAATTATCTGATCAATTATCATTTATGAATGATTACGACTGTGATTAAAACTTAAGTTATAGGTGGCATAAATCAAGATAGATTTTGTGTCATGCATGTTCTACGTTCTAACATACTGTGCAAGAGATTTGACATGTGATTTGTCAAAATAGAGCTCTGAAGGCTTTTGCCTTAGCCCCTGGATTTTGGCCTCCTCCATGCAAATGCAAATGTTAGATGCATAATTGTGTCATATATCTGAATCTACTTTCACATTTGGGTCAAAATTGGATGTTTTGGAATGTAAGGTAATCCTGTAAATGACCCTAACTTGTTAGTTGCCTGTGGTAGATGATCTAAATTCAATTAAATCCAATCCAATGACGGCCACACCTCTCATCTGATTTTCCTGATTTTCAGTTTGGGAGACACCCATAGCCACAATGTTTGACAATTACATTTATTGCCACGAGCTTTTAGGTTTTACACAGGAAAGAATATAATTTAAGATTGTGAAAAATAAAAACTCATGGTACCATGTAAATTTTTAAATTCATGCCTTTTTTTCTAGATTGGGTGACATTTACCTTAGATTTGGTATTTTGCCATTCTTTTTTCAATATTTTTTTTCTTGGCCCAGATAAATATTGTCTAATTTTTCAGTGTGAAATAAAATGTTAATGAGAATGACATGGCTATGACATAAGGTCGACTTCTTCTCTTGACTAGTCTTAAAAGGGAGGATTTTTTTCCGAGAAGAAAAAAACCATATATTTCATATTTGTTATTAACTTATTAGAGTGAAATCAAATTATACATATGCAAGCCCATAGCTTGGATTATAGTTCATTTTTTGGCAGGGATCTCTTTTGCAAAAATAATCTATTCTTACAGTCTTCCAGCTTTCTTCTTAAAAAATCTATTCTAATACAATAAACTCCCAAGAGGGAAAAAACATGTAAAGGTTTTTGTTCTACAGCCAGCAAAGCTATGCCATAACAGAGCAAATAAACAGGCTTCTTTGAGAATACTTAATTGAGGGACAAAGTAACTACAGGTTAGTGACATTTCCCCTCTGAACTCCTGTGAAATCAAAATACCATTTTGGAGAGAAATAACTTCCTTTGAAAGTGTATCTGCCTTCTGATTGAGTTCCCTATAAACATACTCAACAGTGAGCGCCTCAAACCCTGTTTTGGCTTCCAAAATGCACTGGAGCAATGGACCTAAAACTATATTTGTGATTTGTGAAATACCATTGAGCCAATCCACCAGCAGTTTAGAGTCTCCAAACACTTGAAGAGTTTTAAAACCTTGGTCTAAAGCAAACTTCATCAATATCCAAAGAGCAAAAAGTTCTGCTGGATTGTTTGTGCCTCGCCCTGTTCCAAATTTTATTGTAAAAAAGTGCAAGGTCTAGAGGATTAAAACTGCTCCAGCACCACACATGGCTGGATCTCCTTGACAAGCTCCGTTGAAATAGCCCCAGACCTCGTTTTTATTTATAATAGGTTCCTTTATGATCCTGCAACTCTTCTTGAGTTTCTCCTTTCTACCTTCCTTGAAGAAAGTTCTAAGTTTTTGAGCCACAAGAACTGGCTCCCAGCATTTGCCCTCAAAAGTCATCTTGTTCCCGGAGCACCACAGATCCCACAGTACATAGCAAGGTAAAGCTTGATACTGTTTTACTGCTGGATCTTCTTACCATGATTCCAAGCATAAAAGTGAAGAGTTTTTATTCCAAAGTCCTGAGCAATTCAAAGACTGTTAAAAGGGAGGATTTAACATCGGAAAACCTGATGAAATAAAATCCAAGATCTGTCAGAATGTATGAATTACATGCAGGAGGCAGAATGAATTCCTCATCTGGTTATCCATTGCAGATTGCTTTTTTGGTTTCAAAAGAGTTGCTGGCTGAATTGGGCATCAAGGCAGGAATCATTCATGACTTGGCAATCTAAAAGTTCTATCAAATTCACCAAAGCCATACCTTGGATGTCTAAAGAAGAAAACAGTTAGTAAGCTTTGGTCCTTTCTTGTAAGAATGGTCTGGTGAATTGGTGATACCTTTGGCTTAAGTGAAACAGATTGATTTTTAAAGAACTGGATAGCAGCTAAAGCCCTTTCTGTGGCAATTGAATCAATCAAATAAAGGGTTTTATAGGTGATGAGTCAGCTGCCAACTTGACCTATGAAATCCAACTACTTAATAGACTTTCTAGCTCACACATAGGATCAATAAAGAGTTTCTTTCAACCAATCATATTTCCTGCCCTTTTGATGAAAGTCTTCCTTGCTTGTTTTTCGATGGAGTGCTCCAAGGCTGTCCACACCCCTTTTGTGCTACTGTAGTGGTTGTTACTCAAGTGGGAAATTTTAGATCGACCATTTTGCTAACCAACAAGTCAGAGGACACCAATCCCGATGGCTGTATGATTGACATGACACTTATGAGATCTTCTGGGTGGAGTTTCCAGAAGTGAAAAAGATTAGGAGAGCATCCACAACTGGCTTGGAAATGGAGGAGAAATTCGGTGGACGCTTCAGAATCTAGTTGCGTCACATAGATTTGTTTCGTACTAGGTTGGCACATTGATCTATATCAACAATACAGTGGAAACTACTGATTTACTTAGAGGAATAGATTGCTTGATTCTAAATAGGATAAAGGAAGTAATTATCACAGGAGACTTGGTTTGACAAAATTATTTTGTTTAATTGAGGATGGTGCATACATGGAGATTTAATCCCCCTAGATAGGTAAGTTGGCTAAAATTGTAAGTACTCTAAATTATAAATGATACTTTCAATATTCCGTATTGAATGATCTTATCCTGCTTATTCTATTTCATAAGCTCAGGTTGATGCATTTGAATCTTGTTTCTGTGCCATGATCTTTCTAATTGACACTTATTCTCACAAGGTTGTAATTTTGTCAACAAGGTGGTTGTAGTGCAATAGAGGGAGGTTTTCAAGGTTTTCGGATTCAACTTAATAACCCCTTGGTTAAGAGAGGTTGTCAAGTTACTTGAAGACTAATATATATATATATGTATTATTAATTTTAACATAATATAATGCACTATAATAATATTTATTAACTTTATAATATTAATTTATTATTACGTATTTGCTATATATATATATTTTATTTTTTTTCCAATGGAAAAATTCCTTTTATTCTTATCGAATAAACTTGAACTGCTCACGTGGAGCTTACATCAAATTAGATTAGCCTTGAAGGCTTAAAGATGCTTCATAAAAGCATACACTTACTTGGAGCTTACATCAAAATAGCTTAGCCTTGAAGGCTTAAAACATGCTTCATAATTGCATACATTCAAGAAAACTTTCCATTATGGCCTCAAACCAGTTTTACACAGCAACTTCTTTTTACATTATCATATAATGTTCTTCAATCTGATCATTGCATATATATATATATATATATATATATATATATATATATATATATATTGCTTGTTATGTACTACTAACCACNACTACTAACCACAACATCTTTATTACATGTCAAACTATGCATATGAGCTATTTTGTATGTAAGTTCATATTTTGTAATAAGGTTTTAAGCTGAAGTCCTTATGAAATATTTTGGTATTTGTAAAAGGTGACTTTTTTGTCAGGCGCCTAACCACTTTTACCAGTAACTTAGGTTCTAAAATAGAGGAGAAGTCTTCTTCCATTAATTCGAACTCGCAGGTGCAATCTACTTGGGTGTGCAAATGCCCCCACCGCATTTGTCCTTTTGGCCCTTTATATATGTCATTTAAGCTACACCTATGCCATATTCATGTTGTTATTTTTAGTTACTTCTATACTGCAGCAGTAGTGTCACTTTTGGATACATGCACAATGTAAATTTGGTATCAGAGTGCTGGTTCGGAATCTGGACAGACAATCAAACGAGGATGCCAATCACTAGGGGTCACAATTGAGATAATGGAGATGGTGATGCTGAAAGCTGCTAGAATGATATGTGACCAAGGGAGATTTGAAATATATGTTTGCAGATTTCACTGAGGATGTTAGTGCAATTATTAAGGAATAAGGTCAGAATCCTTGATAAAAAGAATTAGCAATCTTGAAGGTACAGGGTAATGTTGAAATTCATAAGTAGCTCAGCAAAAACAAGCTAGCCATCCAAGTACCATGAAGGAAGAGGGTTATATTAGTACGTAGGTTGGAAGGGTCTGTTTGAGCCATTATAGATATCATGTGAGGGGGGAGTTTGTCTACCTGAACAATCCAAAGATGAGCAACGAAGAAAAAACCTTCATCTTTCAGTTAATAACAAGGTATTTTGTTGAGGATGAAAAATGCAAGGTTGTCACCTGTAGGACTAAGGATGGTTTTAAACAAATTATAAGAAATATGTTAGTGCTTTAAAATTTAAGAATCCAAAACATTGGGACTATATTTTATTTTTATAGTTAAATTGTTACAATATCACATGTTACACAAACCATCTGTCTTGTTTTGATGCCTAGGAATTCAATTAGGTTCTAAGTTTGTGGGATGATTTCTATCTTTCATTTTGTGAAGTTGATGTACTGTCATTTGTCTCAGAAACTATGTTTTAAGTTTGATGTTGTATTATAGAGTATAGTCTTGGCTTTTGATTCTGAATATATTTACTAATTAATGCTTATGCATCACATCTTATTCATATTCTTCTCAAAAGATCTGAAGCTTTCAATTAGGGGAATACTTGTAAATTTCCTCCCCATGAAAGGTAAACATTCAAATATCTGATAAATGATTTTGATAGCTAGTTGGGTGCTTAATCATGATCATGTTGATGCTTGTGCAGGTATGGAGAGTGTTTTTGAGTTGAAAATATCATGTTGCAGTGCCTAGAGGGAATCAGCAAGCTGATAGATTGTTTTGTACAGTCTTTTGATATAAAAGTCTTCAAACATGTTCAAGGATTGAAAGATCCCGAGACAATAGCGAGTGAAACAGTCTGTAAGTTATTCCCTTGTGTTTTTATATTCAGTTGAATACCACTAATAGGAAAGTATGCTTATTGATTTTTTTTGCATGCCTAAATGAAGTTAATGAACCACCACCAAAGGTTCTTAGTTTTTTGAATGTTGAACCTATTTTGAATGAAGCTTTTCTTGTTAACTAAATATTCAGGCTCAAATTTATAAAGGCAGACATGGAAAAGAGATTCATATAGACATCATTGAATTCCTAATTGGTTGTCCTGTTTTGAACTGTATAACTTATTCGTTAGTTGTATGACATCCTCTCATACCTCCAAAGTTGCAGTGTTCATCTTCATTCGTTTAGACATTTAGGGCTGTTTCAATTTCTTATGGGTTGCTTTTTTCCTTAACAACATGTTTTTATGTCATGTTGGGTTCATTCCCCTATACAAAAGTTGATTATAACATTATGCTTTTTTCTGTAAATATGTTGGACCCTGCAATAGCTAACTTATTCTGATCTCACTCAGGGGATAGAATAAATAGTAAATACTAAATAGAGAACAAAAAGTATCTATACATTAATGACACGCCACATTACTAATTAGTATCTAGGTACTGTAAAACAACAATATGAATCAGATAAAATATAAACATTAAATTGCTTCATCGCAACACTTTGGTTAC
This sequence comes from Pseudotsuga menziesii, assembly GCA_001517045.1. NCBI lineage: Eukaryota > Viridiplantae > Streptophyta > Pinopsida > Pinales > Pinaceae > Pseudotsuga > Pseudotsuga menziesii. The sequence goes on from LPNX010536676.1 coordinate 155,749, forward strand.
TTAAATTGCTTCAAATGCAACTCTTTTGACTATGTATTCTGATTCATAAACTTTGTACATTCAATCAAATTTCATAGACAGATATATCTATATACTGATACTCCCATTTGGCTATCTTGCTTCTTCGAGAGCTCAAGTATGTGTACATATTAGTACACCAAAGTACAAAGATTCTCAATTACAGAAATTGCTGTAATCAGTTCAGCTTCCTTGCTAGCCAGAATCTTGCAGGAGGTCCATATCATGTCATGTTTGACCTGTGCCCCAATGCAAAAGTAAGACGGCCAAGTGGGAGGATATATGTATATCTATGTATGAATAAATGCATGTAGGTATGTACAAAATTTATGAATCCGAATAAGTCAACGGGTTGCATTTGAAATCAAGCAATTTATGGTTTATAGTTGATCTGATTCATAATGTGGTTGAACAGTGCCTTGATACTAATTAGTAATGTGGTGTGTAGTTAATTCACTTCAACTTCCTTATTAGCCAAAGTCTCGCAGATAGGCCATATTGTGTCATGTTTGACATTTTCCCCAATCTAGAAGATGATTATAAGATTCTGCTTTTTATGTAAACTTGTTAAATTATGCTTAAGCTCAGTGGAAAGAAAAAAAATTACAGTACAAATATTATCTATGCATTAATTACACACTCCATTTAGGCAATACTAATGAATATCAAAACATTGATCAACCACAGTATGAATTTTGTTTGATTTTTTTTCTTCTAATTCCTATACTCCCACTTGTCTCTCTTGCTTCTTCTAAATGCAACCCTTGAGTATAAGATATATGTATCTTGCTACACCAAAATGCAAAGATTGTCAATTGCAGAAAACTTTGTAATCACTTCAACTTCATTATTTGCCAAAATCTAGCAGGCCGTTCATATTCTTTAGTTTGTTCAATGTCCCCTAGTCGTTGGCTGCCCCTCTGGTTCATAATATCCCATAGTGGTCTGTGATTTCTCTTTAATACAACTTCTGCAATGTTCTTTCAGCCATAAGATCATCCAACCCAGATCATTCTGATTTGCCCCAAATCTTGTGACGGTTCTTTTGGAACTTCTCTTGAGCCTATTGTCATGGGTGTGAAGTGAACATTAATTTGCAGCTTTTGTTTGTTGACAAATTAATCAACACCTTGAGTTAGTTGATTTGTATTTGTAGAATGAGATAGATGTTTCCATGTTGTAGTGTAATCCCTTTTGAAAAGAAGTTTGTATGAGCACCTTTTCATCAATGGGATTTTAGGAGAATCAGGGCGCACACACTTGCATACAATGGTGGAGAGAGAAAATAAATGATAAATATTTATTATGAATGCTGCAGCAATACATCTCCACCCCTCATAAAGTACCATAGGTCACATACCCCTAGTTGGTTAGGTATTTTAACTAACCCCTAATTACTACAACTAATACTACATTGGCCAGATGTAAAGTGACATAAGTATTAGTATCTCTCACTAACACTTTATTGTGTTACCAGTCTAACAGGGAGTTGGTTTATCAAATTATCCAATCAACATTTTACTCCATTCTTGATTGTTGCTTATGATGAGCACTAAGTCTATTTAAAGACAATTTATGTTTAGGAGTAAGGTTATTTCCATTGCTTCTCGTGCAAGAAATATTCAAAACTATTTTAAGATAACATAGTCAATTTTAGGCTAGACCTAAGTAAAGTTGAAGATCTATTATTATCTTCAATGACAGTTTTGAAAAAAAGAGTTACTACTCTTCCATCCTTTTAGTTGTAGTTTTATTAGTTGATTGAACTGTTATGCCACTTTTGCTACAGAGCCCTTCATTAACGTTGGGAATGTTATGCAATACTTGTGGATTGTATGCTTATTTCGGTGTATTCTACGAGTCCTAAATGCTTTCCTCCAGTGTGCACCATTCCACACTCTAACATTGCTCATTCCCTTTATTAGCTAACTTAGGGTTGCATGTTCACATGGAGCTAAGCCCCAAAGAACCTACCATTAGTTCAAGCATCCGATTTGTCATACTCTTGTGCTTGTACTTGCTGACATACAATAGCCTTTTGACTTAAAGATTGATGTTCTATTAGTTGTATTAGGCCCTGTTCTCAAACAGGGAGGACATGGTAGCTTTCATAAGCCAAACTCAAGGATACTACTTAAGACAATTATTTGTAAATCCGTTGACTGTGAAGGCCTCAGTCTAATTTCTTCAAGCGTGGGATGGGATGTTTACTTCACCCCTTGGTCGCCCTTTTTAATGAGGTTGTTTGCTTTAGTTTATTTTCCTATCCTGGTCCTAACATATCATTTACTCTATTCATAAATTTGATGACGGCTTGGAACCTAAAAAATAAAGTACCACTATGGTTGACCATACATTTGCCAAATTTTATGCCACAAACCTTGATCACTACTTATCTAGCTAGTTCAAAAGGCATGCGTGTAGGACTCTAGGCCAGAATGACTTTGGGATAGATAACCATCTAGCGGATCAGATACTTACTCTTGGTGCTATCATTGAGGAGGCTTGATAAAGGTATATGAAATTATTTTGTTACTTTGTTGATCTCTGGAAGGCCACTGACATTGTTCCCAAAATCTTACTCATTGAATGGCTTCATACCCTGGTGGTACCTTATCTCCTTGTCAGTGCTGGTGCAGTTGTGCGAGACTATTGTGGGAAGGTTCTACACCTCTTGAGGGCTCTTTGAGATTATGAAGAGTACCACTGGGGTTAAAGTTTAAACATGGATACCTTCTTCCCCCACTCCCTTTGGGGTATATATTGATGAACTCAAGCAGTTTATTAAGTAACACACTCAAGGGGAGGATGATTGTCTGCTTCACCAGGTCTTTATCTAACTATTTTTCCTAGATGATGTGGTTTTGTTAGCCACCACTCCATAGGGGTTATATAGGCAGTTGGATGTGCAATGAGTCAGTCTTGTGATCTTGTGGTAGTTCACTGCCAATCTTTGGAAGAACAAAATCATGATTTTTTATACATCCAAGGAGACCCTTTGTATCATATTTATATTCAAGTGCAATTTATAGAGAGACAATGCTCTTATCTAGTACTGTTAGAGGGACAATGTTCTTATCTCCCACTTCCAAGACATTCCATTGAAGATGAAGATCTTGATGCCGTCTTCAGGCCCCATTGTTTTGTATGGATCTGACTCATCTGAGATATGGGACCCCAAACTTGGTACAAAAAAATGCATAGGGTGGTCTAACATTGAGAGGTCCAGATTCTCATGCTCCAGCTTTTTATCCAGTGCTAAATTCTAATGGATTGACCCTAGTATGTTGTACATGCTAATTTTGGAACATACCCTCTTTGTCTTGAGACAGCTTTCAAGCTGATCATTTATCTTCACAGGTTATGACAAATGGCTGACTCTTTTTCGGTGAGTGAGATACCCATATGTAGTGCTCTGCTCTTCAAACAGACTCTCCTCCCTTGGTCACATGGGCCAGTGGCTTTGCTGGTTTTTGGAGACCTGGACATTTTTTCTTGAGGTGGGTATCTCAATTAATTGGTTCTCTTATAATTGATTTCTCTTAATACTCCTCACCTTCTTTCCCTCAAGGAGACAATGAATACTTTGAATAGGAAGGACATTTATAGGAGCTTCACATATTTTCTTTTGACTGGGAATTTTTTCAGCCTGCACAACATAAACATCTTGCATTTGACATGCTGACAAGGACACATTCATCTTTTATCAGTATTCCCCTTCTCATATGTATTTGCTAAAAATAAGAAGCCCAGTGGCAACATTGTCAAATCATTGATTGAGAATTGAGGAACTACAATAGTTGGGATCTATGTGAATAATAGTGTCCTTGATAAGCAGGACATGCTACCAATTCCTAAGTGCTTGAATTAGTGTATAAGATTATTTATCATCATAAATGTTGTTCGTCTTTGCTGGAGAGAAGGTCTCACAATGTTATCCAATTAGATGTCTTCCTTGTTTTAGATGCTCATGGAAAATTGTAAGGCATCCTTCTCCACTTGGAAAGCTGTTTTAGTTCAAGGAGAGCAAGCACTAGTGTATTCATGCATGATAAAAATAATTTGTTAGTTGTTAGTTGAATATTGGTTGAGAAACTGTGTGATAGTAGAAATATGAGGGATGAAACTCTTTGAAGAAGCTCATGCCTCTGAAAATGTTTTGAAAGATGTGACAATTTTGGAATGTCTCACAATGTTATCCAACTAGATGTCTTCCTTGTTTTAGAATGATGCTCACGGAAAATTGTAAGGCATCCTTCTCCACCTGGAAAGCTGTTTTAGTTCAAGGAGAGCAAGCACTAGTGTATTCTGAAATGCACAATAAAAATAATTTGTTAGTTGTACGTTGAATATTGGTTGAGAAGGTGTGTGATAGTAGAAATATGAGGAATGGAACTTTTTGAACAAGGTCATGCCTCTGAAAACGTTTTTAAAGATGTGACAATTTTGGAAGTATGCTATTCTAGCTGTACATTGGCTTTCTCGGGATCAACATGCATATTATAGATTAGTTTATCTAACCCCCTACAACCATGCATGGATTATAGAAGGCAGATGGTTTGCATGCAATACAACTTATTGAGAATCCAAAGGAGATTGTTGATACTTTCATCATACTGGGAGCCTTAAGTGAGAGGGTGGAGCACGTGCAACCTCCAGTGGGGTAGAAACACACATGGTTAGTTCCATTTGACATTCATTGTCATTCCTCATGGGACCTAATCACAGATGGTCGTGGCACACTAATATATGGATGAGAAGGGGTTCAATACTTGAATGTCTTAGGATGTTGATATTCATACAGTAGTTATTTATTGTAGCCATTCACAAGGCTAAATGGCGATACTCATATGATGCCATTCTTACTGATGAGTTGTATGGCTGTATGTGTAAATACTTGTTCTTGAAAGATCTCATACATATGTTTATTGCTCAATATTTACAATGACATTTTTGAGATGACAAATACTCTCAATTGTTGCTCCCTTGTTTCTCACTTAGAGTCATACAACATATGTCTTTTATTTCTTGAATCTTTAGCCAGCTTTGCTTCCTTGTCATTTCCATGGGCCAACTTTTTTGTTGCTATGTGCAACATATTTATATAAATACATTTTTCTCTTTTCCATGTTCATTTCCATACAAGTTGTGTAGAGAAAGCCATACAATAGATTCTAAGCAAGAAAATATTGGTATAGTTGCCGTAGAAATGTTTTAGGATTTGCAGAATCAATAATGAAAATATTGGTGTAGTTGCTGTAGAAATGTTTTAGGATTTGCAGAATCAAGTATGAAAATACTGAATTGATGTAGAAAGAGGTCTTAGGATTTGCAGAATCAAGTATGTTCAAACTTCAAACGAGTGCCATGTATTTATGAACATCCCCACTTAGTAACTATAGGTCACTCTTATAACTAACATAGGATATTGACATATGTAAAGTAGTACATCAAAGTAAGTATCAATATGTTCACCATTGAGCTTTATGATTTTGCTCTTCAGAATAGTGCTGGACTGATTGTCTACCAATGGGCATTAATTGGCAGCCTTTGCCATAGAATAATTGTTATTAAGATTTCCACCTTGTGTAAAAGTTTGGCGAGTTCCTCCAATTGAAGTTCTATTCTCCGGAATCCCCCTTTCAATTTGAATTCTTTCACCATATACAATCCATTGACATTCACCAATTGCTTGGAAGCATTGAAGAGCTGCAAAGAATTGTAACTTAAAGTCAAGTAGTCATCTATGAAGGCCCCCCATCAAAATTTAAGACATTACCATGGGTTTTTAAATTTTTTTCATAAAGTGAAGGTATTAAAAATGTAAAAGTTTGGACTATTTCAGATTTCCTAAGTTGTTTGACTTTGGAAAATAAGTTTCGACTCTCATTGAGTTATGTGAAATAACTCAATATGCAGATTTACAATCATATTTACAAATATTGAAGCTGTAATAGACTTGTTGACATTCCTATAATCAAGATGCATATAAGTTGAAGAGCAGGTGTTTTTATTCAGAGGTGGTTGAAAGTGATCATGGTTAAGCATACTCAGGGTAGATAGAAATACATGCTGTAGCACATGACAGAATTACAATCTTATTAGAGTCTAATTGATGCTTATGGAGAAGAAACATCAAACATGGACAAAATGGGGAGCAGAAGCTAGTTAGGCTCACCCTAAAATGCATTATATGAATTTTGACAGTGCATATCTTAATATAACAAACAAGGGATTCAATGCCATGCTTGGGGAACTTAGCACAAAGCCTATCCTTGTCAACTGCTTTGATAGTGCTCAATAATTCACCCGTAGGTTCATATATGGATGTGTAGAGTTTTGATTTACCATTCTAGACTAAAGTGTTCTAGATTATGAATAAATGATCCATCGATAGAATTATCATGATTGGATAGAATCACTGATAAATGATGAACGTAAGATATCTATTTATATTGTGAATGGACGAATTATATTGACACATTACATTATTGTTGATCTAGGACAAGAGATAAATGAATTATTGGATTGTGTGTGTGTGTGTATATATTTAACTCATCTTCATTGTTCAACAAGTAAGACACTAAAGTTTACATGATAAGTTAAAAGTTACTAACTAAATAGTAAAACATGCAAATTCTGTCAAGTTCATTGATATAAAGTGGAAATTACATATGAATCATAATTCAAAAAATGTTAAATCAAGTGGAAATTCAAATTACGGTTGATATGATATCCATTGTCATACTAAATACAAAATTTGCCTAATGGCATTTCCAAATATGAAATGGAAAATTCAAAAAACATTGAACAATGAACAACATAGCTGATTTGGCTTCCTCAAGCCATCTCTGCTAGGCCAAGTACATCTGCAGGATCATTGTCATCAGCATCATTGGGGTCCTCGGTCAACAAGCTCTCTAGGTAGGCATCACTCTCAAGTGGAGGCTCCTCATCCATAGCAACTAGAGATATCTCGACAAGGCCATATGGCATTTTATGTGTTTTGGTCCCGTCTCTTGAAAGGACCCTCCTTGTACCTTGGTGTCTTTCCAAGATATGAGACTAAGTGTGCTATAAATGTGGATCAGGTTCTCTGCCTTCTACGATCCCAACCTGTTTCTCTTCATTGAATGGATGAAACTATAAGTTTTCCAATTCCTCTCACAAGATGAGGAACTAGCTACTTGCCTAAGTAATCGTATGGCAATGTGATGGATGAAATTTAAATTATCAGAGAAACAAGATTAGGATCTTCAAATACAACTACCTGCTTAAGTAATCGTATGGCAAATTGTTGCAATTCAGGAGCATCAACACCATGAAGCCACCACCAATCAATTGGATCCATCTTCTTGCGTCTATCATGTGAACTAAAGACAACTCATCCTTGTGAAAATTGGGCAAATTGAGATCGTGTCTTAGAGGCCTCTTTTGTAGAACCATAACTTTTTAAACAACAGTCATAAACCCTCTCACAATCTCTCTATCTTGGGAAGAAGCCCTTCTTGTTGTGGGATCATACCATTTTGGATTAACTGAGTGGGGTGTTCAATTTATTCCACTGCCCATGTATAAATGATCTCAATTGTGACCATAAAGTAGGATCTTTCCTATTTGCGATGGATATGATTCTCTCACATAGAGTCCATGTTCTCAAAAATCTCACTTGGACCTGGACCATTTGTGTTTGCATAGCGAAGCATATCACACATTGGCTCTACAAATTCCACAACCAGTTTGACATTATCCCAAATTTGATCATCCAAATTAACCTATTCACCTCCACAACTGCATCTGACGTAGATAGGTTCCACTGGTCACACATATCACTGATAATTGTGGCACCTAAAGCCCCCTTCATCTCTGCAAGCCTCCTAAGCAGAATGTAGTAAGTTGCAAATTTGGTATCAGTTGGTTTAAGAAGCTCCATTTTTGCATGTCTGCGTTAAGTGGCTTGTGAATGGTGGTGGTTGCATATAAACATCTGAATTTTGCAACCATTCTCAATTAACATCTGAATCCATTCAATTTTCTTGATATCTTTCAATGCATTATTCAAAGAATTCACTGTGCATGGCGTCCAAAAGTGTGCTTAGGGTACATTAAGAATTCACAAATTAAAAAAAAAAGATTTCAGAAGTGATCTATGTAAAAAGATTAAAACTTAGGAAAAAAATCAGATTTGTAATAAAAAATCAGAGTTATAATTAATGTAAATTTAAATTTTAAATAAAAAATCAGATTTGTCACTAACTTGTACTCCTTTTGGACCATCATCCCCATTGCTTTGCAAACTGCAGTTGCATCAGTAACATTTTGAACAACATTGGATGGCCCCACTTTTACAATGGCATCACATAATTGGTCTTGTTAACACAAAAAATAACAACCTAAGGCAAAGTATCCTAACAGGTTCTAGCCAAGTGCAACTATGGAAACTTTACAACTGTCACCCAAGTAATGTTTCCCTTCACTTTTAAGGAAATATAATCCTACGGTAAGGGAGGATTCTGTAAGGAAACTAAGTCAAAGGTGACAAGGATATTTGATGTTTGGTGATTAGATGAATGGTTTCAAAAGTCTAAAATTAAGCAATTTAGATTGTATTACAAATGATTCAACTCATACATTATATAAACTTTTAATGATCCGTCGGACCTCAACTTGAGTGCATTAAAAGTTTATTTAAAGAATGCGTTAATCAGTTTGCTGGATTCATCAAATAGCTTTAACATAAATTAAATGCTTAAAATAGGAATGAAAAGCAAAACTGATAAACAGAGGTGGGAAAAACAAACACAGAATCAGAGAGCCACAAAACAGAAGTTGATAACGGAGTTCACCCCCTCCACTGGGCTACGTCTCCGGGTCCCTCTCCAATGGGTACCGATCCAATTAATCTCTTTAAGATGGTACAGAAATGGTTCTGGAATCAACTTCAGCAACTGTAAACAGAATGCTGTACAAAGTCTTTAAGACCTCTCTTTTGGAAATTACAATTAGCCTTCGAAAGGCAAAGAAAGCTAAATTATAACAGAGAATGTCGACTTCAAAAGAAACAGCATCTGCGCGCTTCACAGCAACTCCCCAAGCTTCTCATAACAGAAAAACGAAGCTCTGTGCTCTAACGCAATCTGAATCTCCTCTCTTCTGTCGTCCGTCCCTCTGTCTCCCTGGATGTGGCCAGAAGTCCTCTATTTAAGCGTTCAGTCGGAGGACAAGTAACAGGTTCCTTTCCTCCGCTACAGCTGTTATCTTCTTTATTGTCGTTACAACCGCATGCTAAACTGAACCATGCAATCTCGCCAAATCGCTGCCCAAGCGTTATGTTACCACGACGTTCCATATCCCCGAAACGTTGCAACTAACTCCATGCACATGTGTCGACTCACAACACGTTGCAATAACCTGCAACCGGGCTATGCCACATGTAACGTAACCGTTTGATGTCACCACCACTTCACAAATGTCGCAGCATCCACAATGTCGCAACATCGCAACAGCATCGCAGCATCCATAACTTCGCAGCATCCAAAACGTCGCAGCAGCCATAACGTTGCAGCAGCCATAAATGTCGCAGCAAACGTGACCGCGCGGCTCTTCGCGAACCAAGCGATGTTCCTCTTGATGGTGCACAAACTGCGCGACCCATACTGCGCAAGCTGTGCGGCCCCTACAAGCTGCGCGGCCCATGCAAGCTGCGCAAGCAGCGCGATGTTCTGTCGCACCGCACAGCTCTTAAGGCTAGTCGCGCACTATGTTTAGCATATGTTATGTTCTTTGAACCATAGATTAATAACTATTGTACCATCTTGGATCAGTGTAATTTTTGAAGATGAATAATCCACCGGATCACTTAAGAACCATTAATCACAAGTAAATATGCCAAGAAATAACTATGTTACCGAAAGATTGGATCATGAATTACTAAGCAAGGAATTGAAAATAAATAATGTGAAATAACCCATTAATATAATGATGCAATTGCAATTTGCTGTTATGGATTTTCGAGTAAAACAAATTAATAATGTAAATCTGAATTTTTTAAACCAAAATTGAAAAATAAAGCCATTGGAAGTGCCGATTTAAGAAAAATATTGCATGCAAGTGATTTTAAAAAGAACTCTTTATCCAATCATTAACTCTTATTTTGTTGATGGTGTTGCCAATAGAAAAGAGTGAAATTGCAGAATTTCCACTTAAACAATTAAAAAAAAAGTGCTAACAAACCATAAGAGATGAAGTGAGTTGGTTAGATGAAGTGCTAACAGACCATAAGAGATGAAGAGATGGTCCAAACAATCAAAATGGATCAAGTGCGCTCTTCTTGAATGAAGGAATCTCAAACAAACTTGGCACGTGTGACAAGGAACGGTCGAAGAATGATGAAGGCACAAGCCCTCTAGAAGTGGTCCATATGTGATAAAAGCAACCTCATGTGGTGGACCTCCCCTCTAACCAACTCCTCAAGCTCTGTGCAATGGTTCAAATGTGAGGATAATGGCCCAAATGTCATAAGGTGGTCAAAGCTCATGACAACTCATCCAAATGGTTTAAGAGGGTTGGCCCTCTCAAATATTCATGTAATATACATCATGAAGTCCCACATGTTGGCATGAGAAGGGGGCTGCACCACCTAGGAGAAGAAGACATATATATATATATATATATATATATATAGTGAAATCTACCAGTGTTAGACATTATAAATTATAACTTCGGAAAACATGTAGTTATATGCAAACATTAACATAAAAGGCTATTACGTGAACTTTTCTAATAACACATTTAATTAATTGTCCAAATAACCTTAGAGCTACCAAGGTGTAACCATAATTGATCTAGATTTCATATTACGCCCCTAAGACTAATCAAACTTCGTAAGTTTCTAAGCAAGGTGAGGGTAATGAAATGAATGCAATGTAATGAAGAAAGGGAAATTAACTGAAATCTTAGGGAAAGGGGTTTGTAGATCAACTATCATGATAGGGTGTCTATGTAGTCTTCCCCTTGACTTTCAAGAGCTAGGGGCTAATGATTTTCTCTTCCATATATGTGTGCCTCTAGAAAGGGATTATTTCTTCTTGAATTACCCTTTATTTGCGCCATTGTTTACTATCCTTTTTATTTATTTATTTAGAACATTAGTCCCTTTCCTTTGATTTAGCTTTGATAAGCTGGGATATAGGATCATGTCTTTTTGCAAGGGGTATTTCTCACATTCATCATTTAATTTAATTTCTCTTAGACTACTTTGACTCTTTTGATTTTAGCGACCATATGTAGGAATAATATGTAGAGACCTTACAACTGACACAATTAATTAATTGTGAAAGTGGGGCATGATGAAAATGGGTGAAGTGGCTAGTGAAATGTCACACTTGTTTAAATCCTTAGGGGCACACCTAATCCCATAAGGTCGTACACTTAATTATATGAGGAAAGAAGAATTATAACCACAACATGGTGCTCCCTAAGCTATTGAAACAATATTTGAGGATGTATGAGTCATTATAGAGTAACACTTTTGACCTCTTGATGTTATGTCCACACATAAGAAAGCAGTTTACCATACGCTACATAGAGAGGGAATGCCATAACATTGTACCATCTGGATGTCCCCATCTGTCTCTGTTAAGTGGCAAGTTAGGCTAAGTAGGATGGAAGCATTTCTGAGCTAGCTGAAAGTGTCTTTGTCAAGTGTCTACATGCAAACCATAGATCTCATCTGTGGAACTGCTGAATGTGATGGAAGATCACATAGGAATTGATGATCAAGTCACCCCATACATGGAAAACGGTAACATGTATTTCAGGAACAAAGTGTTCTTATCTTTACTAGAACAATCAATTGCCTTTAGAAAATATGGATCGAAAATGGAAGGGACAGTGATGCCTATCAATGGACGATTCTGGCAATCATTCCAACCATCCATAACAATGGAGCATCCTTCTAGACTCCAAGAGGCCTTTAATGATGATATTGCCTTTTGAAGATGTGCTTTCTCTTTGTCCACCAACACAGTTCAGAGCTTCTCCTAATGTTATGTCCACACATGAGAAAGCATTTTACCATAGGCCAGATCAAGAGGATATGCCATAACACTGGTGCCAATTGGATGTCCCCATTTGTCTTTGTCAAGTGGCAAGGTAGGCTAAGCAGGATGGAAGCATCTTTGAGCTCGCTGAAAGTGTCTTTGTCAAGTGTCTATGGGAAAACCATAGATTCTATCTGTGGAACTGCTGGATGTGATGGAAGATCACATAGGAATTGATGATCAAATTATCCCATACATGTCAAGGGGTAACAAGTCTGTCAAGAACAAAGTGTTCTTATCTTAACCAAAAAAATTAATGGCCTTTAGAAAATATGGGTCGGAGATGGAAGAGACAATGATGTTCATCATTGGATGATTTCGACTATTAGTCCAACCATCCATAACAATGGAGCATCTGTCTAGACTCCAAGATGCCTTCAATGGCACCATTGCCTTCTCAAGATGTGCTTCCTCCTTGTCCACCAACACAGTTCGAATCTTCTCAAAACCAGGTGCCTTATACCCTGTAGGTTCGTTACTAGTGGCATGGACCATTTGCTCAAAATAAGGTGAGCAGGTTGCATTAAAAGGAATAACACATGCTTGAAAAGATCTTGCTATTGCAAGATCAACACCCTTCCTGCCTTTCTCATCAAACATGTCATGAAGGCCACCAAGTTTAGGTTTCTTGTGTGATTGAGTTGCAATGCTTTTTGATGTTTTTGATCGCACACTCTCATCACCAAACTGGAGTTCATCATTAGATGGAATTTCTTCATCATTGGACTCATCATTGTCATTGACATTATGGCATGGCCTTGAGATTGACTTGCCTGTCTTACCTTCAGCCCTTTGCTGCTCCCTTTGTGCACTAGGGAGTCTAGTGGGATCCTTTGGGTCTCCAGAATATGTCTCAACACCCTTCCTTGGAATATTCATAAAATGGGCTTTAACTCTAGTATAACTTCCTTTCTATTTAACATGACAAAAATTGCATTTTATTAATGCTGTTCTCCCTCTGCCCTTTGTTGGTTTTTCCCTCTCCACATGTTGCCATAGTTGGTGAAGGCGATAAGACAATTCTACTATACATACAAAAGGAATCCCACTCTTATACCTTTTCAATGAACCTTCTTATTTCCCTTAGCACAAAGTCTACTAAGCTGTCATTACTTTCCATTGCACTCATTTCAATGCAGTCTTTATTTCTTTTAAAATATGTGTCCAACACTAAACAGTTTGAGCGTTTTACATAGGTCAGGTCCAAAAGGAATTTCAAGTTTCAACAACCAATCACTTGACAGTTAAACTGAACCTGAACCGTCCATCTATTGGATTTAATGATTTGCATGAGATCTGGAAATAAGTCTTAGGGCTCGATTGTTATTTCAGATAGGATTGAAACAGGGTTTTCAATACCAACACAATCGTCATACAAAACGCAAAGATCACTGTTACCTCTTCAAGCAAATAAAAATCCAATTGATTTACACAAAAGGGACAATAAGAGTTATTGTAAGTGGAATCTTCACTCTAACTTGATCTATTTTCCTTTTGACAACTGGCAGAGTTCTAATCTGCTCGTATTCACATATGACACAGAGGCTTTCTTTTTTAAGCGATTTCTACAGGATACAAAATTGTACAACAGCATCCATTCAATTAAAGAGAGAGTTGAACATCCATTCATTGAAACAGAGAGTTGACTTTTGTTAGCTCCGAAAATTTAACACAGAATTTTATTCATTTCCTTTCAACCTCTCTTAGTCTCAATTCTTTTTCATTCAAATTACACAGATATATAGAAAACCAATAAGCCTATCCAGATCCACCAGAGAAGAATCTGCTAGCTAAAGATAGTAAATGCCTTATCTCTTCTAAGTTCTAACAATCTAACTGTCTAACTACGCAGTACACTCAAAGAGACTAGATCTCCATATCAATTGAACGTTGTCACAAATTGATTGACAATCAATTATAATTTATTGATATCAAAACTAACTTCTAAATTCAGGGAACCAACTCTCTTTGAGAAAACGGATTATGACTTTCTGAAGTCGTCAAACTAGAACTTGATTGGTGGATATTGAGGATTTGATAGTCAGCTTGGAGAAACAAGGAAAAGCATAGAAGTAAGAAAAGTGAAATCTGGAAATGAACTACTTTCACTGTTGGACTGTGTGTTTCTCTTCATTGCTGGACTCTTCTCTCACTTTTGGAATGTTTTCATTGTTCTCCTCAATATTGGACTGTGTTTAACCTTTCTCCTCATTGCTGAAGTGTTAAAAGAGCCTCACTGCTAGATTGTTAGAGCGTAGATAACCTTCTTGCTGGACTGTTCTATTGATTTTTTAACTACTTTCATACACGGGTAATTTTGTTGGCATTTTTACAATTTTCTTAGTATAATTACACATGAAAGTATCCACCACATTAATTACTTATGACAGTAAAAGTAAATTTATCACATCACATAAATATACATGCACAACAGACACCATATTTTATCCTGGGAAAACCCTCTCTCCTCCTGAGGGAAAAACCCAATGACCTTTCTTATGATAGATAGATTAATAGCAGAACAAGTATACATCAAGTGACCATGAACACATAGTTTGAAAAATCGCAATCGGTTGAGGGTCAACTCTGAATAAGAATTGAAATTGGTAATGAATCAGCCATAAATTGGTTGATTTGAATTTGATTAATCTGTTTACTAAAAATATATATAAAATATTTAAATTTTAAAGAAAAACAACATTTTCAAGACTTTAATCCATGATTCCAAAGCATTAGAGACAAAATATCCAAAATCTGCTCATGTTTATACTATACAAGAATCTATATATCAAAATGGCACAAAGTGTACTGTGTAATACATATCTAGGAGATTGGAGCTGGTACAAAATACACAATCCATGAGGCCTATAGGCCGTAGGGTATATGGCCTGCAGAGTCCAAAAAACAACATGCTACATAGTCAACAACATAAAATAGTGACTACTGCACAGTCCACTGTTTGGGTTCCACTGTCCAATTCCATAGTCTGTTCAAATTTCAAACTTCATGGTTCAATGTTCTGAGTTCACATGGCTGTCGACTCTCTAAGGTTTCATACTTCCATTGTGCCAAAAAGTTAACAACACAAGGAAATGAAGGTTGGGGAGCCGAGGGTAGTCACTAATGAGGTCATGGGTTGGGTTAGGTAACTTAGGTCAGGAAAAAAAATTTAAAAATGAAATGAAACATTAAAAAAACCGTGTTTTCTGAATGCGCAGGTACACACAAAAATCGTCTGATTTTTGTCATGACTTGGCTCAGTAGACCGGTTTGGTACTGAACCTGTCACTGATCCGATTTGCTCACCGGTTTGGTTCGCTCAGCCCTTAAACCGATGAATCTGCCAATTCCAAAACCGTTTCAGCCGATTTTTAAAACTATGCATGAACATCAAACCCTTCTCACACATAAGGGTGAATATAAACAGAGAGTCCAAGTACTTATTTTTTCATATGAAGCTGAAGGAGCAAGCACTTCTTCAAATTCTACTTTCTCTCCAACATGTAAGACCAATCAAAATTGAAGATGAACTGCTTGAAGAACAACCCTGTTGATGTAAGCCTTAGGCTTACCCAACTTAAGACCTAAAGCCCTCCAATGATTAATTTGATTGATATATTATCAGTTGACTAAATTGCAGACTTCCAATGGATGACATCAGCCCCCATCCTAGCCCTCTAAGGGCTTAACCATCCTGCAACTCCCTGATTCAAGCCCCTTAGCGATTTAACCACCCTGCCCCTCCCGTCCGAGTTCTAAGTTGAGCTTTTTAGGGGCTTATCTTGCTAGCTGCAGCCCACTGTGGTCTTATCCGAGCTCTGTAAGGGCTTATTCATCCTTTTGTCAATGGTTTGAGCCCTCTAAGGCCATGCCGTCAACTGCTGGAAGTTTGCTTTCACTTCCTAAGCCATGCTATAGGTGATCTGAGCCCTTTAGGGCCGTAACAACAGCCTCCTAAGGCTTGCGGTCACCTGAATTGTTTCTTCAAGGGGGTATCAAAGCCTGTGGTTTGCCAGAGTGACCTTAACCAAGCCCTTCTAGGGTCTGTCCAGACCTGCTGACTATCCGAGCTCTGTAAGGGCTTATTCAGCCTGTTGTCAATGGTTTGAGCCCTCTAAGGCCATGCCGTCAACTGCTGGAAGTTTGCTTTCACTTCCTAAGCCATGCTATAGGTGATCTGAGCCCTTCAGGGCCGTAACAACAGCCTCCTAAGGCTTGCGGTCACCTGAATTGTTTCTTCAAGGGGGTATCCAAGCCTGTGGTTGCCAGAGTGACCTTAACCAAGCCCTTCTAGGGTCTGTCCAGACCTGCAGATAGCTGTCAGCTCTCTAGATCCCTAGTTAGGGTCCATATAATGTCAAGTTGGGCTTTTAATACCCTTTAAGGGCTATTGGCATTTCATTTGGGCTATTAACCCAACCTTTTTAGGCTAGTGATCTTAGGGAAAACACCTTAGCCCTTCTCTTGATCTTCATGGTCCACATGTGCCCTAGAACCCTCAAAACATGTGCTCTAGGAGAGGAGGGGTCTATCCAACACATGAGATGTGTCTAAGGGTCTTTCAAGTGCTTTTGGCTTGAGTCTTCATGACTTAACCTCATTAAGTACTTTACACTGGGTCCTCTTTACTTTTCAATGGTCAACTTGTCTTCCCAACTCTTCATAAGAAAGGTCTTCTCAT
Source organism: Pseudotsuga menziesii (assembly GCA_001517045.1). NCBI lineage: Eukaryota > Viridiplantae > Streptophyta > Pinopsida > Pinales > Pinaceae > Pseudotsuga > Pseudotsuga menziesii. The sequence continues at coordinate 172,549 of LPNX010536676.1, forward strand.
GTTGATGTAGTCTCCTCTTGGAGGAGATCAAATAACATCAACATCCTAGTCCTTCACTAGGTCCTTAGCCCTCCAATCTCCAGGAGAATGGCTATCGATGCTGCCCAAACATCAACATGTTCTTCACCTTCATGATTGCTGGACTGCTATTGCTCTCTCTCACCTTCATGTTTCTTTATAGCTGGGGAAAAATGGCAAAATGCGAGTTTAAGGGGTGAGGATTTAGAGTTTGGGAGAGGGTCCCACCTATTTTCCTTCCATTGGCTGCTTGTATTTTTATTATTTTTCATTTTTGGGACATGTAGCTCCATGGAATAGTCTCTAGGCACCCCCAAGCATCTCCAAACTTTGGGTACCCCATCTCCTCGATTAATGTCCCTTGGTTTCATGACAATCGTCTTTGGTTTCTGGGAGGAGTAATTGGTTCTGCAAGGTACGTTTGGGATGTTCTCGATGTGGAACCAGGGATGTGGGGACACGAACTTGTGGCGGGGACAAATCGTACCCCTGGGTTCAGGTAGGCATGCTGCCTAGCTTATTTGTAACAGCCTCGGTAGGACAATTCAAATATTTGTGACTTTGAAAGTATATAATAAAAAATAAGAATAATGTAAACAATTCAAATATTTGTGACTTCGAGAGTATATAATCACATGGAAACAAGAGTGACTTCGAGAGTATATAATAAAAAATAAGAATAATTTTGAGCTAACGACATTTGATCCGAATATGGAATGTTGGATGCCATAACCCACATCCATGAAACCGTTTATGTCAAATTGCATGTTGCTTTCTACCACATCATTTCAGGCAATGTTTTCAAGATCCCTCCCTGATTTGGAATCATGATCAAGATTCAAGCCTTGATTATGATTCGTCGTTAATTCAATTGATATGATATGAATATGTATCGAATTTGTTCCACTTTTTTGTATAGAACGAACTCAATGTCATTAATTAATAGATATTGATTAGGTACTGAACTTAATGCCTCTATAGCTGCGTGCATTACCTTGACAATAATGTTGAAGATGCCCTTTCATCATGCAATTTTTTCTGTATTTCTCTCTAATTCGTCCTCGGCAAAATGAATGATTTTATTCAATTATAGTCGACTTTCAGTATTCCAAATTAGACTCATATCCGTGGATAATGATTTAGCCATTATTTCCTTCGTATCATGACCACAAAAAATCTCTGGAAGATGTCCTCCATACATAGAGTGAATGAGTTGTAAATTGGACCAACTATTTTATTAGTACCTTTATAACCCTAGAAGGGTTGATATCCCAAGGACTTTGTTTTGGATATGAGCTAGTGCAGAAATAACTCCACTGGGAATCTCAAGATGTTTACCGATAGGATGTTCCATTTGAGTACCATATATTACAGAGGGTTCCTTGCGAGCAATAGTATCTCCTACTTCAGCCTGATCTGCTGTGATGATTATCTTGTCACAAATTTTTTTGATTTTCTTTTGAACCATTCTACATCGTGTTTAGGATATGTACTTGTACAATTCACACAAATTCTCATCTCCTAGCAAGTATCTTAGTAATTGAATCATCATGAGTTACATCCCGTAAAAATAATTGTTTCTTTCCCCTTTAAATTCTGAGAATTGATATATCTTGAGAACCAAGCAACTTTGGGAAACGAATCAAGTTTGTCCATAGATGTAGGATTCGTAATCAACCCTTTTGATTGATAAAATAGGAGCCACTAATGTATCAAGATATTTCTTTATATGTTCGATGAACTCGCCCATTTGTACAACTACCATAGGATTTGTAGATACATAAGGTATCCCAAATCCTTTATTCAAATACATAACTGTCATTAAGCTCACATCACAATAAGGAATTAAATTGCATTGAGCTTTTGATAAATTTTTTGGAGCTTCTATAGATCTTCATCCAAGAATCATTTGATTAATTAGGATGTTAAGATCTTTTAATAAATTCTTGACAATCGTCTCTCTTATGAAATCTCAGAGCTAGATTCCCAATTATATTTACAGAAGGTGCATCTACTACGAATTGATCCAATGTTTCTTGTCTATGGGATTTCTCCAAATAATATCGAACAGCCTGTCCCAAAGTTCTATGTGCTGCCTGAATTTCATTCAATTGATAATCATTCACATCCAGAAAAATGATGTTGCAATTTCATTCAATTGATAATCAACAATTTTTTTTTAAATCCTCTTGCAAGATACTACAAGTACATGTACGTGTCAATATGCTGAGATCGGGACCTTTCTCCTTATCTTTTAGAACAATATTATCCACAACTCTTTTTCGAGATCCATGTGCGAGTATGTTATGATCTACTATACGAGTAGTTGCAGGAGTAAAATTATTTACTCATTTTTTGAACCCTATTGACATGTCTAGGAATAAAAAAGTTAATAGGAAGTGGGGGAGAACAAACACTAATAAGGGGCTGTTTGGGAGTGTTATTTTTTTCCTGGAAAATAAATCGTACCTTCTTGGATTACATTCTGCGGATGCTACAAGAGCATTTCATATGATCTGGGAAGATGAACTCCCCTACATTTGATCAGTGTTGTCAGAACCGGCAAAACCAGCTGGTCTGACTAGTTTCAGGGCCATACCGGTCCAGTTTGAGGTTTCAGAGAGTGAAATGCCAGTTTTGCACTGAAATGAATGTCAACTTTTGCTTTAAGAATTTAATATCTTTTATTTTCCTTCTCATTTATTTAAATTTTTAACGTAACCTTTAATTGTTTCAAGATGTTTGAGAGTGTTTCCAACCTGATTGGATTTTATATGCAAAATGTAGAATTTTAGATCCCATTCATAATTTAACGGAGTCAACAATCTTCAGGATTTCAGGATCGTAATGTTTCCACTGGATTCTATCATGTATGACGGTATAGGATTATGGATGCTCTATCCACCAAACTTAGAGGTACCTGTACGTCTTAATATGATGAGATCGGGACCTTCCTCCTTATCTTGTAGAAGAATATTATCCACGGACCACAACTCTTTTTCGAGATTCATGTGCAAGTTTGTTATGATCTACTATGCTAGCAGTTGCAGGAGTAAAATTTCTAACTCGTTTTTTGACTCCTCTTGACATGTTTAAGAATAGCAAAGTTAATAGGAAGTGGCGGAAAAGAAACAATAATAAGAGGTTTGGGAGTGTTATTTTTTTTTTTGGAAAAGAAAGTGTACCTTAGTCATCACGAAGAAAAGTGGTTACATTCTGCAGATGCTACAAGAGCATTTCATATGATCTGGGAAGATGAACCTATATACGTCTGATCAGTGTTATCAGAACCGGATTGGAACCAGCAAAACTGGTCGGTATGACCGGTTTTGGGGCTGTACCAGTCCGGTTGGAGGTTTCAAACCAGGAAATGCCATTCCGCACTGAAATGAATGTCAACTTTTACTTTAAGAATTTAATATCTTTTATTTTGTCCTTTTTTTTGGTTAAATTTTTTACATTACCTTTAATTGTTACAGAATGTTTGGCAGTGGTTACAATCTCATTGAACTTCATATGCAAAAAGTAGAATTTTAGATCTTATTCAGAATTTAACAGAGTTGACAGTTTTCAAGATTTCAGTATTGTAATATTTCCACTGGGTTCTATCATGTATGAGGTTATGGGATTGGCATTTAATCAAGAGAATCGACCCCATGAGATTACAATTCCAACAAGCAACAAAGATATCTGTTTTATTGTGGCACCTGTGAACATTGTCATTTAGATGGTCAAGGACATGACCATCTCATTGAACTGCATATGCAAAAAGTAGAATTTTAGATCCTATTCAGAATTTAACGGAGTTGACAGTTTTCAAGATTTCAGTATTGTAATATTTCCGCTGGGTTCTACCGTGTATGAGGTTATGGGATTGGCATTTAATCAAGAGAATCAACCCCATGAGATTACAATTCCAACAGGCAACAGAGATATCTGTTTTTATTGTGGCACCTGTGAACATTGTCATTTAGATGGTCAAGGACATGACCATCCTAGAGGAAGAGAGTCATGGACGACTAGCTTAATGATCTGGATTACTGCCCATTTATTGCCCTTTCTTGTTGCCACAACTTGCACCCAAGCCTTCTTAAGCTCCTTTAAGATCTTTGTTCTAAAAGATCTTGTTGGGGGAGCAAAAAGAGTGCTCTTTTCGTCCTCAAAGCTCAGTGAGGATCCTCACCTGACCAAAAGTGGACAATGAACACGGAATCTGGATTCCAAAGTCACACAGGTAAATAAACATGAGAAAAGTAGGAACCATTTCACAGAATCTGTTGTGCAAAATCTCACAAATGGAACTGTCCAAACACATTTTGGGAGGAGCAATCGCAGATTGTGCAACAAAAATGAAATAATGAACAATGCCAATACCTAAATGTTCTCGTCACACAATTTGTTTGGAACACAGGTTAGCTAAAACCACCTTTCTTCAGCAGCCAATGAATTAGCGAATTTAACAATAGAAGGGCCTGATTACAGCAGCAGAAAGCCTTGTCTACAGAAAACTAGTGAATCATGAAAACTAATGAATTATGTATCAACATCAAAAGGCATTGATTGGAGGACTTCAATACAGAACTTATAACTTTGGATATTAACAGCATTCAATAGACCTTGGTTAGGGTGAATGTCAGGAAAAAAAGAGGACATAGCATATGCATTCACTGGTTATAAAAGACAGTATTAGCTTTCTTACCCCATTTTAGAGACTTATTACTTCTTTCTATTGCTCATATTCATGTGCACACTTAATTCAGGAAATTTGTTTGGCACTTTTACTGCTAGGTTTTATTTTTTCATACTTTATTGTTATATTAAGTTTTATGTCATTTGATCGGGGGAAGATGACTCTAAACCTTTCAATAAATTTTGAGGTTTGACACAGCTTCTGGAGCTAACTAGTAAAAATACAGTTGCAAAACATGGAAATTTATTTCTGATATATTTGAGTTTTATCTTTTTTGTTCCTTGCAGTTAGTGTCAGTGAAGTAGAGGCTTTGTATGAGCTGTTTAAGAAGATTAGCAGTGCTGTGATTGATGATGGTCTGATCAATAAGGTAAGCATTTTACATTGCATCATCCCTTGTTTATAATTGCAACATGGCAAATTGAATCAAGTCTTTTATATTGTGACATATACAAACTATATATTGTGGTAAGTACTTAACCTAGTGCAGAGCGTCAATTTATTTCTGAATGTACTATTAGTAGGCATGTGCCTTATTACACATCATCCTTCTAACTATATTGTGGTAGTAGATATAGTTGAGTGTGATCCCGTGTGTAACTTCTTGCGTCCAATCTTCCATTTAACAGTAGAAGAGGCCATATTGCACCCATGTTCACATGCCTTCATAACACTTAAGGATCTCATTTTCATATATAGGCATTTAGAGTTTGGTGAATACGGTTTTCACTGTTTTCCTAAACGAGTCTAGTGTGCCTTGGGATGGAAGTTTTTTTTTAGTCCTTATCTTGCTTCATCTATGGTTATATTCATTTGTTGTTAAATCCTTGTGATTAATCATATCAATTGGTGTTAGAGCCTTGTGGTTAGAGTTACAAAGTTTTGCCAACATTGACGAAACCATAGTTCCTGCAAGGCTTCTTAGCTAACAAGGCACCAAAGCATTTGTGGTTTTAGTATCTATTGTTAAGATTGTTTCTTAGTTGGACTGCAGTGACAAAATTTTAGTATCAACTTTACTACACTTATGTTGGTTGGACTATCATTTGTCTTCAAATATTATCTATATATTGTAAGGAGTAGGACTGCTTTGATCTCTATTTTTTCCTGGTATTGAAAACAAACCCATTCATCAATGTTATTTTGGTGACTATTTTTTGTCGGCACAGAGCCAACTTTCCCTGCATGATCTAGGATGAATTAAAAAGTTGATCAAGTCTATAATTTTTTTCTGTTATGGCATTTAATGCAACTCAAAATTTTGACATCTTAACTAGAGTTTTCCTGCAGCTTAACCCCATGAATTTTCAGCCATAGGGCTGTTGTGAGATATAAATGAAATAGCAGCAACAATACACAATATTTCAGCTCTTAACTCCGTTTCACTAGGCAATTCAAGAGATAAGATAACAAAGTGTTCCGATAAGTTCAGTCCTCTAGGATAATCTTATTATGCATATAGCAGATTTGAAAATCACCTATTACAGCTGTAACGTGTAAATACAGCAGCAGATACGCCCTTATTTTCTTCAATATAAATGTTAAATCATTTAACACATTCAACCTTAACTTAGGTCAATGTCAGCAAGACATATTAGTGCTGGAAAGTAGATGGCTGAAAATCAAATCTGCAATTACACAAGTACTGGACAGTTGGAAAAGGCATTAATATGCATACATATGAAGTTCATGTACATACCATAGCCATATCCCAAGGCTAGTACAATCCTCTAGCTCTCCAAAACCCTAGCTAGGGAAAACATCAAGAACCCTAGATCAGACGAAGGAGATCCATCAAGCATGCATCACAGGAGCATGTTCTCCAAGGCAAAATGTCTCTTCCTCTTTGTCACTTCGAGTACAACCTAGGGTTTTATCTCAAAGCCCTAATTTCCAGCTCTCCAAGGGATGAAACCCTAACTCTAGTATAATCAAGATACTCCAAGAAGCTCAAGAAACCCTACCGACTTATCATCTTTTTTGGTTTGTGATTTTTGGTAGCAAATCTGAACAAAGTTTTCTCGTACGTTCATCAAAGAATATTTCCGAAGGAACATAACCCTCAATCATAAGCAACTTGCCAAACTTCAACATCCCTTAAGTCTCAACTCCATATTCCATGGGCCAAAATCTCTAGACACTACATGAATTGTTGAGGACATCTTGCAAAGATAATCACATCTCCATACACAACCGAGATAAGTGGATATGGGCTATCAAAATCACAATTATAAAGATATGTATAGGACAACTCTTCGATTTTGAAATACTGTGCTTGTGTTATAGGTAACAACCCATGCAAGGCCATCATTAACTTGTGAGCATGATAATCCCTCTCATGCACCCGAAATCCACCAACAACTGAAACAACTTGAATTAGGTCAACTCCCTTATTCTAAGAGAATCTTGAAGTAAGAGTAACATCGTGGTCAATTGCCCCTTTTTGAGAAAATCCAACAACCCTCTCCCTATGCTTCACAGTACTTCCTTTAGCTGCAAATGCGGAATCAACTTCAACATCATCCTCCATCAATGTATCACAACTCTCCTCCTTGAGACAACTAGAAGGCTCACATATGGAAGAAACCAATGCAATATGACTAGCAAAGATTTGGGCGCTCCCTTGCTCTCAATCATTGTTAAAACTAGAAGGCTCATCCAACTTCTCACTGGAATGCACAAGTGCCACTAGATTAACAAGTAATTTTAAACACCTACCTTTCTCATTCCTCTAGCTAAATTCCTTGAATTAGCTAGATTACAATCACTAATGGTGTGCTACACTACAATAATTATTGGTGCACACATGACCCTCAAATGCAACTTTCCATTGTACACTTGTCATACAAAAAAGAGAAAGAAGGTTCTTCATCAAACTTTGAACAAATAAAATATTATCCAATTCAAGATCATCGCTTGAAGGCATTTGGAAGAAAATGGAGCCAACTTCTCTCAAAGATTATGTAGCATCATTACCGAGCTCCATACTCATGACTCCCTCTTACTCTTGAAACATGTTGAATAATGAACTACAATATGTTGTGTCTCAAGGCGCTACTGTCCACATAGCATCCAACACTAGACACAATGTTAGAGGATAAACAAGAGGCCATCGAAAAGGTTAAGTCTCAAATTGAGACAGATTCTCGTCTATACTTGCTACCAGCGCTGAAATTTGACGTTCAACCTTGCTTGTCAAACAAAAATTCCATGATTTCAATATTTTTATTGCTCATCAACTTACGCTACATAAATTAATAGCCCATCAATTTTAGTTTCACCAAAAATAATAGATTTTGTTTTTTAATTAAGAGATTGATGATTGTGTCAATGGTCCTAAGTAATAGAATAAATAAAGTAAAATCACATTTTCAATATAATACAATTATAAAAAAAAAATGTTTATTAAAAGAAAACTACTATTAAAATGTCAATTCTCACTAGCTCATTCGGTTAAAATGTGGGTCTCATCAGCAGGGTGACATGAGTTCAATCGCCTTAAGGGTGAGTTAGTTGGGAGGAGACACCCAAAAATCTAGCCATGTAAAGGGTTGGTGTGGCCTAGGTCGGGTGCGATCCCTAGGTGATTTTGACAGCTTAGATGGCCTTGGTTCGGGGTTTCTAAGCCAAAGGTTGAAATGCATTGGTCTTGAGTGATGGACATTTCTAACAAAAAAACTAGTATTAAAATTTTAATATCGATTATACTAGGTATAGCTAAATTAAAAAAAAAATGCATGAATTGAAATAAATTTGTTGGTACTTGGTAGCTCAAAAAATTGTGGTCATAAATGCTTCTCGATGCTGTAATGCCCAACTTAATCCCGAACTCATGAATTGTTGTATTGTGCTTGAAATACAATTCTTGACTAATATACTCTATTCCACATTTGATTTAGAAATTGGACTGCCTAAATTACTTACAATTCTTTCCATTTGGAATGTATGAATTGAAAATAGAAAATTTTAATTGGTTGTAAAAATTAATCAAAGTCATTCATAAAAAAAATCGTATAAAATTACTTGGAAATAAGTTTTACTATTTGATACATAGTAGATACACTTTGTTCCCTTTTGCACCTAGTACTTGAGTCTTAGATCCCTAATGTTTGAAGTTTCAACTTCTTTGTCTTCGTGCCCACATAGTATTTTGTCAATAAATTGATTTAAATTTTAACTTATATATATTTATAAGCTTTGAGGATAAAATCGAGTCATCATGAGCTAGACATGGAATACATATAAACTCTGAGGATTAACTCAAGTGATCATGAGCTAGACATGAAATATATAACCCGACTTATTTAATATTATATTAAATAACAATCCATCTTATAAGAAGAAATCATTAAACACTTAAAATTATATATATATATATATATATATATATATATATAGTACACCTATAAGGAGAATTTTAGCACTACCTCCCATCGTCCTACTTGCAAATTGTGTCACTCTTTACCTTCTTCAATGGACAAAGGCTGGCATGGTGACCTTGTTACCACACAAACCAACATCTTGAGATTGAAATCCCTAAAACCAATGATGGCTTATGTGTTAAAGTTTAGGGTTAGTTCGGATTTGACATAGATAAATAAACTTCAATGCATAAACAAAACAAGGTTAGATTCAAAATAGTACTTGTTTCAATAAATTTGATTTGTAGTAAAATTAACCATAATTTCCATCTCTTCAACTTTAACACTCTGCTGGTCATTGCATTAAAGTTAGTCCAACATTAACACTCTGCCCTAGGGTACCTTCTAGGGTCTTACTCTCCTGTAGTTAATTGACTAGGGTACAATCTTCTCTAAGAATGTGTCTCGCAGCTGCACTAACTTTAACACTCCCTCTCAACAAGAGGGGCATTCTCAACACATTGATAATATACTGCACCATTACATGGTGATAACTCATATCGATGTGTTCCAACCTGTCATCAAATATAGGGTTTCTTGAGAGCTTCAAACAACTCTCGATCTCAGCCTGAAGCATGATCTCATATATCCTCTTGGAAGTTTTAACTGACTTCCTATGATAGTTAAGAATCACTTTCCACATATCTTTCCAAACCTGTTGTTTGGCCGACTACCCATAATGGAAGTAAACTGAATTAGTGACATGGCTCTCATTTGAACAAGCTTGAAGATTTTCAATAGTCTTCTTAAAGAGATCAAATGAAGGTTGCTTGGCCTTCTCCCTTTGCTTCTCTAAGCGAGAAGTCTTATAGGCTTCTATCTCCGAGTCACTGGAGGACTGATGAAATATCACATTTACAGTTTCCTTTTCTGCAACCCTACTTTGTTGGGGATTGAAGAGTACAGTTGGCTCCCTCTTGATCTCTGAACCTTGACAAGGGTGTAGAACATGCCCTGAGACCTTATAGAGGTCACCTTCACCGACTCCAATCACAATGGCTGAGCTCATACTACCACCTTTAGGCCAAATCAAAGCTTTTCCTTTTGAGAAGTCTACAGAGAACCCCTTGTCTTCTTAAACTGTCACTGGAATAACATTCTTCTTTAGACCTAGAACATATAAAATTTTCCCAACATTAATCAATGTACTTGAATCAAGCTGTAGGTCGATTGAACCAACCCTTTAATGTAAAAGCTACTTCTATCTCCAAGTTCTACTTTCTTGTGGAACTTCTTGGCCTCGAAAGTTGCAAGGGTCTTCTTGAATCCAGTCATATGCTTGGCGGCTCCATTGTCTATCCACCAAGAATTTGATAGGTTGGAGATGGAACTTGTAAGTGTTGATGCTAAGTAATATTCTCTTCCTTGATCTTGATTCTTGGTCTCATCCCTTACCTCTTTTGTTGAGGCTGCTCTTCTTCCGTAGCAACTGAAACATGATATTTCTTTCTATGCCAATTATTGTTAGGTGGTTTCCTACACTCCCTTGCATAATGACCAAGCTTACCACAGTTATAACACTTAACCTTTGATTTAAAAGAATACTTACCTTGAGGTTCCTTACTATTGTCCTTGTGTAGTGGGAGATTCTTTCCTTTCTTCGTCTTGACGACTAGAGCATGATTCTTTTCAGGTGGAGGCCCGGGTCTACTCTGGATCCTACCTTCTTCGTCTAAACAATCATGCCACAACCTTTTGAAGTTTGGTTGAACCTCTCTTCCATTTACTGAAGCCAAGAATGTCTCCCAAGTTGTAGGAAGACCATCGAACACTGTCTGCACAAGATCATCATCTTCTTCTTTATCTCCAATGGCCATGAGTTGATCTCTTATTTGAGAGATCTTGGAAAAGAAGGTTGCAACAGTCTCGTCCTTCTCCATCTTAAGTGATCTAAGTTGCTTCTTCAAAGCCCTTCTCTGAGTAGGGGCTTTCTTCTTACAGAGGTTAGCTAGAGCATCAAAGCATTCTTTAACTGTCCTTAAAGGAGCTATCACATGCATTAGGCTGTCTTTAACCGAGTCAAAGATGACACTCTTTGCCTTGGCTTGCTTCTTCTTGAATGCTGCTCTTCCTTGAGCTGTAGCGGGCTCTTCAACAAATCTGGTGACCAAGTCATCTAGATCGCTCTCTTCTAGGATATTTAGAACCCTAGCTTTCCATGCATTGAAGTTTGAGGCTCCCTTAAGTCTATCTTCTGATTTTATTGAAGGAGTAGTCATCTTAACCTTTACTTGTCAACTTGAAGAGTAAGTTTTTGTAAGGTATAAATCTCGTCTTAGGATCTATATAGTTTCTTTTAGCTGCAAGACAGAGTTAGCTACAGCCTTGCTCTGATACCATGTTAACGTTTAGGGTTAGTTCGGATTTGACATAGATAAATAAACTTCAATGCATAAATAGAACAAGGTTTGATTCAAAGTAGTGTTTGTTTCAATAAATTTGATCTGCAGCAAAATTAGCCATAATTTTCATCTCTTTCAACTTTAACATTCTGCTAGTCACTGCGTTAAAGTTAGTCCAACTTTAACACTTTGCTGGTCATTGCATTAAAGTTGGTCATTGAGATGATTCACCAAATGCCATGTATAGAAAAATAAATAAATAAATAATGTACAAGAGATAACAGTACTAAAGAATCATAACCATTATTTGAATCAGCCTTATACTCAGATACTTTTAAGTTTGATCTTGTCACCGAAGGGACAAGTCAATCTGGGTAAGCAAATTATGTACCTTGAGAGAGAGAGAGTTAAAGCAGAAGTAAACAAACCTCTGATTCTCAATCAAATTAGCAGTACAGTGATACACAGTACAACCATACTAACAAGAGACACACAGTCACACTGCTGATAGAGACTTACACAGTCAAGTGAAGGTGGATCACGTTGAGCAGGAATGAAGTCACGTTGCAAGGCAGGTATGAAGTCATGCTGGTGTATACACGACTATGCTAGGATAGAGACCGCAGGTACAAAAGAAGTCACACAGGTGTAAATAAAACCACACTAGGATAGAGACCGCGGGTAAGGAAATCATGCTGATGAAAGATATAACCACGCTAGGGCCGCGGGTTGGAGAAATCATGCTGGTGATAGAGTCTGCGAGTAAGATAGAAATCACGCTGGGGGTAGAGTATAACCACGTTAGGATAGAGACCACGGGTATGACATAAATCACGTTGGGGAAGAAGTCACATTGAGGAATAGTTGTGCTCAATAGAAAGAAACGTAGAGAGCAGTCACTCTATGTGAATGAGGAATCACGGGTTTCGTTGGTGCACTCGGGTCACGTCGTGGAGGAATCACGGGTTCCGCTGGTGCACTCGGGTTACGCTGTGGAGGAATCACGGGTTTCGTTGGCGCTGAAGGATCAAACACGCGGAGGAATCAAACACGAGATCATGTTGAGTAAGCAACTATGTGGAGGAAGAATAATCGCGAAATGCTAGTGGAGAAAAACCCAATCACGCTAGACAAGGAGTAGAGATTCAAATATATTTTCTTGGATAAGTTCAAATTCCTTTTTATATGGTTCTAGGCTAAAACATTTACAAGGGTCCAAATAATAAATGGTCCAATTATAATAACAGGAAACCAAAAGGTAAAATAACAAAAGGTCCAATGGTTTTATAATAAAACCATAAAGAAGGTTTTATAATAAAACCATAAGCAATAAGTGGGTCAATGGTCCTTTAAAACCTTAAAGTAAATGCACTTAGGATAGTGTACCAAAAATAAAATCCACAAAGTAAGAGTCATCATAATCAAAGGTACACACAATAAGAATGTTAGGACCAAGTAAGATAAAGGACCAAGAGTCAACCAAAGGGGTCACAATAAAACAACCTATTTACCCACAAGATAAGGTGAACCATAAAGGTGGACAAACAACTCCTTTATAGGACCAACAAGACCAGTAAACTTTTTTCTCTCTCAAGGTACATTATTTTATATTTATTTTTTATCATCATTGTATAAGGGGATGATCCAAATCGGATGGTACGATCCTTTGGTCCTTAATACTGGTCCTAAGGGTTCGGTGCTAGGGGCATCATCAAGGAGCGACCAGTCCCTTGAGAAACAACCTAGCAATAATTGATTAGAAGAGAGGACATCACATATCATTATCTTGGTTAACTGACCAAGATCCTCCATTCTTTAAAGAATGGCTCTCATCCTTAGGCTGAGTGTTAGTCCTAGACTAAATCATGTCGATCAACCACCAGGTCCCTGATAAAGTCCTCCATTCTCCTGGATAATGGTCCTCAGTACTAAGCTGAGCTTCAGTCCCAGATTGAAAGTTGATCAACCACCTGCTTGGTCCTAGACCAAGAGTCTGCCTAGTCCCAGACCAAGAATGTCTCTACCTCTACCTGTAGGATCTACTTAGACATTGTGTCCCTGGTCCCAGACCAGAATATTCTAGAGGCACATAGGGGCTCTAGCCACATGCTAGGGGCTTTGCCATGGCATCAACCTGCTTGGTCCCAGACCAAGAACCCCAGGAGACTACTGGGGGCCCTAGGGTACCTTCTAGGTTCTTACACTCCCCTAGTTAATTGACTAGGATACCATTCTCTCTGAGAATGGGTCTTGCAGCTGCACTAACTTTAACATTATGGATAACAAAGAGGGGCCATTGTCACCTCACCAACCCTCTTCCACTCTTTAGAATGACTATTCTCTAGATTAGGGGAGGAGTCCCTAAATAAGATTACTAGGGTTTAGCAATGAAGTAGAAGGTGAATTTGGAGAGTAACCCTAACAAAACATGGTTTTTTCTATAAGTAAAAGATAATGGGGATGAAGGGATTGGAGACTAATGTCTTATCAAATGGGCAAATGGGGCCAGTCAAGGATACTAATGAAGAGCTAACTAATATCCAATGATAACTAGGGTTTGAGAGCCAATTCCAACCATATCCAAGAAAGGCCAGATTTATCCTAGGAACTACAAGAGAATAACTAGACTGGTATCTTCAACACTAACTTGGGCATGATATTCATTAAGCATGGAATCCTAGGGCATACAGTTAAGAGATGAAAATACACCACCTATTGAACCATAAATCAAATAAATTTAATTTTGCATAAAGAGCTCACTTGTAAATCATCCCAAGTAAGATGTCATTGTTGATCCAAAATTTACACCATAACATTAGCAAGATTTCATCATCATAGCGCTAGCATCAACCATTCATAAGCACCAAGAGATATTCTACTAAGTCTTAGTTGAATTTCTCCCTTAATTCAAACATGAGAAATGAAGAAGGAAGAGGCTCTCTTAAATAGGTGAATAGCTCAACTTTCGTTACAATAAATTAATGATAAAATCTTAGTTCTAGCCTAGAGTGGAGTAAACAAATCAAAATACTCCACTAACCCTAACAAACTCTATATAAATCGATACAAAATGGTGGTCAAACCAGAAGTACAATATCCAAGAGAAGAAAGGCGCAAGAATGGGGCGTATCCATCAAATGAGGGTGGATGATGACAAGAAGCTCTCAAACCTAACCTCCAAAGGCTCTCTAATGGTAGTTCTTCAAAAAAAGGCCTCATTTGGAGTGCTTCCGTAAATAAGGTGAACAGTCTCCATGAAAAGGCTCCAAAAGGCACATGTGACAAAAAATATGGTTCAACGCTTTAAATGATAGTTTTGGAAATGCAAACTTCCTCAATATTTATCAGAGTTTCTATTATAACCACTTTCTAGAAATCCCATGGCCACTCTGTCAAAATGATAATTGTTTCGAAAGCATGGGCGCCCTTCCAAAAACCTCCCATAAAAAATTCCCTAAATGACTGTGTAAACCATAGTTACACATATCGGTGATATTGCGATATATCGCGAGTCATTCCCCTTGGCAATATATCGCCACTAAAAAATCGCGATATTTTCGATATTTTGAATATATCGCGATATATTCAATATGTCGCGATATATTGGGAATATATCGGGAGATTTTGGAAAATATCGCCCTGCTAAAAAAATTTGCAAGAAATTTGAAAAAAATATTTTGAATATATCGTGATATATTCAATATGTTGCGATATATTGGGAATATATCGGGAGATTTGGAAAATATCGCCCTGCTAAAAAAAATTGCAAGAAATTTGAAAAAAAAATTCATGGGTTAAGTTTTTGGCACTGTTATTAAAACCAAATATATTAAATTCTTAAAGTAATAAATGGTAATATTAAATTCTTAAAGTAAAAGTGACATTCTGCTTTACTTTCATTTTCTATCCTTTTACAGTCGAACTCGATATTTGATCATGATCCACCATTTGACATATTATGCATCTTATATATGAGTTGTATTTTAATATTTATGTGGAAATGTGTTTATTTGATGTTGTTGTTGCTTTAGATGTTAAAAAAATGGAAAAAAAAATTATTTTTGTATTTTTTAATGCAAAACGACATTTGCCGATATTTTTCGATATTTTCGCCATTGCTGCCGATAAGTTTCATTCCGGACCCCCGGCGATATATTCGCCGACACGATATATGTAACTTTGGTGTAAACAACCCTCCAAAGGGTGGGTCCTCAACAAGCAAAAACCCATGAATGTAGAACAAGTCAACAAGTGCAAAAGGTTGCTTTCATACATCAAGGAGTCATTTGTCCAACAAGTGGGGAGCCTCAACATATGCACAATGAATGTCCACATAATAATCAAACCACAACCATCATGCCAACTCATCAGTCCATGAACCAAGGAGACCATCAATAAAAAATAGAAGCATCCAACTCAAGAACAAACTCATCAGTCCATGAATCAAGGAGACCATCAATAAAAAATAGAAGCATCCAACTTAAGAATAAGTGTCCATAATAGATAACTAACCCGTGAGGAAGTGGATGACCTCTTCTACAATCCATTAGAATGCCACTACAAATGCCACAAGAGAAACAAGGATGGCGCTCTGTTGAAGTTTGCAGTATCACGAGTCATTCTCAAAGTAGGCTTCGTGTGTTGAAGCTATGCCTTGTGTGTCGAGGTTGTCCTAAGTTACTCTCGGGAGACTTGGAGAAGAATCTCGTGTGTCGAGACTGAGCTTCCTGTGTTGAAGCAAGATGCCACTATATAGTCTCGTGTGTCAAGACTGAGATGAAGCAATGCCTCGTGTCGAGGTTGTCCTAAGTTACTCTCGGAAGACTTGGAGAAGAATCTCGTGTGTCGAGACTGAGCTTTGTAGCAAGATGCTGCTATATAGTCTTGTGTGTCAAGACTGAGTCTTGTATGTCGAGACTATGATTTGTGTGTCGAGACTAGGCTTTGTGTGTCGAAACAGTGCCTTGTGTTTCGAGGCCACTATATAGTCTCGTGTGTCAAGACTGAGATGAAGCAATGCCTCGTGTCGAGGTTGTCCTAAGTTACTCTCGGAAGACTTGGAGAAGAATCTCGTGTGTCGACACTGAGCTTTGTAGCAAGATGCTGCTATATAGTCTTGTGTGTCAAGACTGAGTCTTGTATGTCGAGACTATGATTTGTGTGTCGAGACTAGGCTTTGTGTGTCGAAACAGTGCCTTGTGTTTCGAGGCAGAGATGATGTGTGATGTTCTCCTAGGTGGTTTTGTTAGAAGATCTCCTCAAGGGCCTGACCACCCATAGTAGGAATATATCTAGCATATGACCATGAGGACTAGATGATCACATCATCACAAGATCTTCCTTATGTATTTGATGATCATCGAGTTAACACAAGTGAGCCGATTGGGCCAAGAAAGGTTAACCTTAGCCTAAGAAGACTTGCCTAAGTCTTGTGAGAAATTATAAGAGGATCTTGTAATTTAAGTTGTTAAAACTTTATTGGAATAATGGTTTTTGTGACACATGGTATTTACCCATTGTATTGTCACCACGAATAATTATAAAAGGAGCATCAAGCCGCTTTCATTATTATCATTGTATGAATCTCTCTCATTCTCAACAACAGATTACTCCTAGGCATTGTTCATCCTTTTGCTACTCAATCGTCCCTCCATGTTGGCAGATAGTGGGTTTGCTTTGATAGATCGGAGGTCTGCACTGCTAAGTCTGAGCCTGCGTTACTGATTGAAGGAGCCACATTGCATATCTGAGCATGCCGAGGGTAGATTGGGCCTCACAAGGCTCCATGCAGGCAGGTGGGCTCCTTAGGGACCATGTTAGCAGATCAAAGCTCCACGTGATAGATCATGGCTCTATGTAGCAAACCAGGGCTTACGTTAAGGCTTATGTTAACAATCTTCGGATTAAATCTTGGTATGTGATTGATTTGTGTAATGCCTTTGTTAAAGGTGGTTGAAATATGCTAAGTAGTAATATGCTCATTGTAATCTTAGGCTCTCAATAATTTAAGGAAGATTTTGTTGGCGAGGTTTTTCTCTTGAAAAGGTTTCCCTAGGGTAAATGTTATGTTCTTGATATGTCGTGTGCTATTGTCATTTGCTGGTTATCAATTATATATCAGATCCGTGGTTTATTAATCATTCTACACATTCACAGTTTGCTAGTCAATGGCAATATTCTAGATCTGCAATAATAAAATTAAAGGAAGTCATTATTATTGGTCTCCTACATAAAAATCAAGTTTGCAATAAGAATTTTCAAGTATGCGATAAAATTGAACATGGTATTAGAGCTAAGGGCGTGGAAGAGCTCATTTGGCAGGTTACTAGTGTTGGACATTGGGTTCAACGCTCCCCGTGAGTTTCGTGACATGGACTAATCGCCTCTTGAGATCCTAACTCCAGCGATTGTGGTAGAGATTAACACCTGCAGGTTTTGGTCTAACAACAATCGTGAGTCCAACAAATGGTATCAGAGCAACAAGTCAAGGGTTCGAAGCTCACTCGGCTTGCGTTGGGGGGGGAGATTGTTGGATATTGGGTTCAACGCTCCTTGTGAGTTTCGTGACATGGACTAATCGACTTTCGAGATCCTAACTCTGGGGATTGAGGCGGAGATTAACACCTGCGGATTTTGGTCTAACAACAATTGTGAGTCCAACAATTAGAGCCAACACAGATCCTCAAAAATTTATCAGAACATAGTAGATCTTGGGGTTTATTGTGATAGGGAAGAATGACTGCAATTTCAGTAAGACTAGAGGACAGACTTGAAGGGGCTTCAAATTTTGACATATGGAAAGCTAGGGTCTTGAACATCCATGAAGAGCATGATCTAGATGGTTTTGTGAACAGTGTAATAGAGGAGCCTACTTCAAATGCAGGAAGAGCAGGATTTAAGAAGAACCAAGCCAAAGCAACGAGAATAATCTATGATTCCATAATATTCAACTAGGTCTAAACAATGCATTCAAAATATTTACTTATAACCACACATGAATATCTTTTACAGTATGCAGCAGAATATAAAACTGAGAAATAACTCAACATCACAGCATAATGACACGGTCATTTTGGGTATGGAAACCCCCAAAAAAACCCAAGATGGGAAAACCGATGCAGCAGTCAGATATAGATTTTATTATGAGAAAATATGGAACGTTACAATCACTGCTAATTCACCCAAACTTGGCGAATGCAGCTACACAGTAGAAACACTAGACGAACCCCCAGCTAAACCTCAACACCCCCCTGAGAGAGTGTACTGCCCAGCTGTATGACCTCACACGTGTGGATCTGTACGACCGCACGACTGCTTTACAGAATCCATACGGTCATGCTGGCAGCTGTACAAAATTCGTACGGAATGGTACGACCTTCCTCTTGCAGCGTTGCCTGTCGACCTGTGTGGGTTCCGTCTCCTGGGTGAGCTTGCTCCTCGAACCTCCGTCTTCCCAGCTAAATCCTCTGTCCGACTTTTCTCCTCCTGACTGTATCTTGTCTTTGTTGGAATACAAGTGTCTATGTCCTCTCAACCAATTGACCTCTCTTATATAACTTTAGGTAAAGCGTAAAACCTAATTTCACTTTCACTTAAAGTTTAATAATCATTTTAATTATTTCCAAAGTAAACTTAGGAAAAATAATTAAATACCATTGGTTTCCTGTTTTAGAGTCTTCCTGCATGCAGGAAGACCTTCCTTGTTGCTGCTAATCTAACACTCCCTCTCAACGAGGAAGGGATTCGGTAGCAACCCTAACTTATTTCTAAACTTCACAAAGCTTTGTCTGCAAAGTGCCTTGGTGAAAATGTCGGCCACCTACTCATCTGTCTGTATGTACCCCAACCGAATGGTTCCCCTTTGGACACAATCTCTCAAGAAGTGGTACCTGATGTCTATGTGTTTGCTCCGGTCATGGAACACTAGATTCTCAGATATCCTGATGCCACTCTGATTATCACAGTGAACTACTGTAGCCTCTAGCTCACACTCGAACAACCTTGCAAGTAACTTCCTCAGCCACATACCCTCACAAGCAGCCATGTTGGTTGCCATGTACTTAGCCTTTGCTGAGCTCAAGACTTCTGCTTCCTGCTGAACCAAGAGACAACCCCTGATCCAATGCTGAAACAACAACCTGAAGTACTCTTTCGGTCCTCTACACATCCTGCCTAGTCAACATTTGTAAAACTTGCTAACTGTACACTCCCCCTGTGCTCATAAACCAATCCATACTCCACTGTACCTCTAATGTAGTGAAGTATATGCTTTGCAGCCGTCCAATGCACTCTCCGAGGGTCCACAATGAACTAACTCAAAGAGTTGACTGCAAAACTGATGTCTGGTCGAGTGTTGACCAGTTACATAAGCGATCTGATAAGACGACGATACAAGGTAGGATCAAATCCGTTTGATCCTGATGCATCAATCTTCCTCCAGTTGGAAACTAGAGGTATGGCCATAGGGTTGCAGTCCTCCATCTCGAATCTCTTCAAGATCTCAATTGCATACTTCCCTTGTCCAATGAAGAAGCATCCATCTCTCTGCCAAACCTCTAAGCCCAGAAAGTAATGCATCAACCCAAGATCTTTCGTCTCAATCTCCACTGCAAGGTTAGATGTGCAGTCTCCAATCAGCCTCTCATCTCTTGTCAAAAGAGATCATCCACATATAAGACCAGTATGAGAGGCACCTCTCTTGTCAAGAAGTACAGGTTGTGCTCAACCTCACTCCGCTGAAATCCCATCTCCTATAGATAGCTGTTAATCCTCGAGTACCATGCTCGAGGTGCCTGCTTGAGCCCATAAAGAGCTCGATGCAATCTGCATACATGGGTCTCCTTGTTCTCCACATCAAACCCCGTTGGTTGCTCAATATACACCTCCTCCTCTATCACTTTGTTGAGGAAGGCAGTCTTGACCATAGTTACATATATCGTGTCGGTGAATATATCGCCGAGGGTCTGAAATGTAACTTATCGGCAGCAACGACGAAAATATCGGCAAACGTCTTAAAGCATAAAAAATACAAAAATAACCATTTTTTTCAGTGTTTTTAACATCTAAAGCAACAACAACATCAAATAAACACATTGCTACATAAATATGAAAATACAACTAATATATAAGATGCATAAGATGTCAAATGGTGGATCATGTTCACATATTGACTATAAACTGAAAATACTAAAATATGTTCTTGATGGAATGATAGAAAATCACATCAAATGATCAAAAGAAATGTCTCTCAAGAGATGAATCATCATGACTTGTGAGGCATCTAGATACTACATAATACAATGATAAATAGTAGGAATTATCGATCCCCTCTACCCCTTTTATAGGCAAGGGGCACCACTCTTCCTCTAGAAGCAGTAGGGGGTCTTGTAGGTGCTTTGGATGAGTTAGGAGTCAAATTGGAAGCTCCAACTACTTGGGCTATGGGGGAAGGTCCAACTACTCTACAATTTTGATGAAATTTCCCATGTCTAATGAGTGAAGGGTACATTTTTATTAAGGTCATGATAAAAGATTTCAACAGTGAGTGCCACCGACATCAAGGTACAGAGAGGGGTTGATGTGCTTGATTAAATGTCAATCCCATACCCTCATACTTGATAAAATCCAGCGGAATTGTTGAAATCTTGAAATCCTAAAAATTATTATGTCTAATGAATTCTAAATGGGATCTAAAATTCTACTTTTTACATATGAAGTCCGATGAGGTTGGAACCACTCTCAAACATCCTGAAACAATTAATGGTAATGTTAAAAATTTAAGTAAAATGATAGAAAATGAAAGTTAAGGAGAATGTCACTTTTACTTTAAGAATTTAATATTACCATTTATTACTTTAAGAATTTAATATATTTAGTTTAATAATATTGCCAAAAACTTAACCCATGGATTTATTTCTCAAATTCCATGCAAATTTTTTTAGCAGGGCGATATTTTCCAAAATATTCCGATATATTCCCAATATATCGTGATATATTCAAAATGTCGAAAATGTTGCGATTTTTAAGTGGCAATATATCAGCAACGGGAATGACTCGAGATATCTTGCGATATGGGCGATATATTGCCGATATATGTAACGATGGTCTTGACATCCATCTAATGGTACGAATAGAAGAATACCTAGCAACAGGGGCGAAGATCTCCGCATAATCAATACCCTCCTTCTATGTAAACCCCTTTTCCACGAAGCGCACCTTGTACTTCTCCACGCTTTTCGTCTGCTGCATGCTTCACCTTGTAGATCCATCTGGATCCCACCACCTTTTTCCCTTGTGGCCTCGACACAACCTCCCATAACTGGTTTTTCATAATGGAGTCATACTCCTCAACCATAGCCTCCTGCTAGACATCATGTTGTGTAGCGTCCTCGAAGCTAGAAGGTTTAGAGTTAATCAACTCTGTCATCAGTGCCATATAACTAAGCCTCTCTGGTGGTACACTCCGTCTGAAAGATCTCTGTGGAGGATCAACCCGCTTGGAATCCTGTACTGTGGACCTAAACCACTTAGGCCTTGGCCTAGTGTCAACCTGCTACGGCTGCTGGATATCCGTCTGCTGCTGCAGCTCATCTTCCAAGTCAATGACTGTAGGATCCTGTCCACTTGACTCCCTCTGACCACCAGAACCTGTGCTCTGCGTCTCTAACTGTACCTGTACATCTGGCTCCTCCAACTTGACCCCCGACTCCTATGCTGGCTGCAGCTATGCCGGTAAGTCCAGAGATCTCTGCAAGGCCCTGTCCTCATTGAACTGGACATCCCTGCTCACAATGATCCTCCTGCGAGAATGAATGTAAACTCTATATGCCTTTGAAATCTCATTGTAACCAACAAGTAACCCCTTCTCTTTAGAAGGGTCCAGCTTCTTCCTATTGTCAGCATGAACATGACAATAGCAGACACTGTTGAATATGCGAATGTGTCTCACATCTGGCTTGGTGCATGTGAAGACCTCCTCCAGTGTCTTCCTCCCCAACGCTGTGTGGGGACACCCATTCTGAATGTATACTGCAGTCTTGTATGTCTCGACCCAGAGGAATAGTGGTAATTCCTGATCAAATAGCATGGCCTTGGCTGCTGCAACCATAGTCCTGTTCTTTCGCTTTGCAACTCCATTCTGTTGTGGGGTATGGGGCACAGTGTGCTCTTTGATCCCCTCAGCCGAACAATACTCCATGAACTCATTGGAAGTGTCCCCACCCTCGTTGTCTGTTTTCAACACCGGAATCTTCTTTCCTGTTTGGTTCTCCACAAGAGTCTTGAAATTCCAGAACCTCTCAAAGACCTCTGACTTGGCCTTCAGGAAATAGATCCAGGTCTTCTTGGAATAGTTATCAATGAAGGTTACGAAGTAGCTGTAACCACTGAACGAATGGACACTCATAGGTCCGCATACATCAGAATGCACCAAGACCAAGGGCTCCTTAGACTTTTGCTCACTCTGTGGGAAAGGCTTTCTGATGTTCTTCCCCAAAGCACAACCCTTGTAGTGGTTATGCTTTTCCTCCTGTACCTGAGGAACTCCAATGACTGCCTGTCTCAAATGCTTCAATGCTCCATGGTGTAAGTGTGCCATCTTCCTATGCCACAACTCACCCTGATGGTTGCTGCGGCTGCTGCTGACTAGAGCCTTTGCAGGCTCAAAGTGTAGTCTGTACACTTTCCCGCTCCTCCTGCCAATCACCCGATCCAAGCTCCTATCTGATCCCTTAGGCCTGATATATACTCTATGGTCATGGAACTTCACCTGATATCCCTTGTCCTCTAGAGTGGAGATTGATATGAGGTTCTTGGTTAATCTTGGAACATATAACACATCAGCAAAACTGAGGGGTTTTCTTGACTCCCTCTGAAATGAAACAGTGCCAACTCTCTGCGCCTGATACCACGCATCATCACCCAACTCAACGTGGATCCCTGTTCCACCCTCCTGCAAGTCTCTGAAGAATCTCTTCTGTCCAGTCATGTGACTAGATGCTCCACTGTTGATGTACCATATGCTGCTCCCTATGGTGTTTGCCATGCAAGCTATCACACAGAACTCATTGAAGTTCCTGCTGAACTCATCAACCTCTGCAGATCCAACCATCTAAGTGTTATTCTCCTTCTTCCTGTCTGGGCACTGGGAGGCAAAGTGTCCCTGCTTGTGGCAGATAAAACACTTGACCTCTGACACGTCAAGGTTCTTTTTACCATCCTTCTTCCTCTTTGCCTTCCCCTTGCTCTTACCTGTAAGGGCTAGAGCCTCCTCATCCACAATCTGTGGGGCACTGCTGAATGAGCCTGATTTTTGACCCATGCGGGTTTCCTCCTACTCAAAGTCATCCCACAATCTTTGCCAATCAGGGAGCTTCTCCCTAGCCACAACACCTTTGACAAAGGTGTCCCATGGCTTAGAAAAGCCATTGAGGGCTATCTGAACTAGCTCCTCATGATTAGTCTTAGAGCCAACAGCTTTGGGCCTGATCCGTGTGAGCCTCGTGAGATAAGGCACCACTCCTTCTCCCTTGGCCATCTTGGTGCTGCGCATCCTCTTTTGCAACACCATCTTTCGGTTCTCGTTCTTGTTTTGGTACAGACTCTCCAAGCCTTCCACATCTCTAATGTGGTCTTCTTACCATAAAGGTGAGGGACTATATGGTCCTTCACTCCATCCATGATAATCAACATGGCTCTGGAATCAATCTTCTTCCAAGCTGCTAGATTTGTCAGATTTGTGGGTGCAACCTTTGTGGAGTCAATGTGCTCCTCTGCATCACTGACGTCTAGGATCCTTCTGATCCTTTCTTTCCATGTAGGAAAGTTCTGAGCACCTTAGAGTCTATCCCCAACTCTCAACTGCATGGCCATTGTGAAGTGTTACCTGTCAAACCCTAGATCTCCAATCTAAGTTTGTGTCTTCGATAGATTTGCCCTTGATCTATTATTGCTGATGCAAATCTCTCAGCTTTAGGTTCACCAGAGCTTTGATAGCATGTAAATTTTCCTTTAATATTCAACTAGGGCTAAATAGTGCATTCAAAATATTTACTGATAACCACACATGAATATCTTTTATAGTATGTAGCAGAATATAAAACTAAGAAATAACTCACAACATCACAGCATAAAAATGACACTTATTTTGGGTATGGAAACCCCCGAGAAAACCCAAGATGGTAAAACCGGTGCAGCAGTTAGATATATATTTTTTTATGAGAAAATATGGAACGTTACAATCACTGCTAATTCACCCAAACCTGGCGAATGCAGCTACACGGCAGAAACACTGGATGAACCCCCACCTAAACCTTAGCACCCCCCTGAGAGAGTGAATGACCTAGTTGTACGACCTCACACGTGCAGATCCGTATGACCGTACGACTACTGTATGGAATCCGTACGGTCACGCTTGCAGCTGTACGGAATCCAACCTTTCTCTTGCAGCTTTACCTGTCGACCTGTGTGGGTTTTGTTTGCTCGGTGAACCTTCGTCTTCCTAGCTAAATCCTTTGTCCGACTTTTCTCCTCTTGTCAGTATCCTGTCTCTGTTGGAATACAAGTGTGTGTCCTCTCAACTAATTGACCTCTCTTATATAACTTTAGGTAAAGCGAAAAACCTAATTTCAGTTTCACTTAAAGTTTAATAATCATTTTAATTATTTTCCAAAATAAACTTAGGAAAAATAATTAAATGCCACTGGTTTCCTGTTTTAGAGTCTTCTGCATGCAAGGACACTTGCATGCAGGAAGACCTTCCTTGTTGCTGCTAATCTAGCAATATTGTTGGACATTGGGTTCAATGCTCCTCGTGAGTTTCGTGACATGGACTAATCGCCTCCCGAGATCCTAACTCTGGCGATTGAGGCAGAGATTAACACCTGCAGATTTTGGTCTAACGATAATCATGAGTCCAATAACTAGAACCAACACAGATCCTCGAAAAATTATTAGAACATGGCAGAACTTGGGGTTTATTGTGAGAGGGAAGAATGACTTCAATTTCAGTAAGACTAGAGGACAGATGTGAAGGGGATTCAAATTTTGACATATGGAAAGCTAGGGTATTAACCATCCATGAAGAGCATGATCTAGATGGTTTTGTGAACAGTGTAATAGAGGAGCCTACTTCAAATGCAAGAAGAGCAGCCTTTAAGAAGAACCAAGCCAAAGCAATGAGAACAATCTATGATTCCATAAAAGACAGTTTGATGCCAGTATTTATCCCTCTGAAAACTCCAAAACAATGTTTTGACACTTTAACAAATCTTTATGAAAAGAACACACCCAATCAGAAGCGGACTTTGAAGGAGAAACTCCGTTCTCTCAAGATGGAGAAGGATGATACTGTTGCCTCCTTCTTCACTATGATCTCTCAGATTCGAGATCAGCTTATCGTAACTGGGGTGACTTTCGATGATGATGATCTTGTCTAGACTGCAGTTGATGGTCTTCCACCTTCTTGGGAGACATTCTTGTCTGTTATGAATGTTCATGAGAACCAACCTAACTTTGAAAAACTATGGCATGATTGCCTATGAGAAGAAGAGAGACTTCATAGCAAAGGTGGTCCATCCAAAGAAGAAAACCTTGCACTCTTTGCCAGGACAAAAAAGGGGGAAATATTTTCCTCTCAGAAGAAATTTCCTCACCAAAAGGGGAATAAGGGTTGTTTTAAGGAAAAAAAGTTTGAATATTACAAAAGCAAATTGGTTCAACTGCCATAAGAGGGGACACTTTGCCAGAGATTGTCCTAAGCTAAGAAAGGGACATGAAGGAAGATTTCATGCATCTACCGCTGAAGAGGACAAGTCCCAAGGAAACTGGTATAGAGGGTCGTTTAGTGATCAAGAGACTCGAAAATAATATTATCTCATTTCAGCTCTCTCTTGTTCCATTTTTAATAGTGTTGATTCTTTGTTAGTAGACAGTGGTGCCTCTAGGTACATGACATGTTATAAAAGTGCTCTTACAAATTTCAAAGAGAAGAAATTTTCCAGTAAGGTAGAAATTGGAGATGATTCTACTTATGTAATTAAGGGAATTGGTTTAGCATCCTTTAAGCTAAACTCAGGATCAATATTGCACACTGATGAGATCCTGTTAGTCCTTGGTTTAAAGAAGAATCTCCTCTCTGTTGGCAATGCTCTCTTGTGGTCCAAGAATCAAGAGATAAGTTCAACAATTGTGTTGGATCTCGAGAGGGAGGTATCTATAAACTTCTTGGACATTCTATTAAAGCCTTGGTTCATGATACAACTAGTCCATGTGAACTATGGCATTGACTATTTGGACATCTTCATTACATGGCACTTCCTGGTTTGCAGAAAATCGTAAAAGGTATGCCTGATTTTAAGTTTGAACATGATGGGATTTGTAGAGTTGTGTTCTTGGTAAAAACATAAAGAAATCTTGTCCTCATAGTGACAAGAGATCTAAAGGTATCTTAGACCTAATACATTTTGACATATGTGGGCCTATGTAATCACCCTTCTTAAGTGGATATCTCTATTATGTGATTTTTATAAATGACTTCTCTCGTATGTCTTAGATATATTTTTTGAAAACAAAGAATGAAACCTTTAGTAAGTTTCAAGAGTTCAAGGCTTTGATTGAGAATCAAACAGGGAAACACATTCGTGCCTTGAGAACTGATAATGGGAGGGGGGGATTTGAGTCTCACCACTTTGATGACTTCTACAGAGAAGTAGGAATACAAATATGAAGAAAATAAATGGCATTAATATGAAATTTTTATTCACACATTTTGTCAAATGTTTGAATGTCTAGGGTTTATGATTAAAAAGTTACTCAAACTTGAAATAAAAACCACCATATTGAAGATCTTCTCAAACACTGAAGTATCCATTCACACATGAAAACACAGGTGTTTTGGTCAACAAATTGGCCAAAACCCCAACACTCGGGAAAAACCCTAGAAAGAAGAAAATTATTATTAAGAAGAATACTCATTTTTTTTCCATCTACACATGAAAACATTCCTTCAACCCTTACCAACAAAAATACCTAAACTGGAACAACAACAAAAATACCTCGATTTCTGTGCAAATCAACAGCTGTACGACCCTCACACGTGTTGTACGACCTGTACTTTACTGTTGTAGGGTCTGCCTCGAGAAATGTGCCCACATGCTCCTGCAATAAATGTTGTATGGCTGGTACAGTTTGCAATAAATTATGCTGCCACTTTCTTGTTAAATGTGCCCACATGTGTGGTTGCAATTAATGCACAAGTACTGTTGTACAGACTGCAGATTGCTTTGGGAATTGCACAACTCCTCTCCTTGGGATTCATGCCACTCCCTTGGGGCATTGCTTCTTTCTCCTCAACCTTCTTCTCTCTCTCTCTCTTCATTAATGGTGTGATCAATTTCTCCTTTCTCTCTTGTTTTATACTTTAAAATGTGTAACCACCTATCTAACCGCCCAATCTATGGATGAGATACATTTATAAAATCAAGGGCCATCATTTAATGCACCCACATTTAATAATTAATTCTCTTTAATTATTAAATAATAACTTAAGCGAGACCCATTCCATAAAGTACAAAACATCGCTTTAATTATATATAACTCACTTTATACATAAATATACAAAGGATAAAGTCTAAGTCCTCTTCATCACACCACACCAAAAATATGAAAGAGGGTCTTCAGAGTTAACTTTTCAACACTCCCTCTTAACGAGGAAGGTCCACAACACCATCTCCATCTCTGACTCCTGCAACAGCTCCCTCCTGCTTTGGAATCACTCTTGGATACAGATGCTCAACTCCATACTGGAACTCTGAAGCCTGAGACTCGACCTGAGCCTCATCCACCTGCTCATCTACACCATCATTGGACAGCCCGAGTCTCTTGCCAGTTCTCTGGAGAGAGTCACTCTCCTCATCAAAACCATGTCTTTCAGATGCAACTCTTGTCTCATCCTGTAACTCTGACATCCAACCTCCTGTTGCTGGTTGTACAATGTGCCCTCTCAAAACATAGAGCCTGTCCCTGCGATCTCCTAACAGAATGGTGGTACCATCTGGCTCATCTCTTCGATACAGAAAAACATGGCTAGACCTCGCCATCATCCCATAACCTTCATCCTCAAAGGATGATATTGAGATCATGTATTTCCAGGATCTCATCAAGGTCTAGTTGGAACCTAACTGTTCCAACCCCTCGTATTGCTATCTGAGGACTATGAATATCTTGTTGGAGTTTGTGCAATTTCAGAAGCTATTCTTATTATCCTCCTTCGGGAATTGAACTTGTTGTAATCATTCATACAAACCCTAGAAAGAACAATGTAAGCCTTGGGGTGAAAAGCCAACAATAAAAGAATAAAATATAAAATTATATTGCTCCCCCAAGTGAAGTCAGCCCCAGTTAAATTCTGGTTAGGAAAACAATATAAATAGGAGGCGCCCCTCATTATTTTACACAACAACACAACAACTCAGAGAAGTGTGCAGTTTTCTGGGAGAGAGAAGTTTGCATACATTGCATAAGAAGACTGTTTTCAGGGTTTCAATCCTTGAAAGCATTTCCATATTTTTTCTTTTCTTTCTTCATTGTACTCTGAGCTCAGAATTATTATCTCTAGACGAAGGTTGTTGGGCTTTCTCCCATTTGGGCTTCCTAGGTGAAAAATACTCGTGTTATTGTTTTGTACTTTGTCTATCTTCTAGTGATCCTATTGATCAATGCAATTAAGATATACTGCTATAATCTTAAGAAAATCTAACTTATATGTCTGGATGAAGTGTCTTGGCCCCAACTCTGTGATGATCTAAAAGATATCATAGATCCTAGTCATATGTCTGGTTGCTCCACTGCCAATGACCTAGACATTCTAAAAAATTGTGCTCCCTATACTTGAATCAATTACGACAAAAGAAAACTCTTGCTCAAACTTCGCTACATAGTCTTCTATTGTTGCAGACGCTGCCATGTCTCTCTCAGTCTTCTCTTTCACATTCTTCTTTTCAGGACACGTTGAGGCACAATGTCCCATCTGACCACACTGGTAACATCTGACCTGACTGATGTCTTTCTTCTTCTTGTTAAATTTTGCTGCAAGTGCCATGTTTTGCTCCACCTCTTCATTGACCTGACTACCCAAAGACCCTTCTTGAATTTCCTCTTGAGTAAAATCATCCCACAGTCTGAACCAATTAGGAAGCTTCTCCCTACCTACAATGTGCTTAACAAATACTTCCCACTTCTTGGTGAAACCCTTAAGGGCTATCCTCACCAATTCTGAATCTCGGATAATATCTCCTACGGCTACTAATTCATCTTTGACTTGCGCCACTTGAGTTAAGTAGGAGGCCACACCTTCGTCTTTATTCAACTTGACATTGTGCAACTTGTCCCTCAGTGCCATCTTGCGGTTCTCGTTCTTGGCTTCAATTAATTGGTTCAGGGTATCCCACATGTCTTTAGCAGTCTTCTTCTCTGCCAAATGTGGAATGAGGTGATCCTTTACTCCATCTAGGATCACTCTTTGGGCTTTGGCTTCTAGGGATTAAAACTCATCTAGTTCGTCTTGGTCTGTAGGCTTGGTCATCTTGGTGTTAGCAAAACCCCATATTTTCCATATTTTCCATGGAAGATAGTTGGATATATCATCCAACCTATCTTCTTACCTTATGCTTATCATTTGGAATTCTCTTTAGGCTTTGGCTTCTAGGGATTAAAATTCATCTAGTTCGTCTTGGTCTGTAGGCTTGGTCATCTTGGTGTTAGCAAAACCCCATATTTTCCATATTTTCCATGGAAGATAGTTGGATATACCGTCCAACCTATCTTCTTACCTTATGCTCATCATTTGGAATTTACTTACAACAAATATTTTAACTTAAAAGACAACACAACTTCTAACTGTGAATGACAATCTTGAACCCTACTTCAGTTCAACTCTGATACCATGAATAAAATAAATGACATTAATATGAAACTTTCATCAACACATTCTGTCAAACACTTGAATGTCTATGGTTTATGATTTAAAATTTACTCATAAACTTGAAATAAAAACCACCATATTCAAGATCTTCTCAAACACTGAAGTATCCATTGACACATGAAAACATAGATGTTTTGGTCAACAGATCAGGAAAAACCCCAACTCCAGGGAAAAACCCTAGAAAGAAGAAAATTATTATTAAGAAGAATACTAAAATTTTTTCCATCTACGCATGAAAACATTCCTTCAACCCTCACTGACAAAAATGGCAAACTGGAACATTAGCAAAAGTACCTCAATTTTTGTGCAAATCAATAACTGTACGGCATGCTGTACGATCCCCACACATGCTGTACGGAATGTACTTTTCTGCTATAAGGTCTGCCTCGAGAAATGTGCCCACACGTGCCTGCAATAAATGTTGTACGGTTGGTACAATATGCAATAAATTCTGCTGCCACTTTCTTGGGAAATGTGCCCACACGTGTGTCTGCAATTAATGCTCAAATACTGCTGTATGGACTGCAGGCTGCCTTGGGAATTATATTGCTCCTCTCCTTGGGATTGATGCCACTCCTCTAGGGCATTCCTTCTTTATCTTCAATCTTCTTCTCTCTCTCTCTTCATTAATGGTGTGATCAATTTGTCTTTTCTCTCTTGTTTTATACTTTAAACTTTGTAACCACCTAATCTATGGTTGAGATACATTTATAAAATCAAGGGCAAACATTTAATATTTAATTCACTTTAATTATTAAATAATAACTTAAGTGAAACCTATTCTATAAAGTACAAAACATCACTTTATTTATATATAACTCACTTTATACATAAATATATAAAGGACAAAGTCTAAGTCCTCTTCATCAGATCACACCAAAAATATGAAGGAGGACCTTTGGAGTTAACTTTTCAACAAAATGCAGTTAACTGCACCATATAACCCTCAACAAAATGGAGTTGCTGAGAGAAAGAAAATAACAATTTGTGAGGCTGCAAAGCCATGATGTGTGATCAGGATCCTCCCACATCACTATGGGCAGAAGCCACCAACACGACAATTTATATTCAAAATAGAAGTCCTCATGCTATACTGGGGGAAAAGACTCCAGGAGAAGCCTTTACTAGAGAAAATCTTGAAGTTGGACACTTAAGGATCTTTGGCTGTCCAGTTTACACATCCATGTACCAAACGAGAAAAGAACAAAGATGGAGTCTTCAGGGAAGAAAGACATATTTGTTGGGTACAATGAAACCTCCAAGGCTTACAAGATTAATGTTCTAGGTCAAAGGCACATTGAAGTTAGCAAAGATGTAACTTTTAATGAGGAAGCTTCCTTTCGTCGATCTAGAGAATTTCGTTTAATATAGATGTGGAGGAACATAAGAATCCCTTTGCAGAGATTACAGTTCTTGAATCTTCTCGTCTAGAAATTTAGAGGGAGGAGTCTGATGAGCTATCAGATATGGTTGATCCCATTGAGCCAATAGAGTTGTTAGAGAGATCTTTAGATGCACCTCCTACTAAGAGGAGGTCTACCTGGTTTTGAGAGCCTTTGCAGGAGCCAGAGAGATATGCTGCACCATTAGGCACTTTAAGAGAAAGCTGTAAACCTCGCTAATATTAAAGGATATGTAGCACAAATGAGTCACATCAATGATGCAAAGGCCTCCACCTATGTGGAAGCTGCTAAGTAGCAAGTATGGAAAGATGCAATGGTCGAAGAATATCAATCCATCATGAAAAATGATGTTTGGGAAGTGCTCCCAAGACAAGAAGGGAAATCTATGGTAACTTCCAAGTGGATTTATAAGATTAAACATGAAGCTGATGGCAGTATTGAGAAACATAAAGCATGATTTGTGTTTCAGAGTTTCTCACAAAAGGAAGGGATTGATTACGATGAGACATTTGCGCTAGCCGCCAGGTACACCTCCATCGGAGTCACTATCTCTCTTGTTGCAATTCTTTGTTGGAAGCTTCTTTAGATGGATGTGAAGACAACTATTTTCAATGGCAGAGTTGAGGAAGAATCTAATTAATTAAAAAATAATTATTGATTAATCATTAGAGGATCAGTGCATGCCAGATTCTTTGCATGGATGACAAGTGGAATGCAAAGGAGGCAAGGGGATATTTTAAGTGGGAGAATAGAACGAGTGATGCACTTTCTGGAGAGGGGGAAACAATAGGACTGTTTTTCAAGGAAGAGGGAAGAGGGAAGAGAGGGATTAAGTTTGGCATTGCTTCATTGGTTGAGGGCTCGGGGGTCCTTGACTTCTAGCTAAGGGCTAGGTTGGGTGGTGAGTCGTCCCCCACCTTGTTGTTGCATGCTTTGGTACTGTTGCAGGAGAGGTTTGTGTTGGTGTTGTTGGCAATCGGGCTCACTAGAGGCCACCGAAAGTCAAGGGATCAAGTTATAATCCACGCAAGTTATTCCTTTCCTTTTTATTGGTAATTGTTAGTGTGTGTGTTTATATATAGTGTTACACAGGGACTCACCCCCCAAAGTCGGGGGCGTGCCCCCCTCGCCCCTGTGCCCTAGGGACTCGGGGGTACTTGGCGTAACGTTTCCCAGCGTCCCCAAAATTAGGTAACTCTCAAAAACACACAAGGTGGTACGTCCCCCTACTTTGCAGCGCACTCCGATGAAGGGGGGCTCCCAGACGCCCCTGCCTGAAACTGGGGGGCTCCTAGACTCCACCAACGATTTTCCAAATTTCAGTTTAAAAAAACAAAATTTTAATTTTAATTGTTGTTTAGTCTTTATTTCAGGCTTAGTCTTTAGTAATTTACTATTTCACTATTTTAGCATGCAATATCATTGATTCAATTTTTCATCTACGATGACTAAAATTAGAAATATGAATATCAAGATTCAAATGACAAATTTGAAAATTTTCATGATAAATTGTATAACGTGTTTGTATTATTAATTTGTTATATTCTGATTTACATTGCACAATGATAAACTTAGTATTTACTATTTATTATTTACTTTTAGTAACTTACATGGATGAATCATTGAATTGTTTGTAACGAACATAAAATAAGATAACAATTAAATAAATAAATAATTTATAGTTAGGTTAATTAAGTTATTATGAAAGGAGTCCGGTTGGTCCATTACTAGTCAAATTCGACTATCATTTTGAATGATAAACTTAGTATTTACTATTTATTATTTACTTTCAGTAACTTACATGGATGAATCATTGAATTGTTTGTAATGAACATAAAATAAGATAATAATTAAATAAATAAATAATTTATAGTTAGGTTAATTAAGTTATTATGAAAGGAGGTGTCTCCGGTTGGAGACGCCTCCATATCCGGTTGGTCCGTTACTAGTGGAATCCGACTATCATTTTGAATGATAAATAATAATAATATATTAGATGATGATTATTACAATGATGTCTTCGCCTTAAATATGGCTTGGACACTTCATGATGAGGAGACGCCTCCTTTCATAATAACTTAATTAACCTAACTATAAATTATTTATTTATTTAATTATTATCTTATTTTATGTTCGTTACATTGTTATTGTTGGGATTTAATAATTTATAATATTAACTTTTTTTAAGACCTGGATGCCCCCCCGCCCCCCCCGAATTTCGCTAAAATTTGGGGGCGGTCTCCACATGTTCCCATTGTGCGTTTCTCCGCTCCCTCATCCCGGAAACTTCGGGGAGCATTGTTTATATATATATCAAAACTCGGATATTTACAGCAATAACAGCAGAATACATTAAAAAAACTAAGAGAAACATTCCTTCATATATATATATATATATATATATATATATATATATATATAACATTATTAAACAACCAATGGTTTGGACTATCTTTACTCTGCCTTTTAAATTTACTACATGATTTTCTAGTCTCTCTGCATCTTTTTTCAAAATTATGTATCTTTTGGTTGTAGTTTTAGAGGTAAATAGAGGAGACTATATTTTGTATTGATCAAGGAGTTTAATCTATATTTTATGTAGGACATAGGGTTTGTAGGTGAGAGGCTGGCATCATTCACATGTTTCTTGTGTTGGATTTCTTAGAGTTTATTTATGGTATATGTCTAGTATTGATTCCATGTTTTATTTTTTTGGCAGGAGGAGTTTCAACTAGCCTTATTCAAGACTAACAAGAAGGAGAGCCTTTTTGCAGACAGGGTAAGCTTCTTTAATTCCTGATAGGCATCTTAGTATTTTAAATGTTTCCTAATATAACTTGAATATTTTGGAAGATGGTTTATAGAAAGGTTAGAAAGTTATTTTTAGTTTACAATTTTTCATGAGTCTCGTGAAAAATTGCAAAAATTGCAATTGTTTGCAACATCAGCGTAAGTAATGTAAGTTCTGATGTGCTATGTTACCCCTTGAAAATTCATGGTTATCTCGCATTTTCATTTGCATCTTTTTCTCACCAGTATAGTGGGAATCCATGGGAGCTCAATGATAACTATATGTTGCAAGGAGAAACTTGGAGGGTATGCAACTGGTCCTATATTATCACTTGGAGGGAGACTTGGAAGATGAACGCGTTATCTTATTGGTTTCTTAAAGCATGGCACGTGGCAAGGGAAGGAGTTGAATGAGAAACACCCTACTAGAAATGATAACTTGTGGCAGTAAAATTATCTTTGACATGGTCAAAGGGTGTTGAATGGTCTCTTCATGGAGGTGGCTAGGGCGTGTTGAAGGCAAGAAGGGGTGAGAAATAATCCTAACGGAAGAGCTTCTACATATTTGGAGATGTATTTCACCTTTAAAGAGGTCTTTTGGGGTAAAGACACATTGTTCAAGGCGTGTTTCACATATT
The DNA here is from genome assembly GCA_001517045.1 of Pseudotsuga menziesii. Lineage (NCBI taxonomy): Eukaryota > Viridiplantae > Streptophyta > Pinopsida > Pinales > Pinaceae > Pseudotsuga > Pseudotsuga menziesii. Next base: position 207,830 of record LPNX010536676.1, read on the forward strand.
TGGAGGCATATTTCACTTTTAGGTCCCTTGCGGTTGAGGGTAGATTATTTGATACATTTCTACATATTTGGAGGCATTGTTGACATTATCAAACCCTCAAATGAAGAGTAAATACATGCTTTAAAAATGTGTTTTGCTTATGGAGATGACAAGAGGAAATATGAACCTATTCATAGCATTCTATCCAATCAGAAGGGAGTGCTCCACATTAGGAACATTAGGAGAATTCAAGGGATTAAAAAAATATTTTATGGAAGAGTTGTTTGAGCGGAACACTATAAAAGGAGATCATTCTGATTTGTTAAAGGTATGGTTGGAAGCGAGGTATTTCTCTCCCAAGTACTTCATTGAATATCTTATGGGAGAATCGGAAGAAGATGCATTGGTTTAAGAATTGCTGTTAGTTTGATACTGGAATAATATTTGCAGGACAGATTTGTCCCAAAAGAAGAGATTAGGTTAAGGTGGTTAAACCCTCCCTAATCGTTCTTGTAATACTGAATTGTTGAGGGATTCTTTTGTTGCCATTTCTATTATTTGGAGAAGCTTTTGCTGCCTTCTTTATTTATTGGTTGCACCTTATTGTTGGCTGTAATTTCATAGTTGTGATGGTGCATCTTGTTTAAGGGCTCTCACTTTGTTCTTGCATATTTGATAATTTGTTATGAACTAATTTTGGCACATCTATGATTGGCTTATTTATGTGTTCATCATATATTCAAACCCTCTTCATCATATACTAAGCACACGTGATAAAATTGAAAATTGCATGCCAACACTAACATTTAAACATAGTAATACCCTACGTTGAAAGACTGAAATGGTGGTCTGGTGACTGGTCTCTGTTAGTTTTTGTACCTAGGAATTTGTTCCCTAAGTGACTTTTTGCCTAAGTCACTTAGAAAAGGGAAAAATGGTGACCCTCACATTAAAAGCTACTTAATGAGACTTTATAAAGTTAAAGTCACTTTTTGATAAATTTGAGTGGGTGAGTAAATTTATTTAAGTGATTTAAATAAATGTGATTTTTACTCTCATTGAATCTTAGTCATTGGATTGGATCTTTCTCCACCGTTGGATTAGATTCTCACTTAGGGTTTAGTCAAAAAGGGTTGAGGGAGGCATTTTTTATTTTTATTCTTGAGAGAAGAGTGAAGAGAAGGAGAGTGCTGAAGAAGAGAGAAGGGCACGATTTTCCAGGCAACCAGTTGAGAGATTTTCAGTTGGCACGCATCCCAAGGCAGCCGTATAGTACGGTTTGAAGGGCACGGATTTCGAGGTCAAGCAGGGCACAGAAAACGAGGACTGCATTTATTACAGTTCGTACCCTGCACGAATTTCAAGGCCGTACAGCACAGAAATCGAGGTCTGTACAGTCTGTACGGACAGTACCTTTTTTGCACAGTTTTCGAAGTGGATATCATGCACATTTCCCAAGGCAGCTTTCTGCATTTATTGTGCACAGAAATCGAGGAGCTGTATAGTGCATTTATTGCAGCCGTACAGTATGGTCTTAGGCACAGTTTTTGAGGAGTACGGCAGCATTTAATGCTGGCCGTACAGTACGATTTTCTGCTGTGTTTTGGCACGAAAATCGAGGCTGAGTTGCTGCTAGTTTTGGCACATTTTTCGAGAAGAGATTTGCACAGAAATCGAGGCAGCAAAAGCACGGAAACCTAGACAGTGTGCTGGTCAAATTTCTAGGTTGAGATAAGTTGGATTTTTGAATGTAAAAATGAATGTCTGATTTTTTATCCTGAAGAAATAATATCTCTCTCTCTCTGACTGGTTTTCCCGGTGGGGGTTTTTCCAGGGCCATTGGCCAAAAATCTCTGAGTCTATCATTTTATGGTGTGATTGTTAAATGTGTGTTTCATCCTGTTAGTGTTTTTACTGTGTGTTTAATTGTTTAGTAAAAATTTCATAAGTAACTTACAGCCAATGCAAAACCGGCTGTAAGTGAAAACCACGAAATGTTGACATAAACCAGCAAACAGTAAAACTCAGAAATTTCTACATGGTATCAGAGCTTGGGGGTAGAAAACAGTGATAGTTTGCAGACACATAGAAATTTTTAGTATTTTACCTTCTGTCAGTGAGCAGCACTTTGTTGGGTTGGTGTAGAGATGGCTACAGGTCTTAGGTTGGAGGATAGGCTGGATGGGACAGGAAATTTTGTGCCGTGGAAGGTCAGAATTTTACTGATACTGGAGGAGAATGAGTTATGGCCGGATGTAGTTAGGAACACTACAGCAGACTCGCATCAGCAGATGCAGCAGCTCTATCAGCAGATGCAGCAGCTCTATCATCTTTCAACAAGCAGGACTGTAAAGCTAGGAGGATCATTCTAGATGCAGTTAAAGACCACATAATCCCCTCACATTTCTGGCAAGACTAGAGCACACTTGATGTGATCAGCCTTGCTCAGTTTGTATGAGAGTTCCAATGAGAACAGAAAGATGGTTCTCAAAGAGAAACTCAAAAGTATAAAGATGAATGGGGGTGAGGGAGTCACAGCATATCTTACCAGGATTTCTGCAGTTTGGGATGAACTTGCAGCGGTTGGGGAGGTGGTAGAACCTATAGAGCTTGTACGCACAGCAGTGAATGGGGCTTCGAAGTCCTGGGGTGCTTTTGTGCAAGCCATAGTGGGCAGAGAGAACCTACCTACCTGGGATAGACTTTGGGATGACTTTGTGCAGGAGAAGACTAGGAGAGGTCTTGTACAGGGCAGTACATCTCACAGTGGGGTTGATGACGAGAATGTGGCTTTGGCAGCTAAGGGCAAGAAGAAGAAGGGTCCCAAGAAGGGTGGGGCCAAGCAGCAGCAGCAGAGTGGGCAGAAGAAAGACTTGAGTAAAATCAAGTGTTAGGCATGTCAGGCATTTGGGCACTATGCTTCACAGTGTCCAAGCAAGAAGAAGAAGAAGGGACAGGGACAGCAGACTGCAGCCTCAGCAGAGGTTGATGAGTTTGGTGATGCATTTCAGAGGGAGTTTTCCCTATATGCTGGACAGATGGAGAGAGAGAGAGTCTCTTTAGCCACCAGCACAGATATGGATATGGATTGTGAGCATTCACTGTTGGCAGGTCATCAGGGGGGTCCATCCACCTCTACTACTTGGTATATTGACAGCGGAGCCTCGAGCCACATGACTGGAGCTCGAGAGATGTTCTCAGAGCTATCTGAGACAGGTAGAGATGTGGAGGTTGTCCTTGGAGACAACACTGTTGTTAGAGCTGTTGGTCGGGGGACCATCACATTTCAGAGGGAGTCGATGAGTCTCATGACTCTGAGGGATGTGTTGTATGTCCCTGGGCTGGAGAAGAACCTTGTGTCAGTTTCCACCATTGAGGACAGGGGTCTTGGGGTGTGCTTTTCAGATGGGAGAGTGTAGGTGTATCCCAGGGCTACAGGTATGTCTAGTGCCATGGACATTGGAGTCAGATGTGGAAAGCTGTACAAGCTCTTGTTTCAGCCACAGTGTGCTCTAGCACACAGCAGCAGTAGTGAGCTATGTGAGCTTTGGCATCGGAGGATGGCCCACCTACATCACCCAGCTCTTAGATTGTTGAGGAGCATGGTTACAGGATTACCGGAGTTTAGCAGTGAGCAGAGTGATGTGTGCAGGGGGTGTGCTTTGGGAAAGTACACCAAGACTGCTTTTCCGAGCAGTGACACGAGAGCTGCAGGGGTGCTAGAT
>LPNX010536676.1:212231-235487 GCA_001517045.1 Pseudotsuga menziesii
CAGGAGACTGAGGCTGATCCCAACCTATACTTCATTGTGGTTGGAGGAGATCCGCTCATTCTTCTGCTATATGTTGATGATCTATTTATCACTGGTGATGAGCGTCTCATTGCACATTGCAAGAGAGATCTAGCATCGGAGTACGAGATGACAGACATTGGACTGATGCATTACTATCTGGGGATGGAGGTTTGGCAGGAGCCTGGACATATTTTCCTTGGACAGGGAAAGTATGCAGCTGATATTCTGAAGAGATTTCAGATGGAGGACTGCAGGCCAATGTGTGCGCCTATGATCACCAACTGGAAGCAACTTCATGCTTCCGAGGGTAAGTTGGTGGATCCCACTTTATATCGTCAGCTCATTGGGTCATTGATGTATCTGGTCAATACCAGGCCAGACCTGTGTTTTGCGGTCAACACTCTTAGTCAGTTCATGGTTGAGCCTAGGAGTGTGCACTGGACTGCCGCAAAGCACATACTGAGATATCTTGCAGGTACAGTGGATTATGGTCTGGACTACAGGGGTTCGGGTGGAGTCAGCTTGGTTGGGTTCACAGATTCAGACTGGGCAGGTTGTGTGAGGGATCGGAAGAGCACTTCCGGGTGTTGTTTAAGTTTGGGCTCGGCAGCAGTGTCGTGGTTCAGTCGGAAACAGAGGTCCGTTGCACTGAGTTCTGCTGAGGCTGAGTATATGGCAGCCAGTCAGGCTACTTGTGAAGCACTGTGGCTTCGCAAGTTATTGGTAGATTTATTTGATCAGCAGCTTAGGCCTACGGTGATCTATTGTGACAATCAGAGTTGCATTCAGCTCTCTGAGAATCCAGTGTTTCATGACAGGTCGAAGCACATTGAGATCAGGTACCATTTCATCCGTGATTATGTTCAGAGAGGGGCAGTTGAGCTACAGTATATATCCACTGATGAGCAGGTAGCAGACATTCTGACGAAGTCTTTGGGGAGGGGGAAGTTTGTCTTCTTCAGAGATAAGTTGGGAGTGGTGCAGAACACCTTCCTCGGTAAGAGGGAGTGTTAGTTTTTGTACCTAGGAATTTGTTCCCTAAGTGACTTTTTGCCTAAGTCACTTAGAAAAGGGAAAAAGGGTAACCCTCACATTAAAAGCTACTTAATGAGACTTTATAAAGTTAAAGTCACTTTTTGATAAATTTAAGTGGGTGAGTAAATTTATTTAAGTGATTTAAATAAATGGGATTTTTACTCTCATTGAATCTTAGCCATTGGATTGGATCTTTCTCCACCGTTGGATTAGATTCTCACTTAGGGTTTAGTCAAAAAGGGTTGAGGGAGGCATTTTTTATTTTTATTCTCGAGAGAAGAGTGAAGAGAAGGAGAGTGCTGAAGAAGAGAGAAGGGCAGGATTTTCCAGGCAACCAGCTGAGAGATTTTCAGTTGGCATGCATCCCAAGGCAGCTGTACAGTACGGTTTGAAGGACACGGATTTCGAGGTCAAGCAGGGCACAGAAAACGAGGACTGCATTTATTACAGTTCGTACCCTGCACGAATTTCGAGGCCGTACAGCACAGAAATCGAGGTCCGTACAGTCTGTATGGACAGTACCTTTTCTGCACAGTTTTCGAGGTGGATATCGGGCACATTTCCCAAGGCAGCTTTCTGTATTTATTGTGCACAGAAATCGAGGAGCTGTACAGTGCATTTATTGCAGCCGTACAGTACGGTCTCAGGGACAGTTTTGGACTACGGCAGCATTTAATACTGGCCATACAGTACGATTTTCTGCTGTGTTTTGGCACGAAAATCGAGGCTGAGTTGCTGCTGGTTTTGGCACATTTTTCGAGAAGAGATTTGCACAGAAATCGAGGCAGCAAAAGCACGGAAACCTAGACAGTCTGCTGGTCAAATTTCTGGGTTGAGATAAGTTGGATTTTTCACTGTAAAAATGAATGTCTGATTTTTTATCCTGAAGAAATAATATCTCTCTCTCTCTGACTGGTTTTCCCGGTGGGGGTTTTTCCAGGGCCATTGGCCAAAAATCTCTGAGTCTATCATTTTATGGTGTGATTGTTAAATGTGTTTTTCAGCCTGTTAGTGTTTTTACTGTGTGTTTAATTGTTCAGTAAAAATTTCATAAGTAACTTACAGCCAATGCCAAACCGGCTGTAAGTGAAAACCACGAAATGTTGACATAAACCAGCAAACAGTAAAACTCAGAAATTTCTACAGTCTCAGCCTTGAGGCCGAGGTGGTTGTTGGAGCATGTCATTGTTGAAATCTGTAACCTCAGCCTTCAATGTCAGGCTTGTAGCAGCCACCATTGAACCCTCTAGCCTCCGCCTTCAGTGCTTTAGCCACCACCATTGGGTCTATTAGGGGTGGGATGCTGTGACTTGGCATCAGTTTGTAGATTGTGAGAGAGGGGACTTGTGAAGGTTGGGTTGGTATGTGATAGAGGGAGGAATATTATGAAGCTGGAGGAAAATGGAACACGGATTTGTGAGAGTTTGTTGAAGGTAGGGATACTATGTGGTGGAAAGAAAAATGGAATGTGGTGGGAGGAAAGGATATAAGGTGGTGCAGGGTTTAGTGAAGGTTTAGACTTAGATTTTTTTTCTAATTTTTCACCCTTTAAAATAATGAATCCCAACGAATTTAAATGCACTTTTAAATGATTTTTGGTGAATTTAATGACAAATGGTCTCAACGCTATTGAACTAGTATTTTGTACTATACATGTAAAGCTGGAGCATGATTACGATCTGTATATTTTAACATATTTAGATTAGTGCCTCTCATTGACTTCTTTTAGTTATCACCATTATAATGGCATTGTCTATGGAGTTTCTTAGTATATACTATATACTATATATCCTTATGTTGTAGGATCTCCGAAGTAAATATCGTGAGATTATTCTGTGGTTGGCTGGGTTACGCTTACCTGCAACTGTTACCTAAATATCAGTCCTTGAGAATCTTGTGTTTATGGTATTACCTGGAATAGTGAGTTCCATTTTGATGTTTTTTCTTTGATCTACTGGTGATTTCTTAGAGTTGGTATCATTGGCATCATTGGTGCCCACATCCCTTGAGCATCATTCTTTACCTGTAACTTTGTTGAATCTATGCTCAACAAGATAACAGTTTGGACTGGTGGGTAACATTCTTGAATTGTCTTTTTCTTCTGACCAACTGTTCATCCCATTGCATATCTTTTCATTCTAATTTTTCTTTGACACCATTGGCAACTTTTGGGTACGAATCTTATTGACAGTGTGTGCATGCCAATATGCTAAATAGGTATGAGCATTTTTAATCTAATATTTTGAATTTTAATATTTCTTTTAAACTATCTTTTACTTTTTAATATTTTCAAGAGGTCCATACATCTCTTCATTTTGAGGTATCAGAAATGCATATAGATGAAGCTGATGAGACATGAGAATTTAAGGACATGTCGTGAAATATTTCAAACTGATTCATGTTTTTTGTGACACTGCGCTGAAATATTTTCATATAACTATACATTGGTCTTACATTCTGTAGTTTTTGGTTCGGCACTTTTCCTTAAATAGGTGAATTTGGTTTTGAAGATCAATTTTGGATGAAAATGTATAATTGAAGACTTCCGAAATGGATGGAATTAATTTTCAAGTTGTTTATGATTACATCATGTATACCTGTATAGTGCAGTTCCTCTTGGTTGTGTTGATATGTATCAAGGTTCCCGCAAATGATTATCTTATGTACTTTGGCTAATTTATGCTGACATTTGCTGATATTTGTCTTTAAGGTATTTGACTTGTTCGATACAAAGCGCAATGGCCTGTTAGGATTTGAAGAGTTTGCATGTGCTCTCTCAGTGTTTCATCCAAACGCCCCCGTAGACGATAAAATAGAATGTAAGTGATATATAAATATGTATATATCTCTGAGGCTATTTTATTCCATTTGCATCAATTGTTGATTTTGAATATGGTATTTTTATCTGATTGAAATAGTGTCTTTATTTATTATCAGAACATTATTATAATTTCAAATCTGCATTATATCTTATTTTCAAAGGGCATGGTCGCGATTTTTAGTTGACGTTAGTTAGTCCATGGATTATCTTCTTTATTCATTTTTTGCAGGTTATATTTGTAGTATTTAGTTCTCTCTATCTTTTGGATTACTAGTTTAAGTTTAGTTGAGATGAGTTAAGGTGTAAATTCTGCTATTGACTATATTTTATCTCAAAAGTGAGCATCGTGATTCTTAGCTTTACTAGGGAACGGCTCCTACGTCCAGATCTAGAATATTTTTTGAAAGAATCTTGAATACTTATCTTATTATTGTTGTTTCATTGTCATTTCAGACTCATTTGTTTATATCATGTAAATCATGTTAATCTTTGGTGTGCTCACTCATGCAAGTGACTCACACGATAATAGAAACAACGAAATATTATTTTTAATCCAAGTTACCAATGTTTGTGGGAGTGGTGCAAGGGTATGCCACATAAAATATTTAAAAATAAACAAATTATAAGGTAGAACTAAAATTTATGTAATATAGTAAACCTTAAACCATAAAATAATATGATACATTGACTAATGATATTATGACTTCACATTCATAATCACTCTCAATTTTAAAAAATGACAAAACCATAAGAGTCGTGGATGCAAATTTTAAAATCAAAATTTTACTGTAGTACATGCAAAAAAGGAAGAACGGATTTTTTTTTCTAATTAACAATAGTTTGTAAATTAAAAATCTGTCATTGCGGGCTTGATTGGTTGGTTAATTAGAGGTGGTGATATTCCTCCCTACTGGGAATTAGTTCTCTGAAGTGAAGTGCAAGCAAACCAAATGTGGTGTTGGACAAAGTGAGCGGGGACACGCAATAACTGATGGTAGAAGTGATTAATGTTTATGTTATACAAAAGGTATCAATGACTTGTGATCAGAGCAATATAATATTAACTGTTGATGATAGAGGTTAGGTGACTAAACCCTCTAATCATGTAGGTTGCTATTCTTATGTTTTGACCATGATGATTCAAGGTGTGTGAGAGATATAAAGTTGCAGCTATCATTTATATCTATCTCCACCTTATTGCCATTCTATTTACCTACATAGTGTTAGAGCACACTGACAAAATTAGATGGAATTGCATTAGTGACAAGTGCTCATGAAATGTTGAAGATGAGAAACCATAGACGAGTACAAAAGTCTGCAAAAGAGGTAATGTAATAAAAAGGCAAGTTCAAGATTTAATTAAATTTTAGGTCTTAAATATTTGAAAGGCTTAAAAGGAATAAAGTATTTTAGATGTGTGAAGCATGAAATAACTATCAAGGAAATATTCCTTGGACACTGGCAATGCCAATGTTGCCATGGCCCATATGGATCAAGGGTGTGACAGTTTGCAGGCACACAATGGTTCCTTCAGAATGACACTGTAGGAAGGAACACTCTAGACAACCCTATTTCATAATTTATTGTAGAACAAAACATTGGTGCATATTGCAAAAGGCAAAAGTGTTGAAATTTACCTCGGAGTTGTTCCCCCAAGTGACTTTTGCCTATGTCACTTGGAAAAGGGGTTTGTAAGTCACTTGGACTTTATATTAATGACTTGAGATGAGCATTAATTGCACTTTAGGGAAAAAGTGCACTTTAAGTGAAATATTTAAAAAGTGAGTGAAATTAATTATTTTGTGGAGAAAAGTGATTTTAATCACAACCACTCATCTAGACTAATTTGAGCCCTAGGATTAGATGGCTTTTCATTCACTCTAAATTTTTCACCAAAAGGGAAAGTTTCCAAGTGAAGAGGCACTTTTGCATTTTGAGAGAGAAGGAGAGCCATTTTCTGAGAAAGAGGAGTAAATACCAGCAACAACAATTTTTTCTCTTGGTGTTGAAAAGTTACCTAGGAAGTGGTTGTCCACCTAGATTTGCCTTTGGGTGGTCAAGGACACTTAAATGTGATTCCTACTCATTTTGTCTATTCAATGAAGTGAGATGCACTTTATATTTTTAAAGTGACTTTATTAAAAAGTTAAGTGGGTATTTTCTTAAGTTCACATTTAAAAGTTAAGTGAGTGATTAAATAGAAAAAGGGGTTGCTCAACTTTATTAAATGACATGAGTGCACTAAATGTCATTCAATTATTTTTTAATGGAGCATTTAATGTGAACCCACCATCTAATCTAATCTTGACCGTTAGATTGCAGGGGAAGTTACCATGATAAAAAAGGCTAGGGCAAGGAAAAAGGTCAATTTGTGTTCATTCTTCAGAAGAGATTTTTGGAGGGAGAGAGAGAGAGAAAGACAAATGAGGGTTTGAAGAGATTTTGAACCAAGAGAGAGAAAACTTCATAGATTGAAGAAAAGTTTGTAGGGCACGTTTTCCAAAGCAGGCATTAAATGCAACAGTGATTTCCGTACAGCCGCATGAATTTCAAGAAAATCCAGGGCACGAATTTCTAGAAATTCCGTACAACATTTAATGTTGTTAATTGATAGACTGTACGGTTCAGAAATTGAAGAGGACAGCTGTACCGTGCATAGAAATCGAGACAAAATTTTGGCACGAATTTCGAGAAATTGCAGACCGTACAGCCCACATGTGTGAGGTCGTACAACACGTTTTTCAAGGTGTTGTTTTCAGTGATTTTCAACAATCCGTACATTAGGGTTTTGGCACGCATTTCGAGATGAAATGCTGAGATAAGTACAACTGTGTATTTTTGTAAATTTTGCCTAAAGAAAATAAATCTCTCACTCAGAAAACAGGTTTTACCTTGGGGGTTTTATCCTGGACCATTGGTCAAAAATAATTGCGTTAAATTTCATGTGTGTGAATGTCTGAAATTTTTTGAGTATTTAATTTCCAGTTCAAAAGAAAATTTCTGAATTGTTTAAAATTGAGGAAAAGTTTCTCATGTGTTTCAGTCAGGTTAAATTTTGTTAAAATTTATGCATTGAAAGGTTTGGTCATTGAACCATGCAGAGAAGCCTAAAGGCTTGAAACCGGGTTGAGAAAACTTTCATGGTATCAGAGTAGCATTAAAGATTCAGAATTTTAAACATTTAGAAACTGGGGTTTGAAGAAAAGAAGTCTTGAATAGCTTGTTTGAGATTACAGGTTGAAGTCATGGTTTTCGGTCTTAGAGTTGAAGATAGATTAGAAGGGGCTGCAAATTTTAGCCCTTGGAAGGCTATAATTAGTTTGATTCTTGAAGAGAATGAACTATAGGATATAGTTCATGGGACAACAACAAATCCTATAGTAGTACCCGTTGATGCAACAGATAAGGCAGCCTTTATGAAAAAGGATATAAGGGCAAGAAGGGTCACATTCTTGATGTAGTGAAGAATCATGTGATCCCTCACATTTCAGCCAAAGACCATGCATTTGAGATGTGGACATCTTTGACAAAACTTTATCAGAGTTTCAATGAAAACCGGAAGATGGTATTGAGAGAGAAGTTGAAGAGTGTGCACATGGGTAAAGGGGAAAGCATGGCATCATATCTTACCTAGATCACACAGGTAAGAGATGAGCTTGCAGCTGTAGGAGAGGTGGTAGGTATTCTTGAGATGGTGCGTACAACGCTGAATGGAGTGTCACAGCAGTGGACTGTATTTGTTCAGACCATTATTTGGAGGGAGAACATGCCCACATGGGATAGATTGTGGGATGATCTCACATAGGAAGAGATATGGAGAGGGCAGCTCATCACATCAGATGGATGATGAGGAGAATGTTGCTTTAGCAGTGAAGGGTAAGAAGAAGAAGGAGTTCAAGAAGGGTTCCAAGGAGGGTGTCAAACAACATGATGGAGAGAAGAAGGACATGAGCAACGTGAAATGCTTTGCATGTCAGAAGATGGGACACTATGCTGGACAGTTCCCTAATAAGAAGAAGAAGAAGAAGCAACAGATTGCAACTACAGCGGAGATTGATGAGTTTGCAATGAGATTTGAGAGAGACTTTTCTCTCTTTGCAGGTGTTGGTGTTGAGAGAGAATCTTCTATCACCAACAGTGATTTTGAGGATTGCATGGAGCATTCGATGATTGTTGGGCATTCGTTGAGTGCCACCACTACTTCCTCCATTTGGTACATTGATAGTGGAGCTTCTAGTCATATGACAGGGGATCGCGACATATTCACAGAGATGTCAGAGTCAGACTTGGAGATGGAGGTTGTATTGGGAGATGACATAGTGGTGAGTGCAGTTGGGCGAGAGATTGTCCGTTTTGAGAGGGAGTCCATGCAGCCTATGTATCTGAGGGATGTGTTGTATGTCCCTGGGCTCAAGAAGAACCTTGTTCAGTTTCCATGATTGAGGATAGAGGCTTCGGTGTATATGTTCTTGATGGGAAAGTTCACATCTTTCCCAGGGCAGCAGGTCCATCTGATTCACGGGTGATTGGAGTCAGATGCGGGAAACTGTACAAGCTTCTCTTCGAGCCAGATCACGCACTATCAGACACTCAGAGCAACAGTGAGTTGTGTGAGCTTTGGCACAGGAGGATGGCCCATCTTCACCATTCAACTTTGCGAATGCTGAGAGACATGACCACATGTATTCCAGATTTTAGCACAGAGTCGAGTGGTGTGTGTAGAGGGTGTGCTTTGGGAAAGTACACCAAGATTGCATTTCCAAGCAGTGATTCCAGATCAGAGGGAGTGCTTCAGTTGATTCATTCGGATCTGTGTGGTCCCATGTCATCTGCCTCTTTGACAAGATATGAGTATTACATCACTTTCATTGATGACTTTTCCAGGAAGACTTGGATCTATTTCCTTAGAAGCAAGAAATCAGAGGAAGTCTTGCTTCGGTTCCAAGAGTTCAAAGTTCTTGTGGAGAACTAGATAGGAAAGAAGATCAAGGCACTTCGGTTAGACAATGGAGGTGAGCATACTTCTTGTGCTTTTGATGAGTATTGTCAACAGGAGGGGATAAAGAGGCAGTTGACTGTTCTTTACACTTCACAACAGAATGGAGTGGTTGAAAGGAAGGACCGTTCTATAGTGGGTGCAGTAGAGCCATGCTGCATGATCAGAGTCTTCCTTTCTTTCTATGGGCAGAGGCCTGTAGTACTGCTGTTTATGTTCTCAACAGGAGTCTGCATCGTGCATTGGGGAGTAAAACTCTCGAGGAGACATTCACAGGGAAAGTGCTTGAGATAGGTCACTTTCAGATTTTTGGTTGCCTTACATACTCTCACGTCCCTTTTGAGAAAAGGACAAAGTTGGAGGCTACAGGTGAGCGTGGTGTTTTTGTTGGTTATGATGAGACATCGAAGGCGTTTTGCATATACCTTCTTTTGCAGAGGAAAGTTGTGGCGAGGAGGGAAGTGAAGTTTGAGGAGGAGAAAGCCTTCAGGAGGTCTCTTGATTCCGAGATGGAGGATCAGCAGGGTACTACACAGGTGACAACACAGCGTTCAGCGAGTCATATTTCAAGGTCATCGGTCTCAGGTGTGACTAGTCACAGGTTACAGGTCCTTCAGTTGCAGGGGGCTCAGTCCACAGGTACATCTGGTACAGGGACAGGTTCACAGATGACACCTTCAGGTGATATGGGATTGAGTGGTACAGGTACAGTTTCACTAGGGACAGGTTCTCATGTTGTTGGTACTTCTTCAGGGAGACAGATGTCTGATGAGGAGGTTGAGGAGAGTTTGAGATAGGATGCTTACTCCAAGAAGAGAAAGCCAAGTTGGCTTAAGGAGTTGATGAAGGAAGCAGAGGAGTCAATTGGATAGCCCAAGTGGGAGGTCAGAGAGAGCAAGGCACTTGAGAGGTTTTTCAGCTATATGGCACAAGTGACCACCTTGCGTGATACTGTTCCTGATACTTATGAGGAGGCTTCCGCACACCAGGTATGGAGAGATGCCATGATGGAGGAGTACAACTCCATCATGAAGAATGGGGTGTGGGAAGTGGTTCCGAGACCAGAGGGGAAGTCAGTTGTGACTTCCAAATGGATTTACAAGATAAAGCATGCTGCAAATGGCAGTATTGAGAAGTTCAAAGCTCGTTTTGTTGCACGTGGTTTCTCAGAGGTCTCGGGAGTTGACTATGATGAGACATTTGCATCAGTGGCCATATTTTCTTCGATCAGGGCAGTGATCTTTGTCATTGTAGAGATGGGTTGGAAGATCCATTAGATGGATGTGAAAACCGCTTTCCTCAACGGTTTTCTACAGGAGGAGATATATTTGGAGTAGCCACAGGGATTTGAGGTATGTGAGAGAGACACTCGTGTTTGCAGGCTGAAAAAGGCCTTGTATTGTTTGAAGCAAGCCCCTCGGGCTTGGTATTCCAGGATCGACACCTACTTGCTTTCGATTGGGTTTAAGAAGAGTGAAGCGGATCCCAACCTATACTACATTGTGGTTGGTGTTGTTCCACTTATTCTTCTACTGTATGTTGATGACTTGTTCATTACTGGGGGAGAGCACCTGATTGATGCGTGCAAGAAGGATCTTGCTTCAGAGTTTGAGATGACAGACCTTGGACAGATGCATTATTATTTGGGGATGGAGGTTTGGCAGGAGGATGGACATGTTTTCGTGGGGCAAGGAAAATATGCTGCAGATGTTCTGAAGAGATTTCAGATGACAGATTGCAGACCTATGTTGACCCCCATGATCACCAATTGGACGAAGCTTCATGCTTCAGAGGGAGAGTTGGTGGACCCTACCTTATATCATCAGTTGATTGGTTCGTTGATGTATTTGGTCAACACCAGACCAAATATGAGTTTTGCAGTGAACACTCTCACTCAGTTCATGGTGGAGCCTAGGAGAGTGCATTGGATTGCTGTAAAACACATCTTGAGGTATCTTGCAGGTACAACTGATTATGAATTGGATTATAGGAGATCTGATGGAGTGGGGTTGGTTGGCTATACAGATTCAGATTGGGCAGAAAGTGTTTCAGACTGGAAGAGTACTTCCGGTTGTTGCTTCAGCTTGGGTTCGGCAGTTGTGTTGTGGTTCTACAGGAACCAAAATTCCATGGCATTGAGTTCTGCTGAGGCTGAGTACATGGCAACCAGTGAGGCCAATTGTGAGGCCTTGCGGCTTCGCAATTTGATGGTGGATTTGTTTGATATGGAGTTGAGTCCCACAATTATATAGTGTGATAATCAGAGTTGCATCAAGCTCTCTGAGTATCTGGTATTTCATGACAGGTCGAAGATCAGGGACTATGTTTAGAGACGGGCTGTTAGATTGCAGTATGTTCCGACAGATGAGTAGGTGGCTGGCATTCTCATGAAGGCTTTGGGTAGAGGGAAGCATGTCTACTTCAAAGATAAGTTGGGAGTGGTGAAAAACACTTTCCTCGGTAAGGGGGAGTGTTGAAAAGTTACCTAGGAAGTGTTTGTCCACCTAGATTTGCTTTGGGGTGGACACGGACACTTAAATGTGACTCCTAGTAATTTTGTGCATTTAATGAAGTGAGATGCACTGTATATTTTTAAAGTGACTTTATTAAAAAGTTAAATGGATATTTTCCTAAGTTCACATTTAAAAGTTAAGTGAGTGATTACATAGAAAAAGGGGTTGCTTAACTTTATTAAATGACATGAGTGCACTAAATGTCATTTAATTATTTTTTAATGGAGCATTTAATGTGAACCCTCCATCTAATTTAATCTTGATCGTTAGATTGACAAGGGAAGCTACCATGATCAATAAGGCTAGGGCAAGGCAAAAGTTCATTCATTGTGTTCATTCTTCAGAAGAAATTTTTGGAGAGAGAAAGAGAAAAAGACAAATGAGGGTTTGAAGAGATTTTGAACCAGAAGAGAGAAAACTTTAGAGATTGAAGAAAAGTTTGTAGGGCACGTTTTCCAAAGTAGGCATTGATTACAACAATGATTTCCATACAACAGGAAGTCGTACTGTTCATCCCTACAGCAGCACGAATTTCAAGAAAATTCAGGGCACGAATTTCCAGAAATTCCGTACGGTTCTGACAGTTCGTACGGTTTAGAAATCGAGGAGGACAGACATACTGTGCATAGAAATTGAGATAGAATTCTGGCATGAATTTCGAGAAATTGTAGACCATACAACCCACTAGTGTGAGGTCGTACATCACGTTTTTTGAGGTGTTGTTTTCAGTGATTTTCAGCAATTCGTACAAGAGGGTTTTGACATGCATTTCGAGATGAAAAGCTGAGATAAGTACAACTGTGTATTTTTGTAAATTTTGCATGAAGAAAATAAATCTCACTCAGAAAATAGGTTTTCCCTTGGGGGTTTTATCCTGGACCATTGTAAAAAATGAGTGTGTTAAATTTCATGTGTATGAAAGTTTGAAATTTATTGAGTATGTAATTTCCAGTTCAAAAGAAACTTTTTGAATTGTTTAAAATTGAGGAAAAGTTTCTCATGTGTTTCAGTCAGGTTAGATTTTGTTAAAATTTATGCATTGAAAGGGTTGGGCATTAAACCATGCAGAGAAGCCTAAAGGCTTGAAACCGGGTTCGGAAAACTTTCAAAAACTTTCACTTGGCACACATTTCGAGGAAAGGACAACAACAAGAGAGGGCACAAAATCAAGGAAAGGACACCAACATGTATTGCTGGTCCCTACAGTCCATACGGTACAGTTTCAGTACAATAGGCACGATTTTCGAGAATTTTTTCTTCTTCTTTTGGGCACGAATTTCAAGGTCTATATAGACAGGCTATCCGGTATGTCTGTACAGTGCGTACAACACGGAAATCGAGGCAAAAAATAGAAAATTCTGAGTTTGCATTTTTCAGTTTGGCACAAAAAACGAAGCAGAAAATTTTCATCCGGTTGAGATAAGTTGGTCTGAATGTTTTTTTGAGTATTGCTATAATTTATTTTCCTAGAAATTAAAATTTCTCTCTCATAGGTTTTCCTCGGAGGTTGGGGTTTTTCCTGGGTCATTGGACCAAAAATATCGTGTCTGAAATTTCATGGTTGAATGTGTTTATTTGTCGTTAGTGAAAATGTTGTAGAAGCTTCTCTTGTGTTTTTGCCCTATGTTGTTAATGAGAAAAATCTAATTTGCAATAGTAAAACAAATTGGGTTGGGCGTTAAACCATGTTTTAAAATGGAGTTGGAAATCGGGTTGGGAAAGTGCTGAAAAATCTACATGGTATCATAGCTTTGTTAAAAAGATGGTAGATTTATATGTAGTGAAAAATTTCAGACTTCAGTGATTTCTTTTGTTAGTGGGCAACACCTTGTTGAAACTTGAACTTTGCAGATATAATGGCAACTGGACTTAGGATGGAGGATAGGCTTGATGGGGCTGGGAATTTTGTCCCATGGAAAGCTAGGATAGCGCTAATATTGGAGGAGAATGAGTTGTGGGATGAGGTGGTTCATAACACTACAACAGTTCCAATTGTTGTTCCCCCTTCCATCGATGCAACAACACTTACCACCTTCAACAGGAAGGACATAAAAGCTAGAAGAATAATCCCAGATGCAGTTAAAGATCATGTGATTCCTCACATCTCGAGTAAGACCCATGCATATAAGATGTGGGATGCTTTGACTAGCTTGTTTCAAAGCTCAAATGAGAATAGGAAGATGGTTTTGAGGGAGAAGTTGAAAAGTATCAAAATGGCCAAAAGGGCGGTTGTGATATCTTACCTTACTAGGATCTCTTAGGGGAGAGATGAGCTCGTAGTAGTGGGGGAGGTTGTTCCTATTGCAGAGCTAATGTGTACAACTATGAATGGGATTTCAAAGCGTTGGGCTGTGTTTGTGGAGGCTTTGGTAGCTAGGGAGAGCTTGCCTACATGAGACAAGATATGTGATGATTTTGTTCATAAGGAGACTTAGAGGGGTCTTGTGCAGGGCAGTGCTTCTATTGGTAGGGAGAATGAGGAGAATGTGGATTTGACAACAAAGGGGAAGAAGAAGTTCAAGAAGGGTGGGGCCTAGCAGCAAGATGGGCAGAAGAAGGACTTGAGCATCTTTGCTTGTCAGAAGATGGGGCACTATGTTGGGCAGTGTCCACAAAAGAAGAAGAAGCAGCAACATACAACAACTTCGGCAGAGATTGAGGATTTTACAACGAGATTTGAGAAAGAGTTCTCTTTGCACTGGACATGTTGATAGAGAGAGAGCATCCATCATCACCAATGTGGATGTTGATAGTGAGAGGGAGGATTCCTTGTTGACAGGTCATTCTTTGAGTGCATCCACCACTAGCACGTGGTATATTGATAGTAGAGTTTCGAGCCACATGACAGGTGCTTGAGAGATGTTCTCCAAGTTTTCACAGTCAGAGATTGATGTGGAGGTAGTGTTGGGTTGTCAGAGCAGTTGGGTGTGGGACCATTACCTTTCAGAGGGAGTCCATGAGTCCCATGACTTTGAGAGATGTACTATATGTACCTGGGCTGAAGAAGAACTTGATCTCAGATTCCATGATCGAAGATCGGGGTCTTGGGGTGTCCTTCTTAGATGGACATGTGCGTGTGTTTGCCAAGACTGCTGGACCATCTGCTTTCGACACTATTGGAGTCAGATGTGGGAAATTGTACAAGCTCTTGTTTCAGCCTCGACATGCTTTGGCACATAGCATCGACAACGAGCTTTGTTAGCTGTGGCATAGGAGGATGGCTCACTTGCATCATACAACTTTGAGGTAGTTGAGATATATTGTTACAGGTTTGCTAGAGTTCAACACAAAGCATAGTGATGTTTTTGCAAGGGGTGTGCTTGGGGAAGTACACCAAGACTGTTTTCACGAGCAGTGACAACATGATAGCAAAAGTTCTTGACTTGATACATTCTGACTTATGTGATCCCATGTCACTTGTTTCTCTGAGAGGATATGTGTATTACGTGACATTCATCGATGACCATTCCAGAAAGACCTGGATTTACTTCTTGAAGAGCAAGAATGAGGAGCAGGAGGGTGGCTATCAAAGTCAGAGAATGAGGATGGTGTTGCTTTTGATAGATATGGTTTTGAAGAGGAGAGTGACTCTCTCCAGAGTACTGGCAGGAGACTCAGCCCGTCCAGTGATGGTGCATATGAGCAGGTGGACGAGACTTAGGTTGAGTCTCAGGCTTCAAAGTTCTAGTGTGCAGTTGAGCATCTGTATTGGAGATTGATTTCAGAGCAGGAGGGAGCTGTCACAGGAGATAGTGTTGTGGATCTTCCTCGTTAAGAGAGAGTGTTGAAAAGTTAACTATGAAGGTCCTCTTTATAGTTTCGATGTGGTGTGATAAAAAGGACTTAGAATTTGTCCTTTTTGTATTTATGTCAAAAGTATGTTATATATAAATAAAATGGTGTTTTGTACTTTATAGTATGGGTCTTACTTAAAAATTATTTAATAATTAAAGTGAGTTAATTATTAAATGTGGGTGCATTAATTATAAGCCCTTGATCTTGTAAATGTATCTCAACCATAGATTAGGTGGTTAGATAAGTTAGTTACAAAATTTAATGTATAAAACAAAGAAGAAAAGACAAGTTAGACACACCATCAATGAAGAGAGAGAGAGAAGATTGAGAAAGAAAGAGAGGAGAAATACCCTAAAAGTGGCACAAATCCCAATGCAAGGAGCAGCTTGAATTATCCATATAAAAACATTTATTGCAGTCTCAGCAGTCTATACAGGCACCTACGGGCACAAATCCCAAGGTAGAAAGTACAATAGCAGATTGACAGGCCGTATAGCATTTATTGTAGCTTGTGGCACAAATTCCAAGGAAACATTAATGGCGGACAGTACAACTCGTACAACACACGAGTGATGAAAGTACAGTCTGTACATGCACGTGTGAAGGTCGTACAACAATTATTTGCATGGAAATCGAGGTATTTTCAAGCGTAGTTGGAAATATTTTTGAGTAGTCTTCTTTAATGAAAATTTTCTCTTTCTAGGGTTTTCCCCAAGAATTGGGGTTTTGCTTGGTCTATTGACCAAAACATCTGTGTGTATTCATGTGTGATTTCTAGGGTTTTCCCCAAGAATTGGGGGTTTGCTTCAGTATTGAGAAGATCTTGAATATGGTGATTTGTATTTCATATTTAAGAGTAAATTTTTAATCATAAACCCTAAGGCATTCAAGTGTTTGACAAAATGTGTGAATGAAATATTCATATTAATGTCATTTGTTTTCTTCATGGTCTGTTGTACTTTTCGTCCTCAATTTTTTTGCCCACTTGTGTTGTAATTAATGCTGCACGGTTTGCATTTAATGTTGCTGTACTTTTCTTGGGATTCGAGCCACTTTCTTGGGAATCGAGCCCACACGTGCAACTTCAATTAATGCCCAGGTACGACTGCTATAAGATGCCTAGGGAATTGTGTTGGTCCTCTCTCTTGAAAATCGTGCCCTACTTTTGGCTTTCTTCATGGTCTTCAATCTTCTTCTTCTTCTTTGATGGTGTGCTCAACTTGTCCTTTCTCTGTTGTTTTATACTTTAAAATTTGTAACCAACTATCTAACCAACTTATCTATGGTTGAGATACATTTACAAAATCAAGGGCCATCATTTAATGAACCCATATTTAATAATTAATTCACTTTATTTATTAAATAGTAGCTTAAGTGAGACCCATACTATAAAGTATAAAACATCACTTATTTATATATAACTCACTTGATACATAAGTATACAAAGGACAAAGTCTAAGTCCTCTTCATCACACCATAACAAAAATATGAAAGAGGACATTCAGAGTTAACTTTTCCACAACATGAAGGGGATTGGTCATCAACAGAGTGGGATTTCCTGATAGCATGAAGATGAATTGAATAATGAGCAAAAAACCTCTTAAAATGAAGAAACTTTATTTTTATGCACACTTGAATGAGAATGCTAGGTGTTGGCTTGGTTTCTCAAGGTTTAGTCCTTCATGCCACACGAATAGGTCTATGGGTGCCACATGCCCCCTCTCTTTCTCTCTCTTCCACTTGTCAGTGATAACCCCTTAACAATTTGCCTATTCCATGCCTCTTTGTATTTGTTTTGGAGTTGTTGATGCAAGCATTCTATGATTGGTATTCTCTTGAGTGTTTTAAAAATCTAAGTTACCGGAAACATCTTAGTAGCCTTGGTTAAATGCCATTCCCCATTTCGGATCCTGAAAAAGAGGGGATACAACCCTGAAACATCACTAGTATTCGATTGGTATGGATACGTTTCAAGGGTTTTTGGAGGCGTTTTAGCCTAGAGATGATATGTTTTAGGGGAATTGTGAAATGTATCAGAGAGAGAGCCACATTTCTAATGGTTTTTTATTCTTGAAATCAATTTTTTAAATGTTTTCTTGGTATACGTTGTAACTCTAAACGACCCATAACTTCTCCGTTGAAGCTATAAAGAATATTAAATTCTTAAAGTAGAAGTGACATTACCATTAATTGTTTCATTATGTTTGAGAGTGATTCCAACCTCATCGGGCTTCATATACAAAAAGTGGAATTTTTTTATCCCATTTAGAATTCAACAGACTTAACAGTTTTAAGATTTCAAGATCTCAACCTTTCCACTGGATTCTATCATATACGAGGGCATGGGATTGGATATAATCTATTTAGCATGGGAACCTCTCCCGACTTTTAGGAAACTCATTCCTGAAGTTTCGACGTTCCATGGAACTTGGGAACTAGTAGGGAACTTTGAAATTCAACGGGAACTGTTCCAGATGGGTTGGAACTTATTGGGAACTTTTACCTCTAAAATAAGAAACTTGGGGACTTTTTCTTGTGCGTTTCCTTCATTGGAGCTTCCACGCATTCATGATCACCTTCAATCGAAACTAAAATATCCAAGGAAGAGGAGAAGGAGATGCGAGGATGCACCTGCAGGCTGCAACATTCTACAACTCGGGAATGAATGCTTGGAACACTATAGACAAAACAAATCGTATTTACAATGTCATCAAACATTATTATGAGTAGTTCTTGAATTAAATATATGCTGGACCCACCCATCATCGTCTGTGAGATCATTTCATCTTTATCGCTTTTTAGTTTATTTGTGCACGTCTTTGAAAACGTGGGATCCTCTCCTTGGAGGGTTGTTAACAACATTCCTATTTCCTCGCGACCATAGAAATACATGGTTGACTCAATTTTTTTTCTCTAGAAATCTAAGTTGTAGTAAGTCTATTTTGTGCTACCTTGTCGGGTTGGTGCATTGTTCTCTATCTACTGCCTGTGCTAGAGCATTCACTCCTCCCTACGCTAATCAATAATAAGTAAATCTACTTTGACTTTTTATATCCTAAATAAAAGAAAGTAAATTTATTTATTTTACTATTTACTTTATGAATAAAAAACTTTTAACCTGTCTTGCAGGGGTAACTGTCCCCAAGGGTTGGGTTTGCGTCCCCGTCCCAGGTACCGTCCTCACGTCTCGAAAATCGGGTTGGGGACTTCTCAAATGTTTCCTGAAGTCTCCATCAAAATCTCAAGTACCGAAAACCTTTGGCCAAAAATTCGGAAACTTCGCTTGGTTTGGGGATGCCACCCCCCTATTTTGGGGACTTCGTTCCCTGATTTTGGGGACTCCGAGGAAACTTCATTCACTGAAAATTTAAAATATATATATATATATATATATATATATATATATNCTGGATGTGTGTTCCCCTACCCTCTTAACACCTAGCGAGCCTGTCCTACCTTCACAACGCTCATTTGACTTTTGACTTCACTTGGAGAGAGCCAATTACATTTAATGAAAGAGATTTATTTGTGTTTAATACACGATATATTTTAATAAAATCAAATTATTTGGTATATAAATATATTTATTATTTAAAATTTAAAATGTATTATCGATGATCATGTTCACCAACAAATTGAAATTATCAAATCAGATAGTATACATTATGGATTTTGTTTCTTTTTTATAAGATGCTTTTTTAATGCATTAATTAGTTAAGTATTAACTAATTGTATTAGTTATAGGATTAACTATTTTCGTAAGCTCTTTCTAATCTAACAAATTATTCATTTTACATGAGGAGATCAAGATGGTTTATTCATTTTACATGAGCAGATCACGATAGTTTATTCTGTAGTTGACTTAGCACTCACAAACATAAACAAGAAAATTATGAACCATTTAGATTATGATGCCACCACCTACACTCATAAACATAAACTTACCTGCTTGATTATGTGGACAATTTCCACTTTATATCAATGATTTATGAACTTTGAAGCAATGTGCATGTTACTTATTGAAATTGAATACTAGTGAAAATGATTTAAGTTTTGATTTCATCTCTCTTTCTCTCTCTCTCTCTCTCTCTATATATATAGTACCCTCGATGTACCCAAGTCCCCTGTTTCAAAAAGTGGCGTCCTCGTTCCCGTCCCCAAGTTTCCTGGCAACTTAGCTTTTAACTAATTTAAAATAGTTTTAAGTCTTACTTTAAAACTAAATTCTTATCTTACATTTCAATAAAAATTATCTTGGTTTTTATTTTATAATAATTTAAATTTGATTATTTAAACACCTTTGCAAATACCCTAGCATAGAATGTCTTGTAAACATATAACATTCTAATCCATTTTAATCATAGTTGACAAAACTAAAAATTTACTCTATACTTATAGCCACACATAGGGACTATAACTTCTAAAAGTTTGCACTTTAGGAAGAGTCTACCTTATCTAATCAATGACGTGGATGGTAATCCTGATTTTATTGCCATTTCCATCTAGTAAGAAGTTCTAGTTACAACCATAATATAACGGATAAGCTAAGTCATCTGGTTTGTGTTAATGTTTCTTTAACTCTCTATGTTTCTTCTCTTCTCTTGTTTTTTAATTTTTTTAATATATATGTTATTGTCGTTCCCAACCTGTCGTTTCCTGCAAATTTGGGGGAAACTTCTAGATGTATCCGATACTAATACCCACGTTCCCGTGTTTTAAAAACTTGTGCAACATAATATTTAATCAAGAACATCAACCTCTCTATGTAACTTGATGTTCGTGGTGTTGATTGTTGAACTCTATCTTGGATGGACTTGGACCCACTTCCATAGCTAGAGGATATGAGCATTAGTGCTGGACAAGTGCCTTCAGGTCCAGGGGAATCAAGCCAAGTTCAAGATCGCTATTTTCGGTCTACTTTTGTTGAGGACATAGATGATGAGTCTGACTCTGAGCATGAGGATTTAGATGATATTAGTTAAAATTTTTCATAGTATCTTGTTACATGTATAATTAATGATGTTAGATAGTAGTGTCAGGTGATGATGATGATGTATAATGATAATATTATGATGATTATGATGACAATGATAATATTTATGATGATGATGATGATGACGATGACAATGACGACGATGATGATATATATAATATATGTGTGTGTGCGCGTTGTTTGCCCGTTGTATCGTATTTGGCATTTTTGAAAATTTGTTATATTTGTTCCCCCCCCGTATCCATATCCGTTTCTGTATCCGCTTCAGTGCAACTTAGTTAAAAATTGGTCAAACTGGAGTTGGAACCGATTGGTTTTTCTGGCTTTTAAAATGTTGCTCTTGACATGGTATTGGAATTTGATTATAACAATTAGCCTTTTTAAAAGGTAATTTTAAGTATGTAGAAAACTGAACACTCCATCCTTCTCTGTTGTATAAACATATTAAATATTTTTGTTATGGTGTATTGCAGTTTCCTTCCAACTTTATGACCTCAAGCAAAAAGGCTTTATTGGGAGACAAGAGGTATAGATTTTGTCCCTCTAAATATCAGATGATTGTTACTAGTCATGGTTTTCCATTTTATTATGGGAGAGATGGGAGATATATTTTCTACTTTGTAAAGTACTTTATAGCTAATGCAAGATTGGATTTAATTTCAATTTCTGTAAGTAATTTTTTTATTTTATTTTTAAACATGCAGTTTAAAAAGACCTTGTTTTTGTGGGGTATGGATCTCCATTGGTTTTATACATATCCTTCCTCCTCTTTTAATAGTCATTCTGATTGGATGGCTATATGAGTTTCCAGGAAATTCAAGCAGTATCATTGTCAATATTTGCAGGTAAAACAAATGGTCGTAGCTACCCTTGCAGAATCTGGCATGAACCTTTCTGATGATGTAGTTGAAAGCATCATTGATAAGGTACTAACTCTGTAAATATAATAGAAGTTGTCTTTTAAGTTTGTTTGTATGACTGGTCAATTGTCACCATTGGTGTCCAGCTGAGGTGATGAGACCATAGTTATAGAGAGAGACAGAGACTGAGAGAGCTTTGTATCTTTTCCAGTTGAAATATCCAGGATCTCTTTCTTGTTTTTTGACTTCCTATTTAAAATGTTTACAATAATGAATGCGTTTTGTTTGGACATATCTCTATCCTTTCATAGATCCAATGACTTGACTTGAGTCTTTTCTATTCAATTTTGATGTATGTAGATAAATCTACATATTGATCTGTTCCATACTTGTATAAAACAAAACCCATTCATACTTGATCTGTTCCAGCTGAGGTGATGAGACCATAGTTATAGAGAGAGACAGAGACTGAGAGAGCTTTGTATCTTTTCCAATTGAAATATCCAGGATCTCTTTCTTGTTTTTTCACTTCCTATTTAAAATGTTTACAATAATGAATGCGTTTTGTTTGGACATATCTCTATCCTTACATAGATCCAATGACTTGGCTTAAGTCTTTTCTATTCAATTTTGATGTATGTAGATAAATCTACATATTGATCTGTTCCATACTTGTTTAAAACAAAACCCTATTGGATCTATTGAAATAAATTATCAAAAAAATAGATCCTCTCATCTTATTTTGAGTGATCATAAATCGAATAACACATCAATTTAATGCCACAAAGAAGAGCTGACACCAACCACTAATAATTTTATTCTATATAAATTTATATGATTAGAATCCTTTTTATTCATTTGAAATCTTCCTTTTAGAGTATTAACTAATGGTCATGCATTAACTTGAAGTGATTTATCTGATGCTTTATAATGTTACGTTAACAAAGTGAACGGAAAGTTAATTAGTCACAAGTTACTTTTATGGAGTTATGTACGTTCTCTAGCTTAGTCTTTTCTTGTATGTAATGTATTGTACATCACACTGAATAACCTGCATGTTGTGTGTTTAATTTATCGTGATCTTAGAGCCAAGGTAGCAGTTGGCATTTGAAATGGGTTGAAGACTTGATTCATTGTGGGCACATTATGTCAAACAAGGGATTGTGGCCAAAGCTTTGTTTGGCACAAGAAGAGTTGGGGAGGAATAATCAAAACAAAGATATAGGACAGCACCCAGTGATACAAACATAATAAAAACTAAGCTATCATATTTTATTTATAGAAGTATTCTAATCGAACCTAAGTTATAAACTTAGGAGAAATAATTTTTTTTAAACAAAGAAAATTTTGGGTTAGGAATTGTCAAGGATAGATAAATTCAGTGTCATGCAAAGTTACCAGAATAGAACCGGTGGTTGAACCGGCTGACCTCGAGAATTGGAACTGGGAAAAAAAATGGATCACAAAACTGGTCCACCAAATATACGTAACATATTAAAATTTTGAAAAATTATATTGATTCATGTGCATCCATGTGAATTTAAACCATTATACACACATTTGCAAAATTTCTCATATATATAACAACTAACAAGTAAGAGTGTATACAACCAAAATAGCACTAAGTGCACTTTATATCTGAATCAAAATACATTAGCAAGAAATCTCTAAATGGCCTATAGTGTCCAAAAATAACTCTAGACTATATAGTAAAGACTACACATTCTAATCATATAACAGAATCATCTGAATCCTCATGCTCAATCTAATCATTGGCTGCTGTATGGTTCCATACGAAACCGTCCAATTTTGGTGAAAAAGGGCCAGTTCCATACAAAACTGATTGGTTTCATATTGAAACCGGTCATTTCAAGGTTGACTATCTGATTCGGACATTCAGGAGTGGAAACTGGTCAGACTGGTCGGTTTTACCAGTTTGGGTCCGGTTTTACTTTGTAATGCTCTATCCAAAGGCCTGCAATTTGATTAACAACTAAATTTGACAGTAGGGTTGGGCATAGAAGATTTCCCCTACAGGGAACACAGACATGCAGAAGCAACAGAGAGGAGAAATAGACATTGTGGTTACAACGAGCACAAAGGAATACCCATGTGGCACAAAATTTGTGTTGAAAACCCTTGTTTCACAGCAAGCTGGTTTAATGAACAATTTCTAGGAAATTCTTGAACAATTTAAACACACTGTAAACAATTTAACAGGC
>LPNX010536676.1:235901-300605 GCA_001517045.1 Pseudotsuga menziesii
ATTTGCCTTATTTTGTTTGGGGTTTCAAGCACTTGCAACATGAGCATAAAGGTGATCCTACGGGGCATAGGAAATGAAAGAGGCATAGATAGACCTCAAGAGGTGGAACAAACACACATAAGAAGTGTTGGCGTAGAGGAACAAAGCCTTGACTTATTGTGGGCGACGAAAAAGCCAACAAAGAGCATCTTGTGGTTTTTAGGTAGCAGAGAGAATTGGTTCAGGTTGTGACAGAGTTAAAAAGTTGTACAGCGGTTTGGAAAGAAACATCAAATTTTTTCGAGGGTTAGCAAATTTATTTCAGATAGATAAGATAAGATAAGAAAAGACAAGATAATTCTATTGATGTCCAACAAAAGACCACAAAGTAGGTCAATGGGACTGTGTGGTACCAGGATGTCAATACAAAATGGGAGCACGAAGGTGGCTTCTATAAAAGCAAGAAGCAGGATTCTAAGTTTCTAACCTACATACCATACCAAAAGGAGCTAGATCTACAAATGGATAGTCGATCCAGAAGAGGAATATACATAGAAAGTCAATCTAGAAGAGGAATATATATAGAAAGTCAATCCAGAAGAGAAATGTACAAGGATAGTGGAGCTGAAAGCTGTGAAACTGAAATGGTAAACCTGTCATGGAGCACTGGAAGCATCTCTCCTACCATTGAAGGCCAAGTGAATGCAGCATAGAAGAGTACTCTGTCTGGAGGAAGAGCTGGAAGAGGAGCTACAATGGATTGTGTGCCGCTGCCTGGAAGGCATACAAAATTCTGTGGCAGCATAATGTATATGTGGTAGCATAGAAGAGTACTCTGTCTGGAGGAAGAGCTGGAAGAGGAGCTGCAATGGATTGTGTTCCGCTGCCTGGAATGCATACAAAATTCTGTGGCAGCATAATGTATATGTGGTAGCAAAATATGGAGGCAACTTTTATGTGGTAACAAAATTTGGAGGCAATATATGTTGTAGCAAAATTTGGATGAAGAATATGTGAATTTTGGGTAGTAGAAAAAGTCCAATGATGACAATGTGTTGGAGTTAATGTTAAAATTCCTCAGTACATGATAACAGTCCTAGGCTGATTTTTAACCTACCAAGAAAACAATAACTGAAATCTCTATCAAAACTCAATTTGATTTTTACTAGGAACTGAAACACATCAAGCAGAATAAAGTAGCACCAAGCACACAGATCTGACACTTAAATCACATCCCTGTTTATTAATCTTGAAAACATAAATTATACTAAAAGCTTCAATTTTTACCTTTCACCTAGTGTTTCCTATTTGGAAAACTGAATTTAACCAATACCACTGTCTTTTCATTCATAGATTGAGATGAAGAGTAGGTATTATTACCACCCAAACTTACACCCTTGGAATAAAGTCCTAAAACTCAAGGTGTAATTTTGATGAAGCTAAGAGGGAGCCATTTGTCACCTCACCAACCCTCATTTCTACTTAACGTTGGCTTTCCTTCAGCTCAAGGGGGGCTTTCCTAGATAGGATTTCTGGAAATTGGATTATGAAATACAAGGTGAAAAGAAGAATATTTCCAGCAAAACAGATTTATTCAGTTACAAGAAATGAAGTGGATGAGAGGACAAGGGACTAGTGTCTTTCCATGGGGCCATGGAGTCAAAACTAAGGTTCATGGAAGCCCAAACTAAGGAGCTAGAGTTGCCAATGAAGCTGAGACGGGCATTTTCTATGGCCCAACTGCTTGCTGCCCCAAATTGCAGAAATTTACCAAAGGGCATTACTAGAGCAGATCAAAACTATGGATGTAAATTATTATGACTATCCAGAATATAGTTAGCGTGCATTTAACCAAGCGCTGAGAAAAGATGCAACAATAAAGACGTTCAATTGATAACATAATGAAAGTGTTAGAATTTGATAGCTCGGTGGCACTCCTGCATCAGGTGCCTAGGTGCAGGGGTCATTAACTTGGAGTCTCATTTATATTCTTAAAGTGACTTTAGTAATGTGTTTTTTATTAAAGTACCTTTTTGATGTGACTTTATGATTTAAAAGTGAGTCGCACTTTATTATGTTTTTAAAGTGACTTTAAGTCATAAAGTGTACTTTTAAATATTTAGGGTAATATGACTTTTCAAAAGGAAAAATTTGTTGTAAAGTTCACTTAGGAGATTTAAGTGAGTGAGAGATTAGATCCCAGCCTTAGATCTCTTGGCCAAGATCTAATCTCGTCCATTGAAGGTGAAAAGTCATGAGAATAACCCTAATAGGGTAAATAAAGTGCATGAGACTTCATTTGGGCACATCATTCAAGAGAGACTTCTTGAAGTGGCTCGTTTTCCAAGAGAGGAGCTTGGTGAGAAGTGTGAGAAGCACATTTTGCAGGAGATTGCTGATGAGACTGAGAGGAGGGCTCGATTTTCAGGACAGCTGAGAGAGAGATTCACAGTTTGCACAGAAATCGAGGAGTACAGGAGCATTAAATGCTGGCACAGAAATCGAGGAGGTGTATCGCTGCACAGAAATCGAGGAGGGTACGGCCTGCATTTAATGCTGTACGGCTGCATTAATTTTTGCACGGAAATCGAGGAGGGTACGACTGCATTAATTGCTGTACGGCTGCATTTAATTTTTGTACGGTCTGGCGCAGAAAACGAGGTGATGTACGGCTGCATTAAATGCTGTACGGTCTGGCACAGAAATCGAGAGGCTGAGTTGCTGCTGGTTTTGGCACATTTTTCGAGAAGAAAATAGCACGGAAACCAAGACAGATTTCTGGGTTGAGATAAGTTGATTTTTTGACTGTAAAAATTGATGTTTGATTTTTCCTGAAGCTCAATAAAAATTTCTCTTGCATGCTGGTTTTCCCCCAGGGGTTGAGGGGGTTTTTCCAGGGTCAAATTTGACCAAAATACTGTGTCTTAAATGTGTTTTTCAGTTTGCTGATTTTTAGTTATTTTTCCGCTGCAAAGTTTACTTAGTTACAGTATATCAGCTTACAGAGACATGAAATTTACATGCATGTGATATGTGTTTGGTTTTATGAATGTTGAAGACTGATATCAGAGTTTTACTAAGTGTTTGGGATGAGTTGATCTCAGATTTTCAACAGAAAGAAGGTAGAGCGATTACTTTTTATCTTACATACACTTGTCTATGAAACTAAAGCAAGAAGTACCCAGCCACAAAAGCTCCGTAATTAATTCTATATCAGCTTCAATGGATATTCAATGAGGCCTCGAGGGATTTTTCCCACAATCCAACCATGGAAAATGAGAGAGAAAGGGCTTCTCTTTATATAGTCTATCTCAACTTTTGCAATAAACAAGTAATTGTTTTCATAGATCATTAGTTCTCTAAGGGATACAATAAAATATTCCATCTCTAACCTTCTCAACGCACTCCTTACAAAAAAATTAGCAATGTGTTGTTGAGATCTACATCTGTTCTTTGTGGAAATAATATAATAATTATCCTCTTTTTAAAGGAAACAATATAATAATTCTCTCATGCAACTAACCCTTTTATAAAGTTCAACAACAATAAAAGATTGAGTTAGGTACCAACCACTTTTCCCAAAATAGTTATAAAGACGAGCCACCTTCTTCCTTTGAGTGATTTGACTGAAAATAATTCTCCATAATTGCATCCTTTATGAAAAGTGTCAAATGTAGTTATCGTCCTTAAAATATGTGTAAGTGGACCTCCAAGAACTAGACCGATTAATTTCCACTATTGAGCACAGGGGTTTTGGAGTATGTCCTAGATGGGAATGTTCGTGTCTTTCCCAAGGCAATAGGACCATCTGCTTCATATGCCATCGAAGTTAGATGTGAGAAATTGTACAAGCTTCTCTTCTAGCCTCATCATGCACTGACACACACTAGCAACAACAGTGATTAGTGTGAGTTGTGGCACAGGAGGATGGCCCATCTTCATCATCCAACTTTGAGGATTCGGAGAGACGTGACTATAGTTTGCCAGATTTTAGCACAAAGTAGAGTGGTGTGTGTAGGGCGTGTGCTTTGGGAAAGTACACCAAGATTGCTTTTCCAAGCAGTGACTCCAAATCAGAGGGAGTGCTGGATCTGATTCTTTCAGACTTGTGTGGTCCCATGTCATCTGCCTCTTTGACAGGTTTTGAGTACTACATCACATTCATTGATGATTATTCCAGGAAGAATTGGATCTACTTCCTAAGGAGCAACACGTCAAAAGAAGTCTTGAAGAGGTTCCAAGAGTTCAAATCTTTTGTGGAGAACCAAACAAGGAGGAGGATTAGAGTACTCAGATTAGACAATGGGAGTGAGTATATCTCCAAGGAGTTTGATGAGTATTGCAGAGAAGAGGGGATAAAGAGGCAGTTGACAGTTCCTTACTCTCCATAGTAGAATGGAGTTGCAGAAAGGAAGAACCATATGATAGTGGGAGAAGCGAGAGCCATGCTGCATGACCAGAGTCTTCCTTTCTTTTTATGGGTTGAGGCTTGTAGTATTGATGTTTATGTTTAGAACATGACGCTTCAATGAGCATTGGGGAGTAAAACTCCTGAGGAGATGTTTACTGGGAAGAAGCTTGAGATTTGCCACTTCCGCATTTTCAGATGCCTTACATATTCACATGTCCCTTCTGAGAAGAGGACAAAGTTGGAGGCTACTGAAAGAAAGGCATCTTTGTTGGATATGATGAGACTTCAAAGGCCTTTTGCATATGCCTTTCTGAGAAGAGTTAAAGTTGTAGTGAGGAGGGAGGTGAGATTTGAGGAGGAGAAAGCCTTTAGAAGATCTTGAGAGTTCGAGATGGAGGAGTAGCAGGTTTCTACTTCATAGGTGACAACATCTCAGAGTACAGGGTCACAAGTCTCAGGTGTGATTGGTTCACGAGTGTCAATATCATTAGTTTCAGGGACACATTCTACAGGGACTTATGGTACATGGACATGTTCTTGGATTACGGGCTCACAAGTTACACCTTCACGTGATTCAGGTTCACTTGGTTTAGGTTTAGGTTCACTAGGCACAAGATCTCAGACCACAGGTACTTCTTCAGGGAGACAGTCGTCAAATGAGGAGGTTTAGGAGGAGGGTTTGGCACAGGAAGCTACTTCTAGGAAGAGAAAGCCAAGTTGGCTTAAGGAGCTTGTAAAGGAAGTTGAGGAGTTTGTGGGGTCACCTAGGGAGAAAAAGGCACCAGAGAGGATTTCAAGCTACATGGCAATGGTGACTAGCTTGCATGAGTCAAATCCTACTACTTTTGAGGAGGCATAAGCCGGAAAAGAGAACCGCGGTTTTATAAAAATCAATTTTTATCATTCTTTTATGCATTTGCAAGTGAAGGGAGAGGTTTGAGAGTGAGTTTTTTTGCAGGTGTAGAGGATTTGAAGCATTTGCAAGGGTTTCCAAGGATTTCGTTGGGAAGATTCAAGCTCACCATCAAGTAAGAAGAAGAATGTCTTAATCAGCTACGGAAGCGACGAAAGGGAAAAGGAAAGGGAGAAATGCCGCATCTAGTGCCTTATCCTCCTCTTTCTCCTGCTAGTGCTGTAACTGCTTTTGGTGGAGCTCATGCTCAATTTGACCCTGTTTTAGTAAGACAACAAGCCCAAGAGAGAAAATACGCTTTGCAGAAGTATGTGACAAGGAAAGAAGTGCCTGGAGCAAAGCTTGGTGGGGGAGGCAACGTGAGTTGGAGTTGCAATTTCTACAAACACGAGTTCAAGAGCACATATTAGCAGGTTAAGGGCCATTTGTTAGCCCTTGTGGGATTTCTTCATGTAAAGCAGTGGGTAACACCCAAAGGAGGGACATGGAAAGAGAGGATCATGTTGGGTTAGGGAAGGTGGCACCAACAGTCAAGACACAAAAGAATGAGGATCCTCTTTCATTCTTGAGGAAACCCTCTATCACTTGGCCTCCACCTAGCAGATATGGGAGTGAGGTTGATCTTATCTAACAAGAAAGAGGTCAACTATAAGTGGTCCAATGGACAGGATTTTCCAACAAGAGACGCAAGAAGAGGTAGACCTTACCATTGCATTTTTTTTACCTCAACTTCATTTCATTCAATGTTACACGGTCATCATTGTTCATTGAGATGTGTCGAAGTCTAATTGAACGAGCTCCAACTGGTTATGTGCCTCCTGGTTCAAAGAAGCTTAGAACCTCATTGTTCATTAAGGTAAAGAAGGAGGTGGATAAAATTCTTGAGCCAATTAGATCAGAATGGCCTTTAGTTGGTGTTAGTATTGTTTTTGATGGATGGACGGATGCAACACACCATCCACTCATCAATTTCACGGTGTCTTCCCAAAATGGATCGGTTTTCTTGAAAGCGACGGATGCTCTTGGGTAATAAAAGGATGCACAATATATGGGTGAGTTGTTCATCAAAGTCATTGAAGACATAGGTGTTGATTATTGTGTACAAATCATCAGGAGAATGCAATCGTTTGGCATGATTGTGGAAGCTAAATATCCATAGGTATTTTCATTTTGGACACCTTGCATTGCTAATTTGCTCATTCTTTGAATTTAGAACAAGATTCATCTAGTCCCCAGGGGAACGATCAATTTATAGATTTTCATTTGAGTTGTTAGTTGTAGTCTTGTAGAGTCTAGACTCATTTATACTTGCTTTTAGTGATCTTACAGGTATTCTGGACACCTTGAATTGGTCATTCTTTGAATTTAGCACTGAAATCTATTGCTGCAGATGTGACATGGATTGGAAAGCTTATTGAGGATGCACGCCATATTTGTAACTTTGTACAAAACCACACCAATGCCCTCACAATCTACAAAGAACACACACGTCTTTCATTGTTGAATAATGCAGATACTCGGTTTGCTTCCTCATTCATCATGCTCAAGAGATTGAGGGAGGTCAAAACCTCTCTTGGGTCCATGGTTATTTCAGAGTTTTGGTCCTTTTGGAGAAAAATGGACTAGATTGCTTCAAAAAAGTAAAGGACACAGTGCTAGATGATGGTTGGTGGGAGAGGGTAGATCTTACATTAAAATCATGGAGCCAATCATTTCTTTGTTGTGGTTTGCAGACACGGACCAGTCCATCCTAGCAAATGTTTATGAGGGGTGGGATTCCATGATTGAGTCCATGAGGACCATTGTTATGGAGAATTAGTGTGTCGAGTATGAGACATCGACAGAGAACTTATGGTCCACCATACAAGATATTCTTTTCTCCAGGTGGACCACTCATTGAACCCCAAGTTCTACAATTATGACTGGCTCAATGGTGGGTCAGACACCTCACGCAGAGTCACCCCTCCAATGGGTGGAGAGATTTCACTGGGAGGAAGATAGCATTTAGACGACTACTTCAGGATAGAGACATACTTGATGAGGTGGAGCAAGGCTTTATAGAGTTTTCCCTTGCCAGTGGGAGATTTGGACGCTATGAGGTGCTTAGAGACAAGGGGGTTAAGAAGCCTTATGTTTGGTGGGCACCTCATGGGGCAACTTGCCCTAATCTACAAAAGATAGCCTTGAGAATTGTGCCCACCACCTAGGGAAACGTGGCCACCTTTTGCTGCTGCAAAACCCCTTTTTATCTTCAACTTAGAGTAACTGCCGGAGACTCTTCATCTTCTATTGTTGAGATTTAATCTTAGCCACAAGATCAATGGTGGTGTTTTAGTGAACTTTATAAAACTACATTGGAAGTCACTTTAATAAAATACAACTCACTTTAAAAACATAAATTCACATCAAAAGTACTTTACTAAATACATTAATAAAGTAACTTAAGAGCTTTATTGAGACTACATTATTCATTACTTTTGCACCTAGCCACAAAGTACAAAAGTACCTCCCGAGCTATAAAAGCTAATATTTAGCACCATACTTTTTTTGTATTTGATCAGTTCGTTGACTGGATCATAATTTCTTCCCATTGAGTTTGTGGTAATGGCTTGAGACATTGGGGAGGGATTTCTTCATCCCCAAGTCTGTCACGAACTACCATCTAGAAAAACATAGGTTGATTACTAACTCTGAATGTGCACCTCCTCTCGATGCCCTATATGGGATGCATATGTGTAGGTCTAGAAAAACAGAGCTTAACTGACTAAGTCTGAATGTGCAGATCCATGCGTCCAAGTATGGATGCATGTGTAGGTCTAATACATACCTTGTATATTGACATGAAGAGAAGCATTATAGATGCAAGGTTTTCCCTTATTTTGTATTATTGACGTTGAACTTCATAAATGCAACAGTAAAGACCTTATCTAATGCAATAATGAGTCAATCTTTTATAAGCGATATTTAACTACCCAACAATTTTGTGGGTGAAATGGTTCTCATTCATTTAAGTGGGACAGCCCAATTGTGTAATCAAATTCATATTGGAATAAGGTTGTACATGAGCAGAATTATGTGCAAGTCCTTAATGTGGAAATTTCATGCGCTCAGACAATTAATGCAAAACTGAAATTTCACCTTTATACTAGAAGTTTGCATGGATTGTAGCCCTAGAATTTTCAACCTTTAGGACTGCTCTAAATTAAAGTGTAAAAGAGCAGTTGAAAGATCACTATTATTCACTTCTAACAACATTCCAAGGAGAAAAGATACCGAACCTAGACTTTAGCCCTTTTACGGCAACATATCAGCCAACAACTAGATCTGAAATGTAGTTTAACAGCAGTAAATGCAGCCCCTTATATTCTTCCTTTAGATGTTAAATCGCTTAATACTTTGCTCTTTTACTTATGTCAAGTCAGCATGATATCAGTCACTGTAAAATTGTAAATAGCAAAGCATAAAGAACATATACGCTCATATCTGGAAATCAAATCTGCAAATGGCACAATATATGGACAGCTGGAAACTTCATATATAATCTCGAGACAAAGTATTAGTACATAACATAGCCTTCTCTCAAGGCTAGTAAAAAAGGCCCTAGCTAGGGTAAAACATCAAACCCTAGCTCAACCAAGAAGATCCTATGTGCAAGAATCTCCAACACATACTCCAAAGCAAGATGTCCTCTTTTTCTTCTTCACAACTCCACCCTAGGGTTTTCTCTCAAAACCCTAATCTCTAATCTCAAGGGGTAAAACACTATCCCTAAAACTCCAAGATGCACAAGAAGACCAAGAAACCTTAGCACCTCAAGAGAGAGAGATAAACAAGTACAAGTGAAGATTCAAGATAGAGAGAGCCAATATCATCACCATCGTCTCCTCCACAAGAGAATACCCTAATGGAAAGAGAAAACTCCAACCAAAGCGTCCTCCTCTTTCATTAGCTTCCCAAAGGGTTCATGAGGAAACCCTAGCTAATTTCTCCTAGAAGACAAGTACAAAGAGAAATGTACAAATAATGATGTGATGATTGTGTAAAATGACTCTTTCCTTGCTCTATCTATATGAGAGGTAAGGGAGGCCAACAATACTATGTGGGCCTAAGCCCTTACAAGCAACCTACATGAGCCCTTATAGTCCACACAAGTGTGGTGTCCACTCAAGAGTACAAGTGTTATGCTCCAATGGTGATGTCGTGCATTAAGATGACTCCAAGGTTATGTAGATATGTAAGGCAAGTCCATACCACTTCATCAAGAGCCTCCATATGCTCGATCTATCATCCAAAGCAAAGTACTCCACTAGGTCAACTAACCCATGCAAGAACATTGTCTAAGCCCTAGGTGTCCCTGAGCCATCTCCATTCCTCTGAACAAGAAACCCAACTGCCACATGCCAATCAGGGCTTTAATTCCTCCTCCATGATGAAGGGGGCTCTCCAAGTAAGTGGCTCCTCCACAAAGCCTCAATGAAAGGTTTCCACCAAACTGCTAGAGGATCTCCAATACCTAAGGAAAGAAAACCAAGCCAACACCATCTTGAGTTCAAGCATATACGGAGCAAGCTATCTCAATTGTGCATATCCATGGACCATCACGTACCATCACTCATTCTACAATTCATCTCAGACCTTCCAAAGGCTTGTTATACACCATGTACCACAAGTCTCATGGAGCACCCCCCAAACGTCGTGTAAACACTTTTGCAGTAGCCCGAAAATTTGTCACTTAAGACACGAATATCATCTGTTTCTTCCACTACTGTGTTGTGTTTTTCGTCTTTATCCAATGAAGTCTAAGTGAATAGTGTCGAAATTTCCCTTCAATCTCGGTTAGAACACGGGCATGCTTGGAAAACAATTCTGGTTAGTTATCTGTGTTTCAAGGGTGAGAAGATAATTTTTTGTGGATATTTACTTTTAGTTAGTTATTCATCAACCTGAGTTGTAGGATACATGTATTGATGCAGCAGGGATTCCTTGAGTGCTGATGTTCACTGTCGTAATTATTTTGTTGCCATGGATAAAAGCTTAATTTTATTTGTCACTAATCTCAGATTCTATTGCAATCTTCTATATTTTAATTGCCATCTCTTGAAGGGAAAGTTATATGTAAAGTTTTTAATATGTTTTTATTTCCATATATTTTGTATTTGAGAGTTATACTTTTGCTGTCTTAGACATTCGAGGAGGCGGATACAAAACATGATGGGAAGATTGACAAGGAAGAGTGGAGGAGTCTCGTTCTGCGGCATCCTTCTCTGTTAAAAAACATGACTCTTCCATATCTAAAGTAAATATAGTTTCTGCTTCATTGCCACTTGTCTATGCAATATTTTTTATACAACTTGAAAATTTAATTTGTTTGGAAGCATATTAATGGGTTTAATGCCAAAGGTACCTAAATAGTTTTATAAGACAAAACTAGTTGAATATACACCAGAATTGTCGGCCTATACAGAGCCATTTAATATTAGTCATCCTGACATTGGGAACCAATTCAAATTTTATAAAGATTTATATTATTACAGTGTAAAAAGATGTATAGGCTGTGTTGTTTTCACAGATTTTTGGCTAGAAATTTCTCGCAAAATATAAACAATAATAATAATAATAATAAAAGATTCTAGATAGGGAAGTGGGTAGAACATTTGAAGAAAGACCCCAACAATGAAGCTGTGTCATCAAAAGGCCTTCATAAAGTAGCAAAGACTATGGATGTTGAAGAAGAGAAACACCTTGGTAAACATTTAATTAGGAGAGGAGATATTAAGTTAGCAGCTTTGTTTAACTTTTTGTTAAGTTTGGAACTGTATTGAAGATAGTGTATTCTACAAATGTGCTTATATTAATCATTATACCTGCTATGCCCAGAAGCGGCCCAGTTAAGGATTCTGACAAGAGTTATTTCAGTATGTCAAATTCCTATATGTAAAACATAGGAAAGTGTTGAAACCTCGTGATAAATTAGAAATTCAAAACTCATCTCTTATGTTTGTGTTAAACCTAGCAGGGAATGGTAATGATGTTGGTCCAGGCCTTGTTTCTCAGATTAGTTACATCTCTAAAGTTGATGGGTACTTTCTGATATAGCATTTTCAGTTAAGCTGAAGGCAAAAAATTAACACTAGTGACATAGAAACTTTGGGAACTCTAGATCAAAGCATTTTTCAGGTTTGCAGCAATTGTTTTGTAAACCAAACAAACTTTTATTCTGTACATTGGTAAGATTGTTTGTTACTGTAACTCTTCTGTTTTTTATTATCTTCAATATTGAACTTAATAATGAAAATTAGTTAAATTACTAAAATTAAAACCTGGAATGCATCAAAGAGTGCATGGACCTGGTTACCAGGACATAAATGGAATTATAATAATGATTACATCCATTGTTTTGCCAACAGAGTCCCCCAGGGTTTAAATGCTGTAGCCAGAAAAATTCCGGTTGCACAACAAGTATGACTGTGAGCACCTACGATCACAATGCATATACTTCATCTATCAGTTTACCGATATTTACTTAAGAGTTCAAGGAAGTTGTTACCAATCCCTATTGGCATTCAATTCTTGAGCACATATAACACTTTCTAGCTGCATCCACTGACTGTCACAATGATTCTAGACTATTTATCAGTTTGAGGAAGCTGTTAGTTATTGTTGATGTTTCTCTGTGGTTCCAGCACTGGGCAAACATTCTGCAGATCATTCTCCCAGAGTGGTCATGTGTAATATTGACCAATGGTTGGTAGAGAATGGCCCCGTCGTAGCCCTTATTAGTCATGTGTATTGACTATGTGTATTGAGGCTCGGATGCTTAGCCTTTGTCTAGTCATGTGGATTGACTATGTGTGAAGGAAGGTTAGTGGTCATATTGCATACTCTATATGGGAGTGCTCGTGATGGAGTGATCTATTCTATTAGAGTGAGTTGACTTGTCTATGTATAGGGGATTTTATCCCCTTGTGTAATAGACAAAGTCTAATATAATGTTGAATTTGACAGTGGCTTCTAAGAAGTGTACGAGACATGTTAGAGTATGGTCAAATCAACATTAGATCTCTATGGAAGAATTTGATCTGCATGTGAGGAGATGAACATCAACGAGAAAAACTTTTCTATGATGAAGAAATAACCAAGAAGTCAAGGAAAACCATTGAAGAAGTCCTAGATAGCATTGGAGAAGTTCCAGACAAAAATGAAGATAAGAAGATAAGTCGGCTTGAAGATAAATAAAAGATGAAGACCAAAAGTACAAGTCAGCCCCAATTGAGATAGGCAAGTCGGCCCCAATGGAGATAGACAAGTCGGCCCCATTGAGGAAACTTTTAGTGAAAAGAAGTATATAAATAAAGTGTTTCACACTTCATTTGTACATAACACACATAACATATCTTCTCTCTCCACTTGTGCGCACCTCCAAGGAAGGCCTAGCAAAAGGCAAGAAGGATAATTTTGGGGTTCTCTTATTCTTGTGGAAGATTCACTGCCCTTGCTAGGGTTTCTTGTGAAGGAGGTCGAACCTCTCTTGTGCTAAGGATCATCTTCATGATTGGTATTGTATTTGAATTGGATTGATTTCTTCTGAGAAAAGTTTGTTGGGTTTTCTGATTCTCCCTATTGGGTTTCCCAGGGTAAAATCTTTGTATCTCTTGTGCGCATGGTTATCTTTCAGTGATCCTTGTTTTATTTTCGCTGCAGTGAATGCTGAAATTAGAACATAATTATCAAAATTTGAAAAGTATACTTCTAAGTTAAAATTCAACAGTTATCCCTTTGGTATTCAATTCTTTAGCATATGTTAACCCCCTCAAAGTGCTCATGCATTTTGAGGCATCCTCTCCAGCACTGAGTGCATAGCTTGGGAGGTAATGTTGCGGGCGTTTTTTCTTTGATATTGCAATTAATATGCAGAGCCTTTTAATGTTAGTCATCCTGACAATTGGAACTAATTCAATTTTTAAAAAGCTTTATATTTTTGCAGTGTACAAAGATGTAGAAGTTCTCATAGATTTTTGGCTAGAAATTTTCTTGCAAAATATAAACAACAATAATAATAAGATCTCCTTATATTCTTCTCTCTTGGTGCCATCGAGGATTATCCATCCATCCATATTCATTTCTTTTGAGTGTTAATCCTTTCATAGTTTGTTGTTGTATAATTTCTTTTCCTTTGATCCAAGCATTGTAGCTGTAACTTCTCCAATTTGTTGTAGTTGTTGGTCTTTGATAATATCCTATTCCTATTGCATAATGTTTCCTTGATGCCACATTGTATGGGTATTGTTGATTTTTCCATCTTCCTTGTTTGTGTTGATGCCGAGTTTCCTATCTTTCTTAGCAACTTTCTTAGCAATGACGATGTTAATATGGTCTGCCATTGACAGAAGTGAGCTTTCTGCCTGCCATTGTACTTTGTATGTGGAACAAGGATTGTTCGTTACTGTAGAAAAATCCAATGTAAATAGGACAGAAATTCCATAAATGG
This sequence comes from Pseudotsuga menziesii, assembly GCA_001517045.1. Classification (NCBI taxonomy): domain Eukaryota; kingdom Viridiplantae; phylum Streptophyta; class Pinopsida; order Pinales; family Pinaceae; genus Pseudotsuga; species Pseudotsuga menziesii. The sequence goes on from LPNX010536676.1 coordinate 249,693, forward strand.
ATAAATCTATATAAAATGAATAAGTAACAAGTGATGATATTACAATGAGAATGATGCTTGTATAAATAACCATGTTGGGTGTCCTTTCGTAAAGAGGCATAACCTTTCATCAAGGTGTCTCTTCATTAGGTATTAGTTCATTTAATTATTAATATTTATTAATGTATATTTATTAGATATTTTGTTCATTACATTACCTCTCCCTTAGAATTGCTTTCTCCTCAAAGCAAAATTACAAAAGACTTTATCCCTTGTTCTTGCTCGTGACGCTTTCTTGTGACATTGTGTGTTGGTAGTTGCGGCACTTGACGAAATGAGACGATACGTTCTTTTAAACATCGTGTGGAAATGTTGCATCATTTGTGAAGTCGTCCATCCAAGATTTACCTTTAATGGAATTGTTCTTTGATTGATTGTCTAGAGTTGTTGATTTTGGTCTTTGCTCTTTGTAGGAATAATACTGGTAATTTTCTTCTTGTCCTTGTCGTCGATTATAACGACTCTTGTGATTTGGATGGCAATACGGTACTTAAGTCGCTTGTGCAGTGTTTACGGGAACTTCAACTTTTGGTGCTTTTAATGATTTTTGTGATTGTTTTTCGGAAACATTTTCTGTTGATGCTTGTAGCGATGTGACAATATGATTGTTCTTCTGAATTTGAGCATTGACACAATGACAACTTTTGTATTGCTTCCCTTTTCTGATGTTTGAATTTGAGCCTTTGATGACTTCTCTATTGTGCCAGTAATCGTTTCTTTGTCGACAATTGATCCATTGCAATATAGCTTTTCTTGTAAAGATGTATTCTCTTGCTCTAGCTTTCTAACTTGTATAAGCATGCCCTGATTAAGTTTCCTTAAGTGTAAGGGTTCTTCCTTATAGTTTGAATTGATGAATTCATTTTGACTGTTTTGATTTTTGTGCTCTCTTTCTTTTAAGCTTCTTAATAGCTCTAGCAATTCTTGATTAATTCTTTTTAAGGAAGAGCTTTCTTTGTCCTTGCATGATAATTCTTTTTTAAGATCTCGATTCTCCTCTTCTAACTTTTGATTGCATTGAACTTTATCCTTTGCCTTCTTGATTTGCAGAAGTAATTTTTGATTATAATCTCTTAAACGAGAGATCGCTTCTTCTTTATTTGCAATAAACTTGTCAAATTCTTTCTGTATCGTTTGTGTGGATCTCTCATTTCCCTTGCGACATCACCTTTGATATTTCTTTGAAGCCTTCAGATGACGGGACTTCTGATTTTGACTTCATGTTAATGTCATGTAATCTGATTTTCTTCTTTTTGTAGGGAAATGTTAGAAACTTCTTTTCCGCATTTAATATAAAAGTCCCCAATGTTTCTATCCATGGTAATCCCATAATTAGATCACCGTCACTCCTCCCCAAGGATTTAACTATGAATTGTGAGACACTAGTATAATGTCCAATGTTAAGTTGTAAATTGCTTATTTCATATTCTTTATTATTCCAAAAGTCTAGCCTTTCACCTATATTTGATTTTGGAATTGCTAATTGATTAGCAAATTCATCACTAATATAATTATGGGATAGAAATAGTAACGTCTTTCCCTCTAATTGTTCATTTAATTTGAAATAACACTAAAGCATAAGTTTTGAAGTGCTTGGAAATCTTCCTTGGTTGTTTTTCGCCCTGAGACTCCATTTTCCATTTTCTTTTACTTCTGTTAAAAGATAATATCTTCTTCAACTAATTGGTACACTTAATGCAAAATTTTTACCAAAGATAATGTGCTTCAATGATATATTTAATGTATCCTTTTGTTTCTCTTGATAGTTTCAATATAAATATATATATATTTTTCCCTCAGAAAAAAAACCATTTTATTCATAGAATAAAACATGAACTACTCTTTCGAGCTACATTATAGCGAACCTAAGTTCCTGATACATGAAAAAAACCAATCCTTAAGATAGGATTGCTCGTTAGCACAATGCCATCATCTTTTTTGTTCTCCAAGTACTTGTTCCCGCTTGATCTTGTACAAAATTAAGCTCTTCTGTATTCTTTATATTGTTTCATAATGAAAGGCTGATATGCCTTCATTAACTTCTTCTGTCTCCATTAATCCAGGCTGATATGCTAGTGCCTGTTTTGAGAGGGAATCTGCTTCTGTGTTCATTTCTCGGTAAATATGACCAAAAGAGATCCTTCTGAAATATGTTTTCAATGTTTGGATTTCTGCAAGAAGGTGTTGTAAATGTGGTGCTCTTATGTTGTTCTTCTCGTTTTCCCAGTCCACTACTTTAGAGTCTCTGAAAATCTGAATATCCTGTATATGGGAGCTTCTGGCCACCTTTAAAGTTGCCCATAAGGCTGTTAGTTCAGCCTTGTTGTTAGAGGCTTGGCCCATTGCATATTTTATCCTCTGTTTTCTGATTGAAGTAAAAAATATAACTGCTCTAGCTCCTCCTAAAGGAGGCTCCCCCTGACTTGCTCTGTCAAAGAAAGCCCATGGTATCTCTTTGTTTATTACTGGATCTCTAATAATTCTTGTTTTGGTTATGACTTTGTCTCTCTTGTGTTCCTGAATTTTGCTCATTAATAGTGAAATGCCAATATCAAGAGGCATCCATGTGTTGTTCAAAATGGCTTTGTTCTTGGCTTCCCAAATAGTGTATACAAATAGAATTGGAAAAGCTTCAAAAGGACCTACCCTTTTATCATTCCACCATGCTTTGGTTCTTTCTTCCAAGGTAGCGATTGCTTCGTGTGCTCTGTCTGCTTCTAATTTGTCTACCACCTCATTCCATATGCTGCCTGCATAAGAGCAGAAAGCGAATAAATGTGAGCTCGTTTCATTACTAGATCTGCATAAAGGGCATAATCTCAGTCCTTCAAATCCACGTTTCTGGAGCATTTCTCATGTCAATAGTTTGTTGGATAGAGCTAGCCACTTTGTAATTATAGTTTTTAAAGGGCTTTTAATCTGCGAGAGCTTTTTCCACCACCACTATGTTTCTCCTCTTGCTGCTTGTTCTTCCATGACAACCTGATAACCTAACTTAGCTGGATATTGCCCCGTATTTGGATTTTTTGTCCAAACCAGCTTGTTCGGACTGCTCCCTAGGTGTATATGGCTTGTTACTAGTAGGTTGAGAAATCTGTTCCATTCCTCCGTAGGTTCTCGTACCAATCCCAAATCCTGGGCGTTTTTCCACTGGCTTCGTCCTCTGATAAGCGAATCTCTACATGCATCAGCAAGAGTGAAAATTCTGGAAGATCTTAGGTATTGTATTAAAGGAGATGATAATTTGAAATTTTCCCCTGCCCCAATCCAGGGGTCTTCTCCTACCTTGACTTGCTTTCCGTCTCCTATCTTCCACCCTATCCACTGTTCAATTAATGGAAAAGCCAGTACCATTGCCTTCCACCTTATGGAACCATTCTTATAGGTTTTTTTTGGGTTTCTTATCCAAAGATACATATATTATGTCGGCGAATATATTGCCGGGGGTCCGGAATGAAACTTATCGGTAGCAACGGCAAAAATATCGGAAAATATCGGCAAATGTCGTTTTGCATTAAAAAATACAAAAATAAACATTTTTTTTCAATTTTTTTAACATCTAAAGCAACAACAACATCAAATAAACACATTTCCACATAAATATTAAAATACAACAACTCATATATAAGATGCATAATATGTCAAATGGTGGATCATGATCAAATATTGAGTTCGACTATATAGTATAAACTGAAAATACTGAAATGTGTTCTTGATGGAATGATAGAAAATCACATCAAATGATCAAAATAAATGATTCATGAGGCATGTAGATACTAAGATAGTGTATAGAGTCTAGACATAGGACACCAACATAGTATGATAGTACAATGATAAATAATAAGAATCAAGTCATCGACTCCTTGAGGATGATCCTCTAATCAATCTACCTTTTTTACGGGTCAAGGGCATTGGCACCACTCTTCCTCTAGAAGCAGTAGGTGGTTGTGGAGGTGGTCCAGATGAGCCTGGGGTGGAACTAGAACCTCCAACTACTCGAGTAGATGTTGTGGATGAGGGGGAGGTGAATGTGAGCTGTCTCCTCCCAGTCCCAACTGTATGACTCTGTGGAGGTGGTGGGCCACCTGGAGCTGGTCGGTGCTGCAAATGAGTATCAACCTCCTCGTCAATGTCCTCATAGTCATAGTCATCCTCTGGAGGTGGAACATCAGCATCCCCCTCTTCCCCCTCCTCCGACGGATCTGCATCATCATCCTCCTCTTCCTCCAACCATTCAGGTGCCTCGTCCATCACAGGATCCTCCATCTCCACCCTCCATTTGCTGGTAGTGTCAATGTCATCCCAATGAAATGGCATCTGGCCTCGTCCATCACAGGATCCTCCGTCTCCACCCTCCATTTGCTGGTAGTGTCAATGTCATCCCAATGAAATGGCATCTGAATTGGGCACTTTCTCAATTTGTTTCACCCGCAACCTTAGATTGTAGTAGACATAAACCATGTCATTAAGGCGCTTAGAAAGTAACCTGCATTAGTATGAGATCCATAGTTAGGGGGTGATAAATGATGATAAATTCAAATTCAAAATTGTAATAAATTATATTTAAAATTAATAAAATTATAAAGAAGCAAAGATTATAAATTTAAGTTTAAACTTTAACATTTCTAAAATGAAAATTCTAACCTTTTGCGCTTCTTGGAGTGTATCTTCTCAAAGACACTCCAATTGCGCTCACACCCTGATGAGCTGCAACTTTGACTTTGCACTCTAATGGCAAGTTTTTGCAACTCTGGGACTCTGTGACCATAGTTAGTCCACCACACACCTACAAAGAAAACAAGGAAGGTAAACGGTAAGACAAAATTCAAATTACAAATTACAATGTATTAAATTTTTACCAAGTAAAAAACATAGAAATGAAAGGGTAATTAATTAAGAATCTAAGAGATCAAAATTTGAAAGTTTTAAACAAATTGTACCTAGCATCCTTGTGGTTCTATCCTGGACAGCCATGTCATAGCCAAAAGTGCCACCTGACATCCTATAGATCTCCATCTGTCTAGAAATCTCTGTGCGCTCAGAGGGAGTTAACACCATCCTCTGAACACACTGGAGAAAGCCATCCATGACCTCAGCATCAAACTGAAAGCCACATGCATAAGAGAAAGCAGGGTTGAGGTAGAGCCCTGCTGCATGAATGGGACGATGGAGAGTATTATTCCATCGTTCATCAATCACACTCCATAGTTCAGCTCGTCTTGTGAGTTCTGCCTCCCCCTTGTCCTCATAGTAGTGATGGATAGCTTCCTTGGCCCTATCCATGGCCTCATACAAGTAGCCCATTGCAGGCTTTTCACCATCAACCAAACGAAGAACCTTTACCAAAGGTTCACTGATGGCACATACCTCCTCCAATCGTGCCCAAAAAGTCAAATCAAATTGCACCATTCGAGCAATGGCTTGCCCATCTTGTTTGGTGCTATAGACACAAGATGCCCACTCATCAGAAAGAAACATCCGCTGCAACTCCATCATAACCTTATGCATAGACTGAAGAGAAATGAAGGAAGTGGCGAATCGTGTGATTGCAGGCCGCATCAACTCCTTGTTTCCCGTGAAGCATCTCATGAGTGAAAGAACATATGTATGATTGTATATATATTTTGTCACACTCCGAGCTGAATCAATGACTTCTTTGATCCAAGGAAGTTTTCCCATGTCCACTAGCATCAAATCAATGCAATGGGAAGCACAAGGAGTCCAATACAAGCTTGCATACCTCTCCATAAGCATCCTCCCAGTAGCAACATAATTGGCAGCGTTGTCCGTAATGACTTGGACAACATATTGTGGACCTATCTCTTGGACAAACTTATCCAGCAAATCACATAATAAGTGTGCATCTTTAACATAGGGAGATGCATTGACAGATTTGATAAAAACTGTCCCCCTGGGACAATTGACCAAGAAATTGATAATGGATCTGCCCTTCCCATCAGTCCATCCATCTGACATAATACTGTAGTCGGTGGCCGCCCATGACTGTCCGAGCTCATCTAATCTTCGGGTGTAATCAACCTTCTCCTCATTAAGGAGTCTCCCTCTCAAATCATTATAGGAAGGCCCTCTATAATTTGGACCAACAGCTCCAGCAGCTTGAAACATGGCATGATAGTAGGGGTTGTTTTTGGCGATGTTGAAAGGTACATCACCTCATAGAAAACATTTTGTCACAACTCTATCCGCCTCTTCCTTCTCCCTTTGTTTGAGCATGGTTCGAACAGAAGGTTGCCTCGAATACGATGCCACATAAGGTGAGGTTGAAGAAGGCACAGTGGAATGTGGGGGTCGTGTAGATGAGGAGAAGGAATGCGTGTCACTTGTGGCTCCCATGGTTCGTGACTGTGTTCAAGATGCAAGTTCATTTTTTAATTCCTCCTTCTCGTCCCTCTTCTTAGCCATGTCAAGAATGGATTGGTTTGCAATACGCATCACTTCTGGGGTAACAACAGGACAAACATCCACTTCATGCCCAACAATTTTGGCAAGGTGGTATTTCAAGTGGCTAATTCCACCAGAAATATCCTTCCCACATAGTTTGCAATTCAACCTTTGCCGATTATTAGGGTCAATTGGCTGCCCATACTCCCACATTGGATCCAATGGCTTTGGCATTGTGTCACCTATGCCACAACAAACAAACAAAAATGAATAAATTTTAAAATGTTCTTCTTTAAAATTTTGAAAACAATGAAATTATTAAAACATTCAAAGAAATGGGAGGGTGGCCTACTTAAAAGGATAAAACCCTATAGGGTATGATTGTAATGGCAAATCTACACCCTACACTAAATCTAAACCTAAACCCTACATTAAATCTACATTAACCAACAAATCTCAAGCAAAAAAAAAAGAATGAAAGTTCAAACTTCAAAGAATACATACCTGATTAGATGGCAAATGCAATGGAAACTTGATGGTTTGCCTTTGCCCCCTTCCTCTCTTGTAGAAAATCCCCCAAGATGTCAGTGCTCCACTTCCTCCAAGCCGCAAAGCCCAAATGAACCGGAAAAACCTGTCCGCAGTCTCTTTATGGTGAAAAAATTTAATTTTTTATGAGCAGGCCGATATTTTCCATCGACTCGCGATATTTTCGGAATTTATCGCGATATTTTAATGTGTCGCGTATTTATCGCGATATTTGAGTGGCGATATATCGCTGGCTCCATTGACTCGTGATATATCGCGATGTCGGCGATATATCGCCGATATATGTAACTATGTTCTTATGCACTCTGAGATGTTGTTGTCATGACAGTATTTGGTCATGATGACCCTACCCCAAAGTGTTTCATGGTTTTGTATGAGTCTCCATAAAGTTTTAGCAGCTAGGGCTTTGGTGAACAAATCTAAATTTTTAATGCCCCAACCGCCTAGGTTCTTTGGCCTCGCTAAGGTCTTCCAATTTGCCAAAGCAATACCCTCTGTTTGTTTACTAGCTGTCCATAAGAAGGAGAAACACAACTTTCTGATTTTTGTTAGTATCCTTTTTGGAATGTAGGCAATTGAGGCCTAGTAGACTGGGATTCTCTGAAGCACTCCTCTAAATAAAGACCGGTTTTCCCAAATGTTTATTTTGCTCTCAATCTTTTTGTAAAGCCAAACCCAGTCCTGATAGGAGTAACATTTTGGTTTTAAAGTAAAAACCTAAGTATTTTAACCCAACCTCAACAGAGGTGGTTTGATATTGAATTAATTCCTTTGTCCTTTGTATCATCTCTTCAGGGAACTCATTATGAATGAGATTGGACTTTTCCATATTTACCACCATCCCCGTGGCCCTTCTGTATTTGTCTATTAGGGCCAAAAAAGTCTCTAAGTTCTTGATAGATACTTCTCCAAACAAAAGTGCATCGTCTACAAATAGGGTATGAGTTACCTCCTCTGTTGCTGAGACCTTGATGCCTTTAATTATCCCATCTGCTTTAGCTTTATGAGTGATTTTGCTCAGAGCCTCTACCACCAATAAGAAGATGAAGGGCGAGAGAGGGGCATCCCTGTCTTAGCCCTCTTGTTGGTCTAAAGAACTTGGAAGCAGATCCATTAATGATGACTGCAAATGATGTGGATTGTAAACATCCCATTATCCATTCTACCACTTCCATAGCTATGCCAATTTTTATCAGTAGCAGTCTCACAAAAGTCCACCCCACTCTGTCATAGGCCTTTGATAAGTCTAGCTTTAGGGCAAAGGCTTTTTTTTTCTTTTTAATGGTATGAATTGTCTCCTGAGCCAGGGATACCGCATCATGGATCTGTCTATTGTTTAAAAACCCAAATTGCTCTTCAGTTATGATGTCACTTAGCACTGGTTTGAGTCTTAGTGCTAGTACCTTGGCTATGATTTTATATGTCATGTTACAGCATGATATAGGCCTGAACTCATTAAAGGTCTGAGGTTTTTGTTTTTTTGGTATCAGGCTCAAAAATGTAGAGTTTAAACTCCCCAGGACTTTCCCTGATTCCTGTGATTCTCTTTACCACCTCAAGGATGTCCTTTTTTATCAAGTCATAAAAACCTATGTAGAATTCCACTGTAAACCCATAAGGTCCTGGGCTTTTTCCTTTTTGGAAAAAGTGCAGGGTGTGTTTGATTTCTTTCTTTGTTACCTCCTTGATAAGCTCCTCATTCATTTCGTCTGTTACCATTCTTGGGAAGAAACCCAACACTTCCAGGATTTCTTGTATAGGGCAACCTTCAGGTTCTTTAAAGATGTTCTAAAAAAGCTGACTCCTGCATCAGCCTTTTCCTCAAAGGTTCTGGCTAGCCCTCCTTCCTGGTTTTTAATCTCACATATGGTGTTTATGTTTCTTCTCTGTGTTGCATAGTTATGAAAAAATTTGGAGTTTTTATCTCCTGCTTCAAGCCATAGAGCTCTGCTTTTGAGCCTTAGCTCTTTTTCCTCAATGGCCAGGAGTTTTTCTTTCTTTTTCTCCAAATCCTTCATTAGTTTATTTTCTTCCTCACTGAAAATCCCTTCCTCATTGCCCTGAAACATGGCTTCTATTTTCTCTTATGTTTCCTTCAGTTCTTTTTGCATTGAGGCATTATGTATTTTGCTCCATTCTTTAGAGATCTTTTTTGCCTTTGCTAAATTGTTTGCAAACGGCTGCATTTTGCTACAATTTGGGTTCCTTGGTATAGGTTGCTAGGCATTGATGATTTGTTCTTTGTATTGTTCATCTTCTAAGCATTGAGGGTTGAATTTGAAAGGAGTTGGAGGTTTCTTCTCAGGAGCTGAGATTAATAAAGTAATTGGTCTATGATCAGGGCTTCCCCTTGTCTCAACTGTTGATTTTATGATCAGGTTCTCATTCAAAAGACTATCTTTGATTAGGAATTGATTCAGTCTTTTGGATATGGCCTGTTTGCCTCCCCTTTTATTTCTCCAAGTTGGTTCTAGTTTTATGGGAGCCACATCTACCAAATGTTCCTTTTCAAATAAGTTTCGAAAGTAAGATGCCAAGGAGTCTTGTCTGGCTTTCTCTCCCCAACTTTCTCCAGCTGTTAATGTTAGATTAAGATCTCCTCCTAAAATAACATTTGGTTGATTCACTGCTCCTTCTGTCTTGACCTTTTCCCAAAAGGCCTTCCTTTCATAAAAAGGGCTATAAACGTTGATCAATGTGAAGTTTAGCCTTGTCTCTTGATCAAAGAGTTTTGTTTCTATTGCTGACTCGAGCTTCCTCGAATCAATTTTGACCAATGCTAGGCTACATGTTGTTATTAAACCTTCCGAAAGTCCCATCACATCTAAGCTCTCCACCTCCCAATCTTTTAAAATTTCTTTGATAATGGTTTCTGCTTTAGACCCATCCAACATAGTTTCTTGTAACATTATGACAGAGGGTTTAAGGTTGTTAAACAAACGTTTCAGGGAGGTTTTTTTCTGAGGTCCCCCCAAGCCTCTTGAGTTGAAAGATACTATCAGCATCAAGAGACCCCTGCTGGGGCCAACACTCTAAGAGCCCTTTTGAGAGTAGATTGTTTGCCTAGTTTTACATCCTAGTGTTGCTTGTCTCTGAGCTTTTGATAGTAAAGTTTTCCTCCCCAATTTGGGTTTTTGTGAAGAGTTAAGAGCCAAACCACCAGTTGAGACCTCTTCATCTAGGTTTGATGAGATGGTTCGGGATCTGAGCTGGTATGTTCTCTTAACCTCCTCTTTTTTTGGTTTTGTAAAGAACTGTTTTTCTTCAAATATACTATTTAAAGAGTAAACCTTCTCATTTAAAGATAAAATAGTACTTTTGTCATGTCGTGATGGTCCTGCTTCTAAATTTGAAGACATACATAGTTGACTTTCCTCGCTTCCCTTTGCCGTATCAAATTCTTCCGAGGTCGTTGAGTCTGCCACCTTCTCTGTTTTTCCACCCTGCGTGTCTTCTACAAAGTTCTCCACGTCTTTTGTTTTTCCATTTTTCCATATGAAGTTTGGGGCGATTCCTTACCACCCTAGAATTGTTCCTCCTATTTCTTAATAGGGCTTGTCTCCTTGTCACTGCTAACTAGTTTTTCTTTTTGAACCCACACCTTCTTAACCTCCTTCTTGCCTCCCTGCGTATCTTCTACAACTTTCTCCACTTCCACTGGCTCTTTGCCCATAAAAGTTTGGGATGATTCCTGTTTGTCCTGAGCTCTGTCCTCCTGTTTATTAATTGTGCTAGACACCTTATCTCTGCTAAAATGTTTTTCTCTTCGCACCCACGTCTTCTTGAATAGATGTTTCGTGGAAACCTTTGGGCAGTCCCTCTGCATGTGTCCCACCTCTCTACAATTGAAACACCGGAAGGGTATCTTCCAGTAATCCAAACGCTGCCACCAGGAGCTGTTGTGCATGACTATTTTAAGTTCTTCAAAAAGGCTATTTCTTAAGTCTAATTCAACCAAAAATTTTGCGCACCTCCTATCCAATTTACTTTCCCAGTTTTCCTCCATTGCTATAAACTTCCCCAATATGTTTCCTATGACCTCATAAATCTTTGACTGCCAGAAAACTACTGGTAAACCTGGTAGAATTACCCATACCTTATGAACATTGTGAGGTTCCTTATAAGCGTTGAATTCGATTGTCCATTTCTTTAATATCAAACCGGACGGCCCCCATTGCCAGTTTTGGTTTAAGAGCTTGAAATTGTCTTCCATGCTTTCGTAGTTTTAAAAGAAACCACCCTCGTGGCAATGTGTAAAAAATTGGGACATATCCCAGTAAAGCTTCCCAATTCGACGCAATCCACTGTTGTAAAGACTCTCTTGATACTGTCTTCCCGCAGAAACGACCTACCAGACAGAGCCAGTGTTAAGTAGTTTGGGATTTGTTCTATCTCAATGTCTTTACCAACAATTAGATCCGGGCTGTCCTTGCAGGCTTTCATCCTACACCGTTTTTTGATTGCTCTGTTCATCATTTTTGGAACCATTACGTCGTTCGAATTATGAAAGTTCGAGGTTTTGGCTGGCTTAGATTCCCCCAACATGTTTTCTTCCTGCGCCACCTCTGTCGCGCGTGTGGACATAAATTCTTCCTGGGAGCAGAAGATCGGGCCGTCTTTCCCGTCCTCTCCATAATCCACAATGTCCAAATACATCGTTGGACCTTCCTTTTACCTGTTTTCGTACTTCTGCACGACATCTTCATCCCAAAAAAGAGAAAAATCTGCTCCTTTCTTCGTCACCTCCGAATCTGCTCCCGCCGCAGAGCTCCATCATGCCATATATATATATATATACATATTTTATCTTACTTAACTTTAAGAACAGGATTAATTTATCACCTTTAATATAATTCTTTTTATTTTATATCTTTTATGAGTTGTACGGGATTAACATATTTTACTTCAAGTTCTTAATTATAATATGGATGTTAACTTATGTTGGAAAACTTTATTCCCTTTATTCCTTATATTCGCATAAACCTTATAATTGACTTTATTAATTGAGTAGCCACTACTGATGTATCGAGGGTCACTATATAGGCAAACAATATTTAGCATGCTGTAGAGCATTTAATGCGGCTGCAGCAGACTTGATGATCGTTGGATCTTGAGCTGCTTGAGATCCAATGGTCATCAATTCAGCTTGCTGCAGCCACATTAAATGCTCTGCAGCATGCTAAATATTGCTTCCCCGCGATATATGCTATTTACCTCTTTATCCAGATTCAATTACACCACACTTTTCAGCTATCATGACTTACTCCACATGCAAGTGCTTAAATGTCGGGTTACTGGATAATGGCGGATGTAAAAAATGCTATGGACTATTCAATGGCGACAACAGGTTTAATAGAAGGGCTTCACAGAATTCTGTTAATTGTTAACCAACTTGATGCCCAATTCGAAAACCTCGCAACAGTTATTCTGAAGTGCACAGAGTTGAGTTTTGCTCTTGTGACTTGACGTCAGGGATTGTTTGGAACTGCTACGACTAATTAAACTCTACAACAGCTTTCTATGGCAAACCCACAGCAACTCTATTGGATATATCTGCTAAGTAATGCCATGTTTTCTTGCTACAACCCCAGACAGATTTTAACCAAAATTTGAAGTTTTGAACAACGGTTGATCTGCGTCTATTCTTCTCTGCAACGCATCCGATGTGTTCGAAAATTCTATTACGCAGTAGATCGCTTGGGCAATTGCTACTGTGCAATGTTTTAAAAAAAAAAAATGTTCACGACCTTTACACAGCATGCAAATCCTCCTTCGCATGGCTGTCCTTTTCTAACCTTGACTCTTTTTTTTCCCTTTTATTTTGTGATCAAAGGTCGGGTTGAGGTCAGCGACCAGCTTAGAGAAACTCCAATACAATAAGTTAGTGGCCAAAAGCCAGAATCAGGCAATTTTTGGAAGTTGTGGCAAAGGGCCGGATCAGACTTTCTCTGATACCAATGAAACGAGGACTTTCCTTACTATAGAAAAATCCAAAAGAATCCAAGGTAAATAGGACAGAAATTCCATAAGTGGATAAATATATATAAAATGAATAAGTAATAAGTGATGATAGTACAATGAGAATGATGCTTGTATAAATAACCACGCTGGGTGCCCTTTCGTAAAGAGGCGTAAGCTTTCATCAAGGTGACTCTTCATTAAGTATTATTAAGTATTAGGCTATTTGATTATTAGTATTTATTAATGCTCATTTATTATATATTTGTTCATTACAGTATGGCTGTACTTCATACTCTCAGAGTGTCCACTTTGTTGATGACCTACCAAAACAATGGACCCACTGCTTACAGCTTTATTTTAGGCAATACTTTACTGAATACTGTTCATGGTGGGACCATGTGTTTAACCCTTGCAGTATATCATGCAATTTCGTCTACATTTATAAGATTAAATGTGAGTTTATTTATTCTATCCAATGTATTTTTATTAGATTTCAAAATTGGGGAATAGAATCTCAATTTATTATTTTCAGAATTTTCTATGGGCAATATCTGCCCATATTAGTTCTAGCTTCATCATTTATCTTTTTTGGCAGTGTGTCAACAGCAAATTATCTCGATAAAATGTGCCTTTTTTGCATGGAATTTATTATATATATTGTTTATGACTGGGGTTTACATATGTTGATATGTATAGTGCATTTTAATAAAACGGGTTTTTCTAATACAGGGATATCACAACGTCGTTCCCAAGCTTTGTGTTCCACTCCCAGGTGGAGGATACATGATCATACTCCAGTGGTTTTCTGGTAGTCTTAACTGCACAAAATGTAGTGTGCAGTGGCGTCCAGTGGCATTCTTCACTATCTTTTGCATATATATGGCGAAGGGTGCAAGAAAGTCTGCAAATTCTCAATATTTGTTTTCAGTTCATTCTTACAGAAGGGTCTTTCTTGCAAAAAACAAGTTGGTTTTATTTCAGTTTTTTCTTAGTAAAAAACAGAGTATCTATCCTCTAGTCATCATCTGCCCATTGTTTTCAAGTTTTCTCTTGATTCTGAAATTGTAATTCACAGTGTGCCTTGCTATATTGTTTTGTGAAAGACAAATTATTCTTTTGAGAGCCCATATGACATGTTTGAGATGTCATTTTGACATCATGAAATTTCTTGTGTATTATACATGGAGGATAAATTAATTTAATTTAAATATTAAAGTTCATTGGCTTCCATATATGGTCACTGTAAAGCATCTCCACAAGAACTGTGCATGCCATTATGTCTTAAAGAGAGTTTCAAATACTGCATGTTTGAATTATCGGTTGTTATTGGAGGTAATTGATGCAAGTTGTAGAAAGGCTCCCACTTAAGATGTCTGTCTTATAAGTCACATGCTACTTTTTTTTTCATTTACATTTTCAGATGATCTTTCAATCTAATGTTTAATGCATGGTATTGATGATTGAAGCCTTGATTTCCTGTAGTCAACTAAGTTTCAACTTTTGACATCATGAAGATTGGGATCACGATCTTAAATCTGGACATGATGGGGTCGATTTTCTCCTCTTGTTTTATTTATAACAGATGCAACCAAAGCACTTTCTCATGTCTTCAAAAGCAATGAAAACCCTGTCAAGGATGAAAAACTACCCTACCTTTGATTAGGAACGACATCCTTACTGGTAAGGAAGTCCTTATTACCAAGTTTAACTTAAAATTAAACTAATTATTATCAGCCAGGGAAAAATAGCAGGTTAACGGAATTAAAAAGGCTTCGTACTTTAGTGCACTACCTGGTATATTTTGAACCATCAACGTAGATTTATTGTGTTTGAAATATTTGAAATATAGAAATATACACATATCCACTAGTTGTAGCTATTATTTACTTGGCCCAACCCAACCATCTGAGGTGGAAAAATCAGGTATAATGGATAGCTAACATCCAATGTAGAAGCAGCAAAATTTATGTGAAATTTTGATGGTAACCTAACATCAATCCTTAATAAGCTCGGACACTAGTGGTCAGAATGAAAGATGAAGATAGTTCATATTATAATAAAGCGAGTAGAAGAAAAGCCCTGAAGGTCATACTAAACAATGGGAAGCTCAGAGCTAATGAAACTTCTTAGTTTTACATGTTAACATGCATATTGAAATCTCACATAAACATTAGTACCTAAACATGAATCCTATCAAAGGGTGATGCTTAGCATAGGTGGTTACAAAGGTGAACGCTGAATACGCCTTGGTTCCTTTGGGATGATAAATTGATCTTCAAGATCCAGATAAAAACAACTGTGATCACATAAAAACACATCTTTAGGCCATCTTAATGTCACTTGAGGTGGCAATATGTGAATCAGATGGAGTTTTAGGGTCGAGCAAGTAAATTATAGTTATTGCAATTATGGATGCATTGTGAGCAGTTCGAGAGAAAACATCCATAGTGGTGGTTGCAAGCAATATACATACCTTATTGGCATTCCTTTCGTTTTATGTAAACATATTATAGAAATAGTTATAGTCACATGTTTTCTATCCTTTTTTAAATCGTAATTGAACCGGCGTAGTTATTTTCTTTTTGATATTATCTAAACAACTAAGCATGTGCTTTGCTTTCTATTTAGATGAACAATTGTGTTCTATCAGGGACATAAAGTGATTTTGTCAAAAATAATATCAATATCTTGCAATGTAGTATTACAGTACAGAGACGCAATGCTTGCTGCATATAGCACTATCGAGCAATACATGGGGACAATGAAAGACAAAAAACAATAAAGCGACTTCTGTCTGCTGTGAAACCCTCTTGTGCAATCCCGTTTTCTTTTCTACCCCTCATTTTATAAAGCAAATCCTAGAAAGAAAATAGTAAATAAGAAAAGAAAACTGAGAAGCTTGAAAACACCTTTCAACCTTACATATAATCACGTTCTTACATTTACAGCTATGATAGGCACCACTAGTTCTTTTTAATAACTTGTTTTGTGAGCTCCTTGAACGTGAGATGGCATATTATAGTACCCTTCGTCTTTAGGCCTCCCTTCGTGAAATCAAGGTTGGTTTTCTAGGGGAACCTCTCTCTGAATGGTATGTGTTGGATAAATTTTGAAGTGCAGTGATGGTAAGATGGAAGCAAAACAAGCACATAAGCACTATGCCTGTGGCCTAGTTCATCTATCTATGCCAACTCCACATCTAATATGCTACATTTTAAGTGATAGGCGGGGAAATATATTAGTGTTGTGATATATATCTTATTTTTCTCTAATTCCAAGACGATTTGGTACAATATTTTATGTATTTTCATGCCAATGCCAGTTTTCTATTTGCTTGCAAAGATCTCATAAACATAGAGGCGTAGTTGGCATAATAGTTCATCCTCTTGGGATACTGTTCATTTCAAGGTCACTGTGCTATGAAGCTTTCAGTATCATGGGAAATGTGCATTTCAAGGTTATTGTGCTGTGAAACGTTCAATTTCATGTATACTAATCCGAGGATTGATGATGCCTCGTAA
The DNA here is from genome assembly GCA_001517045.1 of Pseudotsuga menziesii. NCBI lineage: Eukaryota > Viridiplantae > Streptophyta > Pinopsida > Pinales > Pinaceae > Pseudotsuga > Pseudotsuga menziesii. The sequence goes on from LPNX010536676.1 coordinate 266,165, forward strand.
TATTTGGACACTAACTTTGGTGCTGTACTTTAACAAGTCATTATCTGATTGAAGTTTAAGCTTATTTATTACTTAGTATTGCATGCTTATTTTGGTCAAAATATTAATTAGATGAGGTATTCCTTAACACATTTATACATTTGCCACCATTTGGTTTGGTGACATTGTCGATCATCCAAGTCCAAGTTGATTGAGTGCATTAGGGGTATAATAACTCTTCTATTCTTTTTATTTGATACGAATGATTTTAGATCCCTTAATAAGATTGCAATCAAGCATACACAATTCATTGGACAAACCTTATTGAGGTCTTATAACCTAGAACATTTCTAGGATGCCCAAATAAAAAATTGAACCAAAGTCCATATTCTCAGTGTTGAAATTAGTTAAGGAATGCATGTAGATAATACCACACAAATATGACTGAAAAGACACAAATATTAATTGCATTGAGAATTAATGTGCTTTCTATAATATAATTAAAAAAAGACATCACACAAATATGACTGAAAAGACACAAATATTAATTGCATTGAGAGAACTAATGTGCTTTCTATAATATAGTTAAAAAAAGACATCATATATGTGCCCAATGTTGAGGTGATATGTAGCAAAAGTTAGTTTAACATAATAATTAAAAATATGAAATAAATAACACCATATAAAGGTGTAAGATCCATGCTTATAATAGCCTTAAGGGCTAGCTCAAGTAGTTATGATCCAAACATGAGATCTTTGCTCCAAGTTGAGGAGGTGATGGGTTTGACTGTCTTGATCCTATAGAGGTGAGTTGCTTGGAATTTAAGCTTTGGTAGTTTGGTTTTGTTTCAACTCGTCACTTTTATGTGCCTAGCTATAAAGAAAACAACATCCAAGATTATCAATTAATTATAAAACAAAATGAAAGCTATAATTTTAAAAGGGAACTTAAGAAAACTTTGAGCATTAATTATTATTTTTCCAAAAAAAAGAGCGGCTTTATGTTTCAAAAAGAAATAAAGAAAGTTGCATTTTCTATGTGCTCTATTATAACTGGAACTTGTTCTTAGTTTATCTGTTTTTTTTGTCCTAATTTTCAACCATTAAAATGATTTTACATTTTATGTTGATTTTAAGAACTTTTGACAATCAGTAATTTTTGTTGGATTTAATGCTTTTAATAGTTGAATTATTTCATTAATTTAGTTTTAAGGTTTGTCTTTTGGGCTTATTAGTTAATATGTATATCTTTAAGCTTTCAAAACTCTATAATAAAAATTTATTCCAAGTTTGTTTTATAATCTAACCCTCATTTTTGAGTCATTTGTCAAATATTTTCATTAGGAGATTCTTGTAGCAGCTCTGTTTTTCATGTTTTTGTTATTATCATTGGGAGTAGATTACGAGGTGTTGGAAACGAATTCTGAAAAACCAAAAGAGGCTTTTGTCCACAACAAACTCATTTACAAAAATCTCTCTCAGTTTTGCAACATCTGTTATCGTTTGAGAGATTCGAATTCATCTTTGGGGCCTATTTTCAGGGTTTGAATTATTTAATAATTTCCTGTTTTAGTCACAAATTTTCAGCATGTTTTTCGATCATTTGAAGATGAATTTTTAAAAACCAAAAGAGGTTTTTGTTCATAACATACTCATTTAAAACAACCTCTCTTAGTTTTTGCATAGGTGTCTCGAATTGAGAGATATGAAGACATTTTTGAGACCTAAATTTTCAGAAATTCGCCAAATTTCTCCAAATCTGATTTGCTATTTTTGGGTTAATTGTTTTTAAAAATTTTGAGTTATCATGTAACTAATTGATGTAACTGTTTCAAATTTCGACCTAGAAGGTAGTTATGGAACTACTTTACCTTTGTAATGATAAAATGAAGACAAACATATAGTTTTGTGGTTGGATTTTTCACTTAAGGAGAGGCTTTTGAAGCTTTGATTTCTCAAGGTAGCATTTATAACTCTTATGTCAGTGGATCACTGTTATTGATTATATATAAACTGATAAGCCCTTTTACTTGTCATGTTTTTTCATTTCTGATCTGGTTGATTGCTCAGTCTACAATTTCATTTCTTGTTTAAAAGTTTATTCATGTAAATGCTTGTAGCCTGTGGGTGGAATTAGTATTTCATGTGTAATGTTTATGGCTTATTGGGATGTGTTTGATTCCTAGTTTATCCAACTTGCATGATTTTAGTTCTGTATTAGCTTGTGGATGATAATTTCTTCCTCCCTGATGAAGTTTTTCAAACCAAAACCATAAACCAAAACCCTAAAAACCAATTTTATTCTATTTCATTTTGAGATGTTAGCTTGTTCTTGTGGTAGTTTAGGAACAATTTCTAGCACTAACACACTCTAAGCACCAAACCAAAATATATTTTGATTTAACAAGTCCTATTTAAAACTCCTTAATATAGTGTAATGCATCATTGGCATGAAGACGACACCATAAATGAGGTGACCTTCAAATATGTACAATCTACATAAACAATTAGAGCTAGAATACATTGATTTTTGGTGTTCTTTAGAATAGTAACCATATAGAAAGAGAATACAGGAAATATCAAGATTACCTTCCTCCTTTTCCTCCTATGAATGAAGAACTTTGGTTTGACCATTCACAACTTGCTTGGACAGAGCATTCACTAACTTGTTGCATCGAGAGGTGCTCTACAACCCAGTATGGGGGAGATGTTGTAACGTAACGTTACAAAAGCAAATTATAAATTTAAATGTTGACTCATAAAATAAAAAATACATGTAGGCTCATAAATAATTTTTTTTTGAAAAGTAATGCCTAAAAAATAATAAAATTTAAACTTAAATTGGAATCTATCAAGCATGAGAAGGATTGATTTTCGCAAGTTTTAGATTAAAATAAAATTAGAACTCGAGAAATTGGATCTCTCTTGGTGCTTGATAGATCTGAGTTTAAGATGGATCTATGTTGGTGTTATTTAAAGATAGCTTGAATCTTGAGTTTTCTACATTGATCAACAAATGTTTGGACATGGTTGAGCAAAGGGCGCAAAAGCAATGTCTTGTGGCCTCCAAATAGGTTGACCCACTTATCCACTTGTTTAGATTCCCCATATGGTTGAAAAATATTTATATTCTTTAAGGACAACCTCAGTGGAGTCTATAGAAAATGAAGTTCCCCACACTTATTAATACCACTTACAATCCAATCTTAAAAGTGTACTTGATGTTATCAAATAGAAACAAAACCCTCTCGGGGGATTCGAATATCTCTCCAACATTTTCTCTAAATAATAGTGTTTTTTTGCATACTCATGAGTTAGTTCCTAACTTCCTAGCTCCACAAGGATCATGACTACCACTTGTTATTAAAAATTCACAAGACTTATCTTTAACAAGAGCTCAAACTTTCCTTTAAACGCTTTTCTTGATTAGTTGGTTTTTAATCTTCATAACAACACTTCATTTTATAAAATTACTCCAGAGAATAAAAAATATTGTCCAAAAACATAACAACATTTCTAGTAATCCATAATGGCTAGGGAGCAATGATAGGTAAAGCTTTTTTATTTTCCTTTACCTTCCCATGTCCTTAAGCCCCCACATAAGTCAAACACTTCCATCCACACTTCTTTGGAGAAAGTGCAACCATCAATGTGTGGAATGCTTTGCTCATTAGTTTTACATAAGATAGAGTCCTAGCCATTGTGTTAAGTATCCACCACCAATTTCCTCCCTATTTACTATTTAGAAACATTGTTTTGTAGCCTAAGCTTGATGTGTGCTCTATGATTAGATTATGTAACCAAATCAAATACTCTTCCCCTCTTTGTAGTATAATAGAGTTATTCAACAACTTTTTAACCAATTTATCTCATTGTGTTTCCTTCTCACCACTTAACCCCCAACTCCATTATATCTTTCCATCCTTGATGCCAATACCAACAAACTTGAGTTGTTGCACTTGTAAGTGTACGTATTCCTTGTTTCCTAAGAGACTCAATTAAACTATTTGTAAGATTGAAGTATCATTTGCTTCCTATCCAATTTCCTCGCTTTAACTTCATCCCATTACCTACTTTCGAGGCCAACTAATTTCCAAGAAGGGGAAAAGCAAGGAGTAATGCTTTCCACATGATGGACACATTTGAAGTTGATTTGTTCTTTCATCTCTAGTGTTTTACAAAAAGGATTTATATATGTGTTTTCTTTTACTCCGTATTGCAACCTGAAGTACTTGATCAACCTCTAGAGGCTTTTATTTTCTATTGGTTTTCGAAATTGATGAATAATTTTAAAGACCTTAAGCCCGAGAGCTTTACACTTAGCAAGCCTTTGTTATTTGACCAAAGGAAAACTATCCTTTTTTCTTTTTCCCTCGGCCTTTTAAATTGAAATATTTATCCTCTTATTTTTTCTAGAATACCCACATTATTTTTTCTAGAATACCCACATGTATATACTTAGGATGCCAATATTCTAGTGTGGCTTTAGGAGTAGGTTTTATCAAAATTAGGTGATCTCCAAGTAATAGCCAAGAAGTGCATCATCATGTGATTATGTTTTCCAACTTTTTATAAAACCATACCCGATCCTTGAATCCATAGTCATTGTCCTTTTAAGACAAATTCAAGGTATTTAATCCCTTTACTAAAGGCCTTAACTTCGGAAGGGAGAATTTGAGTAATCATTCCAATTTATCTCTCATTCAATACATTAAAGGAGATACATGACTCTTACAAATTTATTTTCATACCTATTTCTAAACTATAAAGATCTAAGGCTCCCTTTTAGCTTCTTTTATACAACCAACACCAAATAACAATACACGATTTATAAATAAAAGATGAGACAAGGACATATATCTTCTTATGTTGTTTCCTTTGATTTTCTATTCCTTTTGTGTGTACCAATTAACCTACTTAATCTTTTAGTCACAACGAGAAAAAACAAAGGTTATAAGAGAAAATTAAGATACTATAAGGAGGTCATTAATTCTAACTTGGAAGATTAGAAGCATCTCTCGGTAGTAACTAGCTCATGGAAGAAAATTAATATAGCCAATATTAGAACAAACTCTTACGAACTCCATAGCGAAACAGGGCGTTGGTCTATTCCGAAAACTCCGGGGTAGAAAGGGTTTGCCATCTATGTGAGTCTATGAGCATTGAGGATGAAAATCACTTTCTCTTAGAGCGCACACCCACATTAGATTTGAGTTTCATAGTATTTTTGCTACAATACAAACCTTTATAACCTTTTAACTTGTCAAAACTATAGTGAGCTTGACAATCTTTTTGAACACAGGAACAAGATTTTAAAGTAAACCAAGTATTGTCCTTCTTAAGGTTCGATAGACCAAAGTTGGTCTCATTGGATGTTCATCATCATCATCAATCACCATTGTTGGAATTTTCTTTATGTCAATTGAACGAAGGCTCTCAGTGTGCCACTCCCATTATGTCAAGTATTTGTTTATTTGGTAGAAATCCAAACTGCACATGAGATATACCTTTAGAAAACATTGGTTTTAATCTTTTACTAATAACTTCGTCTATAATATTTAGATAGACTTCACCATAAAATGTGTGAAATATTCTAAAGAAAATTAATATAGGCAAGATTAGAACAAACTCTCATGAACTCCATAGCGAATCATGGCGTTGGTCTATTCTTAAAACTCCATGGGTAGAAAGGGTTTGCCATCCATGAGTTTATGAGCATCGAGGATTAAAATCACTTTCTCTTAGAGTGCACACCCACATTAGATCTAAGTTTCATAGTATTTTTTCTACAATACAAACCTTTATAACCTCCTAACTTGTCAAAACTATAGTGAGCTTGGCAAGCTTTTTGAACACAAGAACAAGATTTTAAAGTAAACCAAGTATTGTCTTTCTTAAGGTTCGATAGACCAAAGTTGGTCTCAGTGGACGTTCATCACCATCATCAATTACCATTGTTGGCATTTTCTTTATGTCAATTGAACGAAGGCCCTTTTGTGCCACTCCCATTATGTCAAGTATTTGTTTGTTTGCTAGAAATCCAAACTGCACATGAAATATAACTTTAGAAAACATTGGTTTTAATCTTCTACTAATAACTTCGTCTATAATATTTAGATAGACTTCACCATGAAATGTGTGAAATATTCTAAAGAAAATTAATATATGCAAGATTAGAACAAACTCTCATGAACTCCATAGCGAATCATGGCGTTGGTCTATTCCTAAAACCCCATGGGCGGAAAGGGTTTGCCATCTGTGTGAGTTTATGAGCATTGAGGATGAAAACCACTTTCTCTTAGAGTGCACACCCACATTAGATCTGAGTTTCATAGTGTTTTTGTTACAAAACAAACCTTTATAATCTCCTAACTTGTCAAAACTATAGTGAGCTTGGCAAGCTTTTTGAGCACAAGAACAAGATTTTAAAGTAAACCAAGTATTGTCCTTCTTAAGGTTCGATAGACCAAAGTTGGTCTTAGTGGACGTTCATCATCATCATCATCATCATCAATCACCATTTTTGACATTTTCTTTATGTCAATTGAACGAAGGCTCTTTTGTGCCACTCCCATGATGTCAAGTATTTATTTGTTTGCTAGAAATCCAAACTGCACATGAGATATAATTCTATAAAACATTGGTTTTAATCTTCTACTAATAACTTTGTCTATAATCTTTAGATAAACTTCACCATGAAATGTGTGAAATATTCTAAAGATAAAGGTGTGTCCTTTTGATGAATGGGGTCTAGGAATGTCAAATTTAAGGACCCTGGCACCTTCCTTGCCTTAGAACCCAAACATTTGTCATGCTAGAAATAATAGATTACACTTTAAACTCCTCTCTACAGACTTCAACTATCAAATCCTCATTTATGTCATTCTCAACTAACCAAGGAAAGTACTTCGTGATTCAGATGATCTTAATAGTGTTAACCCCATCAAGGCTTTATAAAGCTTGTTAAAATAATTCACTCATGCTAATATTTCTAGAAATATTAAAGCCTTGTTTCCATTAACCTTTGACATTTCCCAACTAGTGGTCATTTTCATCCTTGCCTTGATCATAAGTTAAAAAAATTAGTATTATTATTTCTTTGAGCTGCAATAGATTCCTTATCCCTTCTTCCAAATATTTGAATGCTTCCTTCTCCTCTTTAGAAAAGATATTACAAGTGTATTTTGCAAACAAGTTAGCAATATTCTATTTTATCCTTGTTCATGTAACATTAACTTTTTAATCTCTTTAAAGTTTAAATTACATTGTACCATCTCTTACTCTTCTCTATTTGAACCAAAACAACATCGATTTTTTTACTATTAGATTTGTGAATTCTTCATGCTACAGTCAATATGATCTTTTAGGTGGATGATTTCTTGGAAATATGAACTATAATAAACATAAACTAGATTAAGTTAAATAAATAAAAATAATATTAAGAATATACAATATTATATATAATAAAATAATAAATAAATCAATTTTTGCTAATTTATTTGGCTAAAGTGTGGGTGTGAGTCTGGTCAGCAGACCAATCAGGTTCAATTCCCTTTAAGATTGAGCTAATTGAAAAGAGATACCCAAAAATCCAACCATATTAAAGGTCAGTATAACCCAAAAACAGTAACTTTAACAACATTGATAGAGACTCAAATCACATACAATAAATAAATTAAAAAAAAATAATATTTAATAAATAAATAAACGTAAAAGACCCTTCATAATAATAAAGAAATCCAATTCGGTATAGCAGTTTTGAGACGGATCTGAGGACGATCCTTGTCTGGGACATGTCATCGTTGGTCTGACACACCTTTGTCGGTTCAAAAGGGTGTTAGCAGCCCGGAAAACTCCAAACAGGTAAATAATAACCCTGTCCTGTTTTTAACTGGCCCACTTTCTTTAAGTTGAGCACTTTCGAACGCAAAAGCATGCATCACACTGACCATTAAAGCGAGACTGTCACAATTCATCAATACTATGGCATGCGTGTTTTACCTTCATACTTATTCTTGACTAAAAAAACTCGCACCCATTTGTTTTATCCTCATTCAAATGGATTCCGTGGTGTGGGTCAGTGACGATGTTGCTATCCTCATCATTACTTATTAACCAGCATACTTTCAAAGTGGGGAAATGAAAGACCGAAGATAATTTCAATATGTTTAAAAATGAGAGAAAGTTATGTGTATGTAGAAAATATAATTTTATGTGTTTGAAAACAAATAGAGCTAAATAATGATTTGTGTTAATTGAAATGCATTATCAAACTTTATTTGTGTCTAGATGAACTAGGGAGACTTATGTTAATTGTGCACGATTGTCTCTTACTAACTAATAATATCACCAATACATAGATTTCTTGATCATTCAATCAATAATTCAAAACAATGTCCAAAAATATCTCTAAGTGGTTTGTGGTGGGTCTACCGTGATGCGTATAAATTATATCTAGTTAGAAGCATCTAATTTGAAATTGAAGGCTTGATTAATGCTAGTTAATGTGAGGAGAAGAGCAATCACTACCCAACGTTTAATCTCTTTGAACACTTTTGTTGCATGACCCCCAAGCTGAGACATATACGTGATTCAACCTGGTAAGTGGATGTGCTACATGGGAAATATGCACAATAAATTATCATAGGTAACTCACCATTTTCATGAAATCTAACAAGTGATGGATATTGTTCAATGGTAGCCAAACAACAATGGTTAAAATCTTCCTCAATTTAATGCTCAATCCATTTTGCTTCTGACATAATCTAAGATAAATGTGTTCTTGTTGCTTAAATGTACATTTATCTATGTTGATCAATAATTTCTCTCCATGCAACACTACAAACACTTGGTTTATGGTGTAAATGTTCCTATTAGGTAAAACACGTGTATGTTTCCAAGATGCAAGATCATGAATGAAATAAGACAATATCAAAATTTTATTTGGTATCCTTATAAAGGTTGTACGGGCATCAATATGGCCAAATGACATCACCATCCATTCAAATGGTCCTTGTGATCACATGTTGAAGGTTGTCATGCACTTATTCTCTAGTTGTAGGCATCTAGTGGCTTTAACCAAACTTGAGGTCAATCTTACTAAACAATTTTACTTCTAGAAATTAAATGTAATAGTCTATTTACATGTGACAATACATATTAGTTTTTAATGGTGAGACTATTCAAGTCAATAATCTACACATCCTCAACATGCCATTTATGTTTCAAACTAATATAATGTTAGGGTCATAAGGCTGTAGTGAGGAGGGGTGTATGTGCCATCTATCCAACAACTCTTGAGTTTGCCCCTTAATTTCTCCATTTTTGAAGAATGAAGCCCTGCATAAAGCCTCGTTTGGCATAACAACTTTGTGTTTCAAGTCAATCCCATGTTCAATCAGATGGCTTGGATGGATTTGATGAGGTTCTCATAACAACTCAAGATAACACTGTAATAGCTCATCCAACTGCTTCTATTAATTTGACCTCTCCTATCAAACTAAAAGTATGCATGATGAGTTCCCATGGTCGTGATGACAATTAAAAGGTGTCAATTTCTCTTCCTTTTGGGGTCACAAAACGATAAAGGAAAACTATTATGAGGCATTGATTGGTCTATGAGCTTCAATGCTGAAAACTAGTGCTAAGATGGTTGGGTCTTTTTACTCCATCACCACACATGCTTGGAAAATTTAGTAGTTAGTATTGGTTCTTTCATATTTAGTAGAACACATATCAATACCATTTTCCATAGAAAGCTTTTTTGGGGAAACTCTTCAAGCACTCTCTCACATTTCATGAATGACACCTAGAATAAATTTTGTTGACATACATGCATGCCTAAACTTGAGGGTCTAAGGTGGATTTGACTTTGTGACCTCTTTGGCTAATATGACTTCAACATGGCAAGTCAAACCACTTGAGCTAACCCTAGGGTCTTTTTGCATCCCACTAACACATGTATGGATAAGTGAAAATAAACCCACACACATTTAGTGGACCCATGTTGATCTCTACTTCATAGATGTAATCAACTAATATGGAAAACTCCCTGTTGCACTTTCCTAAGACACAAATATTTGTTCTTGTTGAGCCAACCAATGAGTAGGGATCATGACATACACCTATAAATATATTTCTTATTCACTATCTTGTTCAAATTAATTAGTGAACTGATAAAAAAGATAATATATTCATTCACACAAACATTAGCATGTTTATATTGACAACTAAGCAACTCCAAATTCCCATTAAGTTTGTGACAATGTGTTACAAGGTATGGACAACTTGAAGTTGAGAAAAATATCTGAGTAACCAACTGTTCAAGTATTCACAATCTCATAATATGTCATTTATCATAGGGACACAAACGTTTCAAAGTCTTCTAGTCTATTCAATATTGTGTATAATGAACAAAGTACAAAAATTTCCAAATTGGAAGAGACAAACAAGGAATATGATTTGTCTTAAATATTGGCCTTCCATGCAAATTGTTGAGCTCCTCAACTACATCAATATGTTATGTCCACAACAAGAGTCACTGCACTATGTTGTGTAATGCATATCATATGATTGAATTTATGCCTATGTAACTAGGTCACAACACCACAAGTGCGTGACAAAGAATACCAGTGTGTTTATACCACACCATTACTTCCCAAGTTTAATTTGTGCCAAATGTTTGCCATTGTAATGTGCATCGAGCACCAATACCTTTATACTAACATGCATATCAAAGACAACAACCAAATCCACAAGTGAGTGCTTAAACAAATTCTTAATGAATCTCTCTCATCAATCTGATCAATCAAATATGCTTTCTCAAACTCTCAACCCTTTCATTATCACCACTAGACCAAAGAAAGCTTTTTATACCATAACTCACCACTAGACCAAAGAAAACCTTTTTAAACCATAGCTTAAAATGAGTTTTTATTTAGAAAAGACCTTAAAGTGTTGATTAGGACCTTATTGACCAAGTTAATCGAAGACCCACCCTTCCAAAAGGATCCCTACGAGTTGTGTTGATAGGTGAAGGATCAGCCTGGAAATAGTTAGCCAAGGGCTTTATTGGGTGGTACCATTCGCTCAGTTTCCTTCATAGTTTTTTAAGTGGTCGTTTTCTTTCTAGTTTATGTTATGACCATTTAAACTATATATTAATCTGCCATTATGTTTGGCAAACCAAATCTTCTTTGGTAGGAAGCATTAACCAATAAATGGCTATTCAAAATTACTAACAGCAAAAAAATACAAAGGCTAAAAAGAAAAGAGACAAATACTATGGCATACAAGACGAGTCTAGTTTATATGCACTTTGCCTCTCTATTTTATATTGGTTGCCTACCCTCCCTGCTTCTATATTTATATTGGTTATATCACTCCCACCCAGATAACGTTATTCTCAACAACACTTACAATGCCTTGACAATGATATTGTTCCTCTATTACAACGCTGCCATACCTCTGGCAAACCAAAATATATTGTGACAGCTAAACCGTCTGAGAGTGATAGATGTCATTCTCCCAAATAAATCCAAATATAAAATATTTTGAAACCCATAATTAAAAAGCGAGCTTTTAGAACTCTGCGCTACATAAATCGTTCAATCCAATATGATTTTCTCCAGAATGAGTTGCTGGAAACATGATCGAAGGGTAGTCCCTTCGCCTCACAGGGTTTAGGACGAGCTAGTAACTCCACGAGTCCAGGTTTTCAATCTCCCCATATCTTTCTTTTTCCCATGAGTCTAGGTTTTCCTCTTAGTGTGTTGGTTAATGGTGCGGGTAATAGAGTTTGTTTTCATTCATTTTCCTATCCATGTGTTGAGTAGCATCAACTTCTTTAATTCCGTGTTTGCCCCATGATTGTCCATGCATTGCAATCCTACCAACGACTAATTTAATCTTATCAATGGCCACAATTCTTGCCTGTGTGTCAATAAACTGCTTGTTGTTGGTTGATGCACTATGTGGTAAAGGCACGTTAGGTTTAGAAGTGGAAAGATAGACCTGATTTCAGGAGGTGCACCATGTTTTTCAGTCAAGCGTATTGATATACGGAGCTTGTACCGACGGAGGATCCATAGCGAACCTTCCTGCCACAGTTTTGGGGCCATGTAAGAATCTTCCACATAATAGTTATATTTTCTTCATCGCATTTTCTCACCTTCCAAGCCAGGGAGTAGAAGAGATAAGGTTCATGTAAGCTTCTTTCACAGGTGCTGCAGATGTTCCCAGATCCTTTAAAAGGCCGAGTCTGAGGCATCTGGTTTTAAAAACAATACCTTTACACTGTTCGTAGTGTACGCCTGCAAGAACATATAAATTTCACAAATTTCAGTAGAATTTATACGTTAAGCCTTCAAATATGCTCTGGATCTGTGAAGTAACGAAGCTTTGAGTGCTTTTTGTGAATTTACGTTCGAATCGATCAATTTCTCCATGTTGTCGAGTCTAATTGTGATAGACATATTTGCGCGCAGGGAATTTGCCATTTTATTTCATTTATTTTCAGCAAATACAAAGCGACATTAGAGAAAATTTCAACTCAAAATGGGTCTTTTAACCCAAATTCAAATTCCATGTCATCATGTAAGACAATGAAATTGGTTTAAATTTGAAATACCGTATAGGTTTTAAACAAAATTTTAATATAAATTTGGGGATAGGTATCATAAAAAAAACTACTTTTTTTGTTCGTATTTTTGACATATATCCCTATGTTTTTACTCAAATTTCGATCGGGAAAGCTCATTGAATATGGAATTAAATTCCGCATCCAATGAATACTCACTCGACATACTTTTGACGGACCCCGTTATCCTAAAAACAATAAATATGAGTAAAAACACTGGGAGATATGTCGAAAATACGAACAAAAAAGTAGTTTTTTTTCTTTTCTTCCTCCAAAATTAATAAATTTTATTTTATTATTTTCCTTAGGAGGCTCATTTTGAGTTGAAATTTCCTCTAATGGATAACCGTTGAATTACAGAGACAATTAGAGCAGAGGAGCATATTTATTTTACCTGTAGCAGGCGGTGGATGCCATGAACATATATAACTTCACTGAGGTGAACAGATGTAACTTTGCAGAGGACACAAAAGACAAGTGGCTACTGGATGACGCAAACATTCATGTATACATGATGGCGGTTTTATTAATCTGATAGACAATGGGTTTTTATTCGTCTGATAGACGACTATGTTAGGACATAAGGAGGCTCTTCATAGGCCGTTGACAAACGACGAAGCCTGAATAAGAACAACCCTTTAAATAACACCTTTGGCGTAATTAAAAACTTTATCATTTCGTTTATCAGTTTATTTTCATTTCAAAACTCGCACCATTGAGTGTGGGTTAATAATGGTTGACATTCTCACACTCTTACCATCTCATTAATTAATTCAATTATTTTTATAATGTGTTTCAAATTCTTAATTACAAACTCATTCATTAATTTGTATTTTGAAAATTTATTTGATTAATCGAAATTGAATGGATTTTTTACTCTACTATAACCATTGAAAATGAATTAAATAATATTTTAATCATTAAAAATATATAAAATCTATAGAATTGCTTTGCCACGTGACTAAAAAAATGGAGGCTTTAAGAATTCTGAAATGGAAGCTTTAAAAATTCTGAGATGTATTTACTTTGACATTATATGAGTTCTAAAAATATAGAAATGTGACATAAAGGTTTGAGAAATTTGGAGACTTGTTTACTTGCACATTATGAGTTTGAATTAAAAAAAATAAAGTTAATTGATATTTTATTTATTAAAAATATAATGTGTTTATATATGATGAGTTCAAGGTTTATAAAACATCCTATAACCAATAGATTTCAGTGTAAAACTCAAAAAAATTGTACTTAGTTTTTATTAATTTAGAGCCATTTTAAATGACTTGCTTTCATTAGAGTTTGCTTTTAATTTATCTTGTTGGAATTAAAAATATATTTCTTTTAATTCATCCCTCTTTCATGTAGACTTCTTCATTTACTGTCTTCAATATGCTGCTAGTTGCTTTTCTCAAGATATTTAGTTTGCGTTTTTGTTTATGCACTGATAAAAATCGCGATAACCAACTCAATATAAGTCATATGATTATATACCAACATCAAGTATTTCTTAAAGACATCATTGTCAATAATATCCAAGGTTAGAGAGAGTCATTGAAGCACTTTATGGATGCTATAAGAAATGCATCAACCATCATCGTAGTAAATTCATAAAAGGTAAGCATGTATCAAGGATAATTCTCTAAATATCATCATGTTGCTTCACTTCATTTGCTTCAGAGAAAGTTCATGAGATCACTTGTAATATCCTGATTTTGACCCCAATTGCATTAAAATTGTAAATGATGTAAATATCGCTATTAAATCATGGTGAGGAGCTAAAGGCCAAGGTCTCGCCATCGATTTAGCGTTTTATGTATTGACAATTACAATCGATACCTATGGTTCTCGTGCTAGCCAGGCACAATATTAAATTAAGACATCATGTAAATATGCAATTTAATAAAAAAAATACCCACAATTAGCTATGCAATGCAACAAGAGATGGGGGCATGATTTCAAAAGGAATAGGGAGAGAAATTATTCAAACTCTTGAGCCAATGGTGTTGAGCCAAGTGTTGATGGGAGAACCCATAAAGTTGTCAACTACATTTTTTGTCTTATTCACCCAATCATTTATTTCTTCCAGAAATTGGTTGGGGTAGTTAATGCCTTGGGAATGGAAGAGTATAACAATCAAAATTCGTATTGGGGCAGCCATCAGTTTTGGGAAAACGAAGTTTTGCTTATTGGGCAAGTAAACACCCACAAATGTATGCCCATTCCACTCCTCATTCACGTCTTTCATTTCCTCACGCAGCTGGAGCAGTTGGGGGTTTTCCTTCACGATTCTGCTATTTTCCTCATCTATCCATGGTAGGAAATCCGTTTTTGTATTGCTCAGTGGCTAGGAAGGAGGGATTCACGATTTGGGTGTGTATGGAGGTCGTTTTGGCTCCTGTGACATCCATGAACGTTTATTGAAATCGGATTTGATCTCCTAGGGTTATTTTCCCTTCTACCATTTCGTTTTTGGTTGCCAAGACGTTTTTCTCAGACCCAACACTTGTGCTTGTTGTTGTGTGCATACCTGTTTTGGTATGAAAGACTTAGGAGTGGAAGAGGCCCAGAACTGGCTTGATAAACCTAGTGAAGAGAGGAACTCCACAGACAGATCAAAAGAGGCTGTCAAATCTTCTATCCACACCCTGAAGATGTAACATCCCAAAAAATTCACAGAAATTTAAAATTTTTCTATGTGATATTAAATGCTAAATCGTAGCCAGAATGCTAGTTTAATGATTAACTTTAGTCTAGTTAACGGATTGTCTATAAAGACAAGACATACAGAGAAACTTAGGAGTTAATACTCTTTGGTTAACTGTAACTAAAAGGCTACAAAATTTACTTACTAACTTATAATTCACATGCCACTAACCGTACTCAATCTGTATTGATTTTCAGTCTTGAATAAAAGTTTTATCAGAAGTTAATGAGTTTCAAATTATTGAATTTAGATCATTGGTTTGTTTGTAAGAATTTGTATGATTCTGATGATTATTTTCTTTTCTAATTGAAGGGGGGCTTGAGGTTAGCCTGAGGCTTACTTATCTTTTCTCAAAGCTAACGCAGATCCGATGCTTGTATAGGATTTACAGGTAAAACTTACTTCCAGGTTTACGATGTAGGAAAATAAGGCTCGGAAAACTAACTGAGTAAGTTAGGAAAGGTCCTTAAACTCTAATTATTGTTTAGATTATCGAAATGTAATAATTCTTAGGCCTGTAGCAAGAACTATTCTACCTAGGTAGCAATTTCGAGTTGATAGTGTAATTATTTGCTCCTAAACAAATAAGTTACATGATTAATGGTATGTAATTATCCAACACTAACTATGCATTTTAACTTGTTACTCCTAGAGCTTACCTAGGCATAACGATTAACATTTTTATATTTGCAACTAGTAACTAACTACCAATATACAACACAATCCTAAGCATATAACCAATGCATAAAATAATACTATAACCTAGCTAAGACTTCACAATGCACATACAAAAACTATAATCTAGCTCAAAGCTTCAACATAGTAAAATATGACTTGTTTAGTTTTAAACAAAGGTAATAGTATTACTTTGTATGCAATAACTTGTATATGTTTTTAACAAAAGTAATAGTAATGCATTTACCATATGGCAAGGTTAACAAACAGAATCAAAACTATATCAATACCAAAAGAATTTCAAGAGTAGTGGGATCCATGTGGTGGATGGTCGTTGGAAGGAGGGTTTTGGCGTTAAACCCTATGCATTTACAATCAAAGCTATCCCTAAAGACTCGCTTGGATTTAACAGTTATTTGTTTGGATGGTGGAATAAGCCGACAGGCCCTTTGCCTCCTCGAGTCTCTGCAAAAAATTATCGTTCTTGTTTTGGCCATGGCTTCCTCGGATCTTTGCAACAAAAGTCACTTTTTGTTTTCCCGTGGCGTTAGCAGGCTCACTGCTTGGGTTATTTTCCATCATCGTTTTCTTCGAGCTCGGTCGTGGCGTTAGCAGGCTCAAACTCTGGTTCTTCACCATCATTAGTTCTTCGAGCTCTACGTTAAAGCTGGTAAGTCATAATGAATTTTCCCATCATTTTTATTTTCTTTTATTTATTTAAACCAAGCTAAATATTAAACAATGTTTAATGTTTGCTGTTTGATGGTAGGTGAAGATACTTGGTAAAGAATAATCGAACGTTGAAGGTGTTTGCTTGAGTTGAAGGGTGCGAGTGAGAAAAGACTCGGTAAGCCTCCGTCCCAACCCTGGCATACCCTTTGTCGTGAATGTGTCTGGGGTGATACCGCTAGTTCTTGTAGAATGATACTACGGTGTTCAGATTACTTATGGCAAAATTGTTGTTTTGTTTTGGATTAGTGATGGAGGTCGAATGACCGTTCTTAGTTATAACTCTTAGGCTTTTACCAATGAGGTACAACTCTTGTAATATCGATTTAGGGTAAAAATATTACTATTCCAAGGTTTTTGTTATTGTTTTGCATACTGTGATTCAAAGTTATGTGGAAGCTTTCTCATCCTCTTGCTCAGCCACTGAAATTCCTTCGTGGCTTCAAAACTGTTAAGGCAATTTTGGTTTTATGATTAAGACAATGTGGCAACCGTTGGTTAATTAAAAGACTCTGTTTATAGTTTTGTTTTTAAAGGGTAGTGCTTACGACCAAAAAAATAGCTGTTAGCAATTATTTTCCTCTTGTAAATTTTGGTTGTGTAGTGCATTAAGCTTGATAAAGAGTTCTCAATCGTTTTGTTGTAATTTATTTTATGGCTGTGAACTGGTTAAATCCATTTGGAAAATTAGTTGTTGCAATTTTAATTGTGCACTCTGTACTGTAAGGATTAATCTAGGGTTTGGTTTTTAATAAATAGTTTTGGTAATCTCCTTGTTTTGTAAATGGATATAATGGATTGTATTAATGAATAAGGTTTAGAAAGAATAATTTACAAATATGAATAATAATATTAATTGTTTCGAGTTTTGTTTACTAAGTTCGTAATTCATGTAATATAATACAATAGGTGTTACAATGTTAACAATTTTAAGCCTATTGACTATTCATCATGAACTTACAGTGTTAGATGTTTTAAAAGAAACAGTTGGAGTTTTAAATGTGCTTTGTTTATTATAAAATAACTAGAGTAATATGTTTATAGTGTAAGTTTCTTAAGTATTAAAATAACGAGTGGTTTTCTTTACTAAGTGTAATAAATAGATTTTATTACAATATTTGTTAATGTATTATACTTCACATAGTTTGGTGACTGTGTGACAAAAATTTGTTGTATAGACTCTTTGTATAATCCTTAGAGGTTTTTGTATATAAGGTTAAGTTCTAGAAATTGATTATTATGCTAAATAGCTTGGAAAAATAACAGAAAAAAGCTTCCAATGCCAATACAGTTACTTGAAGATATTGTTGGTAAACTTATAAGAAGAAAAGATTGTTGATTTATTTCTATGGATATTCTATAATTCGATAATAGTTCATATCATTTTATCCATGTTTAATCATTCCTATCTACAACTAAACAATCCTTATGTCCTAGAGTACTTCATCGTAAGATGAGTGGAAAAATGCAGAAAGAAAATTTTACTCATTAATCAATCATTTCTAATTCTAGGTTCATTTATTCATATAATCATATACAAGTAAACTTTCATAATTAAATGCAGACTTAAGCATTCCATTAGCAGATTCATAGTATCTAAGTATTAATAGGAAAACTAAATATGTCTGCTTCATTCCTGTAAATTGTTTAAACAAAAATAAATAAGATAACACAATGGAACCTGGTAATTTGTAGAAGAGACAAATAGCCCAAGAAGCTTGTTCCATCTAACCTTTCCTGAAGATAGCTCAAATACTTGTCTTATGACCCCCGAGCCTATCCACTGATCCAGGATGAAAGCATCGTGTGAAGAAATGGGATTAAATACGCCTACAACTCAACATAATTACTTATCAGCAATACATTTGCCCTCAGCAGTAAAGAACTCATCTATCCAGCTGCACTAGTTCTGAATGCAGTCTGAAACACTCGATCCACTTCTAACTTCCCCCTAATCAAATCTCTTGTGCTCCTTTCTCAACTTTAGAAAATTCACAAGGTAAGAATTGAACAGCCTCCTGCTGAATTCGATGGATAGATATATGCACGCCTAGGTCTTTTGGTCAGTTTTTTAATTAATGAGCCACTTGCTCTGTTCCACTTTCTTGGCGAACATGACCACAAAATTAGGGAATTTGCCCCCCTGCAACAACTAGAAGTGATTGAGAATGCTGCCATGTGTCAGTTTGCTCTCACCCCAGTCTATTCCTCCTAGTGGGTCAGTGGATAGTCATTCAACAACCTCCTTAGGCTATTTGTCTCATCTTTTATTTATTAACTAAGAAAATATTCAACATAATTAATTACAGTAATCATTGATCCCACTTGGTTAATAATCATAAACTTTACAATACAAATCAAATATAATGTTTTCTTAAACATAAAATGTTTATGGAATTGGGGTACGTGACAAAAGAGCACTGGAAGGGAAGGTATGGCTTGAGGGTCTGTGTAGCAGTGAAGGGAATAATTCTTTGTGTTGGGTGTGTAGCAGTGAAGGGAATTTGGTGTAGTTGTCCATAGCTCTGTTGTTGAGCTCACTAGCTTAGCAATTCTTTATTTCCACTGCCTTAGCAGCCTGATAAACCCAATTGTAGATTGAATTCACTAAACCTTGATGTGTTTTTGGCTATGTGTTAGCCTGTAGTTCTCCTTTTCCTTGTGGAAATCATGCCCACCTCGGGGGTAACAGTGCTGCTGATAGATTGATGAGCACACTGGTATATGGTTGGCTGGAACGTTGCAACGACATAGCTAGTTGCGGGACAACTCAAATTCAAGATAAGCACTCTCTTGTATTTAATTTCTGCAACTGTATTTGTTTAAAAATTATTATGAACATATGCCTGTGTTGAATGAGATTTGCTTTCGTTGTATATTCATGTATTATGCATCTGTACATGTATTTTACTTTCAATGCATTATTGTTTATGTTCATGGGGCTAGATCCTCGGTTTGATAGACAACAATAGTAGAGTCACGTCCTCTCCATCGACAATATGAGGGGAGAGGACGTGGCATCACTGTAAATTACTCTTCCTCCCTCTATCAACATGCCATCTGTAGCTACGATCCTTGGACCTATTCCACTGCTTGGAGAAACCATAACTTATCTTTGAGTCCATCCTCCAAACTCCATGAACTCAAGGTGTGCCAAGGTCTTTGAAAGACTTCAAATTTAGCTTGCCACATGACATTCATCTTCTTTGCGATGATAAACTTCATTCACATTCATCAAAACATTCTTCTTCTTCCATACCTGAGAATGTCCTTGTCTGTGAGTACTTATCCTTTGGGCTTCAATTCTTCTTGTATTATTTTTGTTCCATGGTTCATAGGTTTTCCTTGATGATGTGTATGAGAGACTCATCATAGGTTGTCTTTTTGTACTTGCATAGTCTTGGGATTTGTGACCAAATCCATAGCAATTGTAACATCTCATGGTGTGACAATTTACAGCGATATGGCCAAAATAGTTACATGTCCAATATATAACCATATTTGTGAGAGACTCACCACTTCTTGCATGAGATCTGCAATCCAATTCCTTATGACCAAAAATATTACATGAGTAGCAATAACCATTGAAACCATTTTCATACATGGATACCCGATTCCACCTTGAGGGTGACTCTTTTCTGAACTTGCTTTGAGGAGTATGACTAACTCCTTGATGTCCCCCAAATTTTTTGATGTATTTTGCATGTATATGAGGAGCAAATTAGCTTTCACTTTTGGAACATGATGAGCTCACTCCAGTCTTCTTAGGAGTCTTGAGATATCTTCATAGTTTTCTTCTTTGTTGTAACCCCAGTCAGTCTTGTCAAAATGGGGTCTTTGACAATCCAAGATCTCATCTAAGATGACAAAACTGTTATTGAACTTGACATAAGCACTTGACTTTATTCTTCCTCTTGAGATCAACCACTTCCATTTCAAGATTTTGAGAAGTCTTATCTTTTTCATCCAATTGGTTCTTAACGACTTCCTCTGTCCTTTTGGCTTCCTCAAGTTGAATCTTCAAATTGGAATTGGCCTTCATTGTTTCTTCAATCTCTTCTGAATCTTCAAGAGGCTCTTCTTGTTCTTTTGCTTGACTAATCAGTTTGGTGTTTAATCTTTCAATGTCATCTACTTTGTCTTCTAGCTCATCTTGTAAACTTTTCCTTTTGTGATTGAAATTCTTGAACAGATTCATAGTCTTCTTTTAGTAATTTTTTAAGGACCTCAAGATTTTTCCTTTTAAGTCTCAAATTGTATTTGAGATAAATGTCCATTAACAATTGTGCTAGGAAATATTTCTTAACATATTCAAGATCGTTTTCAATGTCATCCAATCAATGCTACTGTAATAAAAAAGATTGTTACCTTCACTAATGTTTGATGCTTGCACTTCCTTTTCTTCTTGTTTTACATCTTTAGTGGGCTTGACTTCTATTTCCTGCTTTGATTTTTTGATGTCTTGTCTTCCTCTTCGGTATTCACTTTTCAACTTAAACCATAGGTCTTTAGTTGAAGTGTGTTCCACTACACTCTATTTGACCGAGCTTCAGAGTCCATCCATGAGAAATTTTAAAGCAGTGGTGTTGTCTTTCTTGGCTTATTTCTGTGCAACTGACTTGGTCTTCTTATTGGACGAAATGGGTGGATTGATCACAATATCCAAAACACCAAACTTCTTCAAGTAAGCTTTCATTTTGCTTCTCCAACCAAAATAATATGTCACGTCAAATATTGGAACGCCATTGCTGGGGGACTCTACTTTTGCATCCATTGTGTTTCCATGAATCTCCTTCAAGCTAGTAAGGCTTATGGTGAAGGCTTGCTTTGATACCAATTGTTGGACACAATGACACATTGAGAGGGGGGGTGATTCAGTGTGCTAGCACCCTTAGAAAATTTCACTTCTCAAAACTTAATCAGAGCTCATCATTCCCATTAAGTTACTAAGTACATCAACATTCATCAATGAATCATGTCATCAACATAGATCATAAGAGACACATCACAAGACAAGTATATTAAACTTTATTTATAATTTGATATGAACTACAATGGAAAACTGAAATCTCCACGATTACATCAACACCAATTGACTAAAGAGCACGGACTGACTAAAGAGAACCAACTCTTATTCAAAGACCCAAATTGGTTTTCTTAGCTCCAACTTGATTAATATTCGTGATTAAGTTTCGAAAAATATTATCAGTTTAATTTCTTCCTTGATTTTTTTTGTCAGTTCCCGTTAGATGGGTGACCAGAAATGTATGCTCAACCACTTTCATTACAGAAAATTTTCTCAATTTATTACCCGTCAAATTGTGATCAAGAATGGATGCTCGACCACTTCTATAACATGCTTGTGCCACCATTTCTTACATACGTAGAAATTAAAAACGAATTTGCTTGCATGGTTCACTCCTGGAATACGTTGGTTATTTAATGTGATTTATAAATTCAAAACAATTAACCTACTCTTAAATCCACATTTGCTTTGACATATCACTCTAAACCTATGTTAACTCTGTTGTTTTGCATGAAACTATCTGGATTTGCCTAGAAATTGTCCCCATTAAATTTTTCTGGCTAAATACTTTTTTGATTTCCATTATTAAGACGATTCATCCATCGACTTTAAATAAAAACAACATTTCCAAAACCATGTGAAGAATTATAACCAATCAAAAAAATAATCATTTTCACAAAGAAAGCATCCTAAAAGCATATTTTGGCATTATTTTTAATGAAATATGATAGATTCTAGACTTGGGTAGAAAGTTTTGAAGGGAACAACACGAGATCAAATACACACCATCATATGATCAAGGAACGACTTCAAACCACGATAGTGAATGTTCTAATGTCGAGGGGAACCACGATAGTAAGTACAGTAAACCCATTTTGATTGATTGATAGCTAGGATAAATTTTCATTTTGTGAGTTCAATTTTTTTTAATATTATGGAAAACAGTGGGAAAATGATGATATTATGGAACTAGAATGAATTGTAGAGAGCATTACTGCATTTTAACAAAAATGGAGAAATAACAATGGGAGACAGAAACCTTAGAAATTGATCAGTATTTACATACCTTTGCGATTAAAGATTTAGATTTCATGGATGAAAAAGAGATGTTATCGTTGATTTTACCACATTTGGTAAATCACATTTTTATGGCCTTCCTTGTCCCTATGCAGACTCTTTGGACCCCCTTTTCTCAAAATATACTTTGATGTTCCAAGAAAACCCTTGAAAAAATCCTATTTATTGCTATACGCGGGTCACAAGCTTACATTCGCGTGTACATGCAGCTTGTCCCACTATGACCCGCGTACATCGCGAAATGTGCCCAAAAAGAAATATTTCAGAGTTTTCCTCAATGAGTCATGAATAACTTGACCTTTGGCCTTCCATATGCCTAGAAACGCTTCGACTTGACCCTTCACTTCCTATTGAAGGGCTATATATTGAGCCTCTTGGATGCATTAGAGGAAGAGAACTTATGAGAGCAAGAAAACTATAGTGGATTTGTGCCCCATTCATACATGCTTGAGTTTGCATCCATTTATCCTTTTGAGCAGCTATTGATGCTCTTCCCAAGCTTTCCATTGATTTGGAGGATGTTGATTGCATGGGCAGACCCGGGTTTACTATAATCAATCAACAACACCCCTAACTCATTGGCCCTTTCGGCGACAGACCGCGAAGCGATCTGAAGTCTCACCCGAAGTGAATCTAATGGGTTGGCCAAGACTCAAGTGTCTTGGACCAGGTTCTGCGCATCCTACTTCTTTTCTCTTACTCCTGTGAGCCACAAAATCAGCTATATTGGCGCATCGCACGTTGCCTTCTACTCGCAGCACTTTCAACCGTGCGATTCTTATCCACGCGCAAGTCGCACGATTTCTTCCCATGTCGCGCAAATTCCACTTACTCACAATATCTCCAACCTTATCGCATCTCTGCGCCCCGCGGGACACCCGACCTCTCCTCAACGCTAAGCCTTCAGCTCGCAGTATCGCGCACCGCAGCTCCTCTGCCGGTGCGATATCGCCTCTCTGTGATATCTTACCACTACGACTTTGCACTCTTAGCGTTGACTGTGTCACTGTGTGAAACTCTACTTCCCGGAAGTTATATTGTGATTAAATGGTCATTAGAAACAGACGTAAAGGAGTCTTTAAGCAGCTTACTAAAATACTTCCACTAATCTCTATCTTCCTGCATTACCGTGAGCTGAACAATACATACATTCACTTACTGCAACTAACATTATATGCATAATAACCAGGAATAATAAGCAAGCACAATCACATCCATGCAACACATAACACGCAGATTTAACGTGGTTCACCCCCAGGATGGGAGTTATGTCCACCAAACTGTGCTTCTATTATATATCTTGAGGGAGGTTAGCACAGTCTGTTGCACCGCATATGCAGCGCGAGATCTCTTCTAGATCTCTGGTCTATTTCTATCTCTATATTGCCTTTCTTTCAATATATCCTTCCCTCTCTTTCCTCTCTATGGATGGTTACATACAGACTCAAATGACTCACAGACAAGCTAGGTGTCTGGAACGTTACAACACAGTCTGTCTGACTGACTCCTGAGTCTACTTCAAAGATATAATCAACTGACCAACTAACGACTCATCATACGAACCAACCCTTTACAATACAAAATACAAGCTTTTATAGGCGGCCCGAAGGTCTCGCCATTACAACACTGTGGGCCTGTCCCAACAGTAACCCAAACCCTAATTAGTGATAGTCGGTCCTCTCTGTCCTTGAAGTAGCCACTTCCCGTCACACCACAGCTCTCTGCAGTCTTCCATGCTTCCCGGCACTGACCATGGGTACTATGCACTGCTTCTCTGCTTTCTGTCCTTCGCCTTCAATGCTTGAGCCTCATTGCTCCTTCTTCTTTATGAGGGTCGCTGAGCCCTCCTGTCTTCCGTTGCTGCCTTCAATGCAGTGGGTGAGCTCTCCCTTCTCGGCCGCTCAGGTACCGTTGCCTTTCTTTGACTTTCGTATCCCAAAAAAAGTCACGGTTTCCGGCTCTGCTCTCCAGCTGGAAACGTGCTACGACGTCATAGCCCTGCCTTGTCTTCTTTTCGCCAAAACTAGCAGCTTCTTCTGTAGCTGCGGGACCCTGCTCCAACAGTCCCCTAACACTCACTTGTGGCTCGTCCTCGAGCCACCTGCAACAGGCTTCTCCTGCTGCAACTTATCCTTCGCCTCTTGCGAAGTGCGCTGTAGCCTGCCTTGAAGTCCTGCGACTTCATTCTTCATCTCCTCGGCGCACCGTTCCGCTGAATCAAGCAATGCTTGATCAATCTTGGAGTCCTCTGTTCCTTCAATTTTCTCTCTGGTGGTCGTGAATTCCTTCACCTTCTGCTCAACCACGTCAACTAATTCTGTGATTTGCTCCTGAAAAGGTTGAAGCAGGTCAGTGATGTGCAGCTCCTTTGTTCTTAACTGTTGTACCTCTTGCTGTAATTGGTTCATCTCCTTCGTCTTTCTCATCTTCTGAAGAGCTGCTAGGCTCTTGATTTCTTCTTTCATGGCCACTGCAGTGTTCTCTACTTGTTGTATACTCTGCTGGATCGCGACCTTCTGTGGTGGCTCATCTAACTCGGCCCATGTGTTCATCGCATTTGCTAGTAGTACCCGGGCTTCGTCGATGCATGATTGTATCTGCGCATAGGTGAGTCGAAAGGCTTTCACTCGCGCTTTTTGGTCTGCTAGGGAGGTGTCTTGCAGACATGCCTCAAGATCGGCGATCTACATCTCGTGGTCTGCCTTTATCCTGGCTACTTTCTCATCCATCTTAGCTACAGTTTCTTCGAGAACCTTTGCTCTTTCTGCAACTCTTTGTAGCTTCTCCGGGGTAGGCAGTGCGAACTCGATGTTGCAGTTAGGGAGTTCTAGTGCAATATTCTGTAGTACCTGGGAGAGTTCCTGATCCTTGTTTTGATATGCTTTTAACTCGTCTACCTTTTTCTGATAGCTGGTGGTGAGTGCTGCGTTCTTTTGCTTTAGCTGTACATTCTGCTGGTAAGTCGCAAGCTCTCTATTCCTGAGCTCTGCGCTTAGCTGCTGTTGGATTCTGTGCAACTGATCAATGTGAACCTCTGCGAGGTTAACCTCAAGGGGTTGCTTAAACTGGACTAGTGGGTCCGCCGTTGTCGCCGAGAATCTGATACTGCCCGGTGGGATCAACACAATGTTGAGGTGATCTTTTGCCAAGCTTTCCAGTGGGCACCTTTACTGGTGGAGCATGCATCGTGGCAGCCTTCTCCGTAATTGTTCGTATGTCTATGAGCTACTTTTCTACGGCGCTCTGAATCTTTTCCTGTGATTGCTTCACCTCATCAAATGAATCCTTGAGTGTATCACATGTCCTTGTTGCGATGAGTTCGTAATCATCTTCTGTTAGTGCCGTCGTCAGAACCGGTTTTGAAGTTTTCTGTTTCTTCCTCCCCTGCGTTGCTGTGGTCTCCTGGCTTCCATCCTTTGTAGTGGGCGTTGTTGCTGATTCTTCCGGCACATCTCTTTTCTTCTTGCCTTGTGGCGGTTCTTCTGTTGTTTGGTGTGCCTGGGTGTCTAGTTTTTCTTTGTCTTTTTCTGGTGGGCCTGTCTGCGCGGTCTCTGCTGGTATTGGCGTGGTATCTTCGTATTCCTTTCGCAATTGGTCATCGAATCCTCTGATGACATTCTCAACATCCTGCACTGTCATTCTGAAGGAGCTGGGGGCCCAGTCGTCCCTTTTTGTCCTTTTAGGCCTTAGACAAATTAAGTGGCTATCTGCCATGAAATTAAGCCGATTATCAAATATATCCACGGTCTCTTTACTGATGCGCGGTGATGCTTGGATAATGGCCTTCAACAACAAATAGCATTCAAAGAATACCATTGCATTAACCTTTTTTCTGGCTGGGGTAGGGCTGTCCCATAAACTGGCATAGCGCACATCGTGTGGCGCCCCTCCTGGAAGTTGTGGAAACTGGGAATTAGGCGGCTCCTTCCAGCCGACAAAGGCGCATAGTACCAGCATCCATGAGAAATGGAAAGGGTGGTTTGCGTGATCCTGGGCTGCCAGGCAATCTTCCTGAAGCATATTTAATAAGAATAACGACCAATTGAACTGTTATCCCTCCATAACTTGTATGGCTAGACTGATCACGGATCCTGTGACTTCCTTTGGTCGGACTTTAGTTAACAGTCTTCCTGCAAGCAGGCTGGCTGTAAATTGGAGCGTCTCATTTTGTAAACTCGTAACATCATAAGCCCTGCCTCCTCGCTGTAACTGATACTTTTTAACAAGCGCTGCTGGTAGCTTGGAATCCTTGGTCTTTCCTGATACCTGTATGTCAGGGTATTTACCATTCTTAGACAAGCCAGTGATGCGGTGTATCAAGTCGATGTTGAGGTCAACTCGGCTACCTAATCAGAGATAGCCTCCATGTACACATGAAAGTAGTATACGCACCACAACATTGACCTCTGCACTACGTCCAAAATGGGGTAGTCTTAACAAATTAAGCAGACCCGAGGGTTCAAGAACCTCAACATGTGGCATGGGGACAAGTTCCTCTCGACCTGTCCTTAGGTTTTTTTCACGCACCAGGTAGTGGTCTGGTTTGAAGTGGGGGTACATCTTACCATCTCCTAGGTTGTAATCTATGAATTTAACTACGCCAGCATATCCTATGAGATCACCATTTTCTTTAACCCGAGAATCTATGGGCGGGATGGGAACAGTAAGCTTACCGCTCTTGGAGATTTTGATGTCTGGAGCGCCTTCAACTCGTGGGATGAGGTAGTCTGCTGTACTAAGGACTTCGTCCTCCCGCTCAGAGCCGGATTCCTCCGCCAGCTGGGATTGGCTCCTTGTCTTCGACTGTTCTCTGGTTCGGGACGAGCTCGGCAGGTTAGCTGTAGATGGCGACGCCATAGCTCCTGCAAGGCCGTGACGCTGAAATCTTCTCAAAATGTTTTCCAGCGGCTCGTCCTCAGATAGGACCCACTTAGCATAAAATGGCGGATGTGAAATGGCTGCAACTTCTGAGAATCACAGCACTCTGTAACAACTTAGCTCGACACAGGGAATGCTTAACACTTACTCTCCAGCGCTCGGTTTTTCTGCAAGCGTAATCGTCCCAATTGAATACTTTCTACTTTTATGTCAAATACAACAATCTCGGACATAACGGTCGTTTAGACTGGGTGTGCCGGTCATATTAATTGCATGGATAAGACCACACCCATCCTTCAATCCTCAATAAATGCTAAAATCTGATCAAATTTTCCTCGAAGCGTGTGTACGGGTGCCGGTCTCGTCAGAGATTTACCAAATTTGGAAAAATTTATTATACTGCTGCCAAATCTACGGTAGAGGATACCGGTCATTTCTTCATTAACTACCTGTCAGATAGTGACTTGACTAGCCCACTGTCGGTTGTAAACTGAATACGTGGCAGGGGGAAACATCTGACTGCTGTGATGGAACTCCGCATCACCTACGCGAACAAACAGTGTCAATAATTTTTTTTTTTTTTTTGGGTGTAGACTCATTCCTGGTGCGATGCCTCCTTTCAACTACACTGGACATCTGCACCGTCATAAACTGTTCATGCTAGGGCTGAGAGGTGGGGAGGCTGTCACTATAGAGTTTCAGCCTACTGCCATTAATCCATGTGGGCAAGAGCTCCCCGTTCAGCTGGCTGAGCTGAACGGCACCTCCTTCTGTGACTTGTTGGATCTGGTATGGCCCCAGCCAATGTGTCTTAAACTTCCCTGGGAACTTGATAAATTTGCTGTCATAGAGGAGCACCAGGTCTCCAGTCTGGAAAGTCTTATTCTTAATGTGTCTGTCATGCCAAGCTTTTTCTCGGGCCTTCTGCACTCTCTGATGGAATCCGGCAATGAACCTGTCTTCTTCTGGGGCAAGCAGCTGTGCGAGCCTTGCTTTGACTGTGTCTGTATCAGTCATCTCGGTAATCTGAGCGATTCTTAAGCTGGGAAGAATATACTCCATAGGCATAACAGCCTCTTGTCCATATACCAAGCTGAAAGGTGTGTGTCCCGTAAGTTTCTTGCATGTGGTTCTGTATGCCCATAAGACAGCATTAACTCTGAGGTCCCAATCGTTCCTATGGCTGTTACAGATCTTAGTAAGAGCATTTTCTAAAATCTTATTGAAGGCCTCTACTGTACCGTTAGCCTGCGGGTGGTAGGGAGTGCTCTTATGGTGCTGGATCTAGAATTCTTCTGTTAATGCCTCAATAGTACTGTTTAAGAAATGTGTACCTTGGTCGCTCATCAAAATTACTGGGCATCCAAACCTGCTAATGATGTTTTCAAAGAGGAACTGTGCAGCTGTAGCAGCATCACAATTTCTTACTGCTTTGGCCTCTGCCCATCTGGTGAGGTACTCTGTTCCAGTGATAATATATCTCGCACCAGTGCGCTTCCCTGGTGGGTTGATTGGACCCACGAAGTCTATAGCCCATTTGTCAAATGCGCACAACGTGACCTGCGGTCGCAGCGGCATTTCATCGCGTCGCGAGGGTTTTCCTACCCTTTGGCAGATATCGCAGCATCTGTAAAAGTCCTTAGTGTCTTTATGCAATGTAGGCCACCACAAGCCTGCCTCTAAGATTTTCTGTGCAGTCGGTTTTCCAGCGAAATGACCTCCTGCGGTTCTTGAATGAGCCTCTTTGATAATAACGTCTTTTTCATGTGGCATTACACATCTGCGTAGAACTTCATCCGGGACTAACTTGTATAGGCATCCTGCAATGAGGGTGAAGTCTGCTGCCTTAACAACCAACTGTTTCTTTTTCTACTTAGTAAACTCATCAGGTGCTACTCCTGTGGTGAGGAATTGAATAATGTCGGCATAGTACTCCTCTGCAATCTGTATGGAAAACAACAGTGCATCTGGCAGATTGTCTTCTAGGTTACTGGGCTCTTCTCCTGAGTCTAACTACAACAGATGATCCGGTCCTGCATTCAGTCTTCCTGGTTTCACAATGATTTCAAAATCATACTCCTGGAATAGGAGTAACCATCTGCAGATTCTCCCCCCTAACACTAGTTTATTGACTAGGTACTTTAATGCAGAATGGTCAGTAAACATTTTAAATGAGGCACCCAATAGATAGTGCTTGAACTTCTGCAACGCATATACCATAGCTAAGCCCTCCCTTTTTGTTGTGGTGTAGTTCCTTTCCGCTGTGGATAGCTTTCTGCTGGAATATGCGATGGGATGGTCGAGATCCCCTTCTCCTGGCTGGGTCAAGACGACTCCTAATACGATGTCGGATGCATCCACATGTACATGGAAAGGCTTAGTCCAGTCCGGAAATACTAGGATGGGTGCTGTAACCATATTCTCCTTAAGTATGTCTAGACTCTGCTGGCATTCCTCGTTCCATAGGAATTTTACATCCTTCTTGAGCAATTTCTCCATCGGTGCTGTAATCTTTGCGTAGCCCTTGATGAATTTTCTATAGTCCCCGGTGTGACCAAGTACTGTCCTCAGTTGCTTGACTGAGTTGGGTGCTGGAAGGTTTACAATGATAGCGATCTTGGCGGGGTCTACCATCAAGCCTTGTCTGCAAACAATGTGACCCAACAAGATGCCAAACGGTGCACAGAATATACATTTTTTCAAGTTTAGAGAAATCTGGTAATGCCTACATTTCTCTAACATCAGTCTTAGATCGCCTATGTGCTTATCGATTAACCCAAATACAGTCCAATCATCAAAATATACTTCCAAGAATTTATGAATGTATTCTTTAAATGCAGCAACTACTACTCTAGAAAATATAGCTGGTGCATTCTTAAGACCAAAGGGCATTACCGTATACTGGAACGAGCCCCATTCTGTTGCAAAGGTGGTCTTGGATCGATCTTCTGGATGTATTCTAATCTGATGGTAGCCTGAAAACCCATCGGTGAAGGAGTAAACCTCCTGTCCTCCCACGTTGTCTAATACTTCATCAGTGAACGGTGTTGGAAATGGATCATGAAGTGATGCATCATTGAGTTTTCGCAGATCAACACAGATCCTGATATCCCCTTTTGTTTTCTTCTCTTGCACTACCATAGGGCTAACCCATTCGCTTTCCTCAACTGGCTCGATGATGCCTACTGCTAGCATTTTATCAATTTCGTCCTTTACTTTTTCTTTGTAGCGCTTATTCAATCTGTATGGGCGCTGCTTAACAGGTCTAGCATCCTCCTTTAATGGTATCCTCATGACTCCCAGGTCTCCAACTATTCCCTTCATCTTTGTGAACTTGGTGGGAAATAGGTCATGGTAATCATGTAGCAGATCTGCAATCTGTCCGACTGTTTCATCATTCCAGTAGTCTCCAATAGAGGCAAACTTAGGTTCTGCGTCTGTGCCAATATTGATCTTTTTAATCTTGATGGGCTCGGTGATCGCTGGAGTCTCTAGCTGTGGTCCCTCCACATTGCGAGTGCCTTCTGATTTAGGAATGTTGGTATTGCGAGGATCCTCATCCGCCTCCTCTGATTCTGATGCAAAATTATAGCATTCCAACGCCTCTTCTAGCTGGATAGTCCACTCAGGTTGGACTGGTACTGAGATGGTGTGATCCTCAAAAATCTTTGTCTTGATTATGTCTAGGGCTTGAGCAACACTTGGATGTTCTGACTCAAATGCAAAGGTGAGTAGGAAGCTGTCTGTCATAAGTGACCATGTGGTTGTTCCCTTGCGCAGCTCAGTCTCTGTATACCAGTTCCTTGGAACTGTGTCCAATGTGTGAATGAATCTGTGAACCCATTCATTCTCTGGAATGTCCGACCAGTGCTGTTCACATGTCTGAATGTGTGCTCTAGGATCAGTTTCTCCTGTGTACTTCTCTGAACATATTCCCTGTCGTCAGAAAATCTGATTGCCATTAGTCTTTTCATATTATCCCATGATGCGATATTCTGTTTATGCGCATACCACCATCTTGTAGGTGTGGCTCGAACTGCAAGGTCCATAGCTGCGATCCTCTGCTCATGAGGAATTTGTTGCTCAAACTGTTCAAAAAAATCTTGGATATCCGTCAGACCTTGATATGATGGAGTCTCAGCGATCTTGGCGCCAATCCATCGCAGTGACTTACTAATAAATGCACATCTGCGCGCTGAGACTTCGTAAAGTCTGTTCTGCCAGTTTTCTAAACCAACATCAGAATCCGATGCGCATGAGCTGTCGCATCACCAACTAATGTTCCCTTCTATGATTGGATTGATGTAGTCATTCTGGTTTGCAGTCATCTGGTAGAGGCTATCGATGTTATGTGCCTCTTCCTCTACTCGGATGGGTTCAATATATCTAGGACCTTGGTAAGGGTCCAGCGGTGCGATGACCCGGATCTGCGCATCCTCGAAGGTCATTTGTCGTTTCTTTAGGTCAATGACAGCTTTGCTGCCAATCGCCCAATCAATACTTAATAGTGCTGGATATGGTCGACTGTCACCAATGATTTCTATAACCTCGAAGTCCACAAAAGTACGAACTCCGTCAATATCAACTGGCACCTGCGGTAGTCGACCTAATGGTGATACTCACTGCTGATTAGCTAATCTCAGGTGGATAGGCGATAGGGCTAACTGAGGACTACCCATCTGTTCCCATGTCTGCTTAGTTAGAACATTCACCTCTGATCCTAAATCTAAGACAACCTCATCCATTTCGAACTCACCAATCTGCGCTGTGAATTTCATCTCTCTTCTTGTCCTTGTATGTCTCGTAATATTATGGACATCGCGGTGTGCGCTGCCCGAGAGAGAGGGTTGCTGGCACTGATCTATCATGCACTGTAGCTCATCGACAGCTTTATCATTTCTCAGGAGTTTCAAGCAGTTGTGCAGGAAGGCTTGTACACTTCCTGTTGATTCATCGTCGTCACATCTTCCCGATGTGGTAGCCTGCTGTGCCTGCTCAGGGCTATCGCTACCAGGTACTTGCTGCGGTACGCTCCTAGATGGCGTTACCTACGGTCCTGATGGTGTAAGTTCATCAAAGGAAGCCTTGGCTTCATGAAAGGTCTCTTTATTCTTCTGTAGGTCGAGTGCTGTTGCTTTACTAGGAGCTCTGCGCACCCACCCTTGACTTGTGTTCTTTCCGGTCTCCTGCGATGTGCCACTGGTGGAAGCACCGCTCCGAGTCACAATATTGACTCTTGGTTATGGTTCTGCCTTCTCAGCAACGATAAGTTGGATGTTCTGGTGTGCGGCTGGTTTAGGGTCTTTGATCTTAGCTATCAAGATAGGACACTCTTCTATGGTATGATCATAAGATTTGCAGTAGTTACAAGTAGTAGTGGCGTTTTGACAGTCTCTAGCATAGTGTCCTGTGGTTCCACAATTATAACAAGTGACTGGTCCACGACCTTGGCCAAAACCTCCTCCTCGGCCAAAGCCTTCTCCACGTGCGAAGCCTCCTCCACGGCCTCATCCTCTGAATCCTCCTCCATGGCCTCCATAAGTCTGATCCGGCTGTGGTCCTGTTGCTGGACCCTGTGTGTCTGCTTGGACTCTGTACACATCATGTGTTCTTTCTGACATGAGATCATAAGCTCGGAAGTCTTGTTGATCGTGCCCGACGGACTTACAGAAGATACAATATAGGTTTTTAGGTGTCTGTACATACTTTTGAAGCAAAGGGCATTGCTGAGGTGGATGTCCTTGTGTTTTACATATTTCACACCATGGCCCTTGTGTTCGTGGTAAGGGGTTAGGAGCCCCTGACGCTAAATATTCTGCAAAGACTGGACAGTTGTCTTTATTATGGCCCTGTGCTCTACACTTTATGCACCATATGTCCTGCATAACCTCTTTCCCTTTTTTAAGTTCGTGTATTTGTAACGTAAGGTTGGCCAACTGGGTCTGTAGAGTTGTCATGCCTGTACTGGTTTCTGCTAAAGGTGAAGCCTCTAGTTTCATTGCCATCTCCAGCGCTTCATCTTGAGTAGTAAGTTTCTGCTGCATTAGTGGCATTCTGATATGAGGGAGCAGCGCTGCAATAAACCATTCCTTATGCTGCTCCGGCGCAAACTCAAAACTTACTTGGTCTTTAAGAGCTTTGAATTTCTGGTCGAAGTCCCATACTGACTCTGATGGTAGCTGCTTAATATCCTTAAGCTCTGTAATGCACTGAGACTCAGACTTAGGTTTCTTAAATTCTTTAATCATGGCGTTCTTGACCTGGGCAAGCGTCTTGGGTAATGTAGTATACTTTATGTACCATGTCAAGGCTCTGTCTCTGAGTGTGGTGACCAACTGTACAAGTTTAAGGTTATCGTCATTGATTGTTTTAATGGTCCACATAGCTTCGCATAGGAACCAATGTTGTTCCGGGTCTTCTGCTCCTGTACCTTTAAAAATAGGTAGCTTCATGTCGTCTCCCATTCTATTTCTCTGTGGCGGGTTTTGACTGACTGGGGTACTACCACTTAGCGGTGTAGGTGAAGGTGTTGTAGCGGGAGTAGGTACTGACTGTGAGCTACAAGATGGTGTACCTACAGTGTTATTCTGAGTCCCTGTCTACTTCTGTGGAGTATAGGGGTGGTAAGGGATACCCCCCCCTGGTTCTTCTGTGGTGCTAGGGCTCTGTTGTCTAATACTGTCTGAACTGTCTTCAAATATAGGAGAACTAAAATCTACTTTATACTTCTTTCCACTAC
>LPNX010536676.1:300877-327709 GCA_001517045.1 Pseudotsuga menziesii
GAGTGTCTTGGACCAGGTTCTGCACATCCTACTTCTTTTCTCTTACTCCTGTGAGCCACAAAATCATATTGGCGCATCGCACGTTCCCTTCTACTCGCAGCACTTTCAACCGTGAGATTCTTATCCACGCGCAAGTCGCACGGTTTCTTCCCACGTTGCGCAACTTCCACTTACTCACAATATCTCCAACCTTATCGCATCTCTGCGCCCCGCGGGACACCCGACCCCTCCTCAACGCTAAGCCTTCAGCTCGCAGTATCGCGCACCGCAGCTCCTCTACCGGTGCGATATCGCCTCTCTGCGATATCTTACCACTACGACTTTGCACTCTTAGCGTTGACTGTGTCACTGTGCGAAACTCTACTTCCCGGAAGTTATATTGTGATTAAATGGTCATTAGAAACAGACGTAAAGGAGTCTTTAAGCAGCTTACTAAAATACTTCCACTAATCTCTATCTTCCTGCATTACCGTGAGCTGAACAATACATACATTCACTTACTGCAACTAACATTATATGCATAATAACCAGGAATAATAAGCAAGCACAATCACATCCATGCAACACATAACACGCAGATTTAACGTGGTTCACCCCCAGGATGGGAGTTACATCCACCAAACTGTGCTTCTATTATATATCTTGAGGGAGGTTAGCACACTCTATTGCACCGCATATGCAGCGCGAGATCTCTTCTAGATCTCTGGTCTATTTCTATCTCTATATTGCCTTTCTTTCAATATATCCTTCCCTCTCTTTCCTCTCTGTGGATGGTTACATACAGACTCAAATGAATCACAGACAAGCTAGGTGTCTGGAACGTTACAACACAGTCTGTCTGACTGACTCTTGAGTCTACTTCAAAGATATAATCAACTGACCAACTAACGACTCATCATACGAACCAACCCTTTACAATACAAAATACAAGCTTTTATAGGCGGCCCGAAGGTCTCGCCATTACAACACTGTGGGCCTGTCCCAACAGTAACCCAAACCCTAATTAGTGATAGTCGGTCCTCTCTGTCCTTGAGGTATCCGCTTCCCGTCACACCACAGCTCTCTGCAGTCTTCCATGCTTCCCGACACTGACCATGGGTACTATGCACCGCTTCTCTGCTTTCTGTCCTTCGCCTTCAATGCTTGAGCCTCGTTGTTCCTTCTTCTTTATGAGGGTCGCTGAGCCCTCCTGTCTTCCACCGCTGCCTTCAATGTAGTGGGTGAGCTCTCCCTTCTCGGCCGCTCAGGTACCGTTTCCTTTCTTTGAATTTCGCATCCCAAAAAAAGTCACGGTTTCCGGCTCTGCTCTCCAGCTGGAAACGTGCTATGGCGTCGTAGCCCTGCCTTGTCTTCTTTCCGCCAAAACTAGCAGCTTCTTCTGTAGCTGCAGGACCCTGCTCCAATAGAGGATTTAGGTGGTGGAGGCCCATGTGGAGGACTCGGTTTCTCCATTTCGACGAAGTGCCGATAGAGTTTGTCACATGCATTTCTATTTCCATCTCTCGTCCATTGTATGTGTGTAACTATGAATGTTCTTTATCCATGGATGTAGTTACTTCAATTTATAAAGATTGGTTTTATATACACTACTAGAGTAGGCCTAACACTTAACATATATCATGCTTGTCTATTTCGTTGTTGTTGAGAATGGAATGTAGGTACAGGCGTGGTTGAAAGCTCATCGAGGATCTACTACAACCTTCCGGAATAAGGTACATCTTCTATCCCTTAGTGTTAGTTTTGATTATCTCTATTGCATAAATGGAAATGTGTTTATTTATGGTGTCATATAGTGTGTTGTGGTCTACCCCAAGACATAGGAAGTTTTCTACGAAATAGAATTGGCAACTCTTCTTGGGATTTTCCTTTTTGGTGGGGTTGTGGGTGCACTTTTTCAATCGATTTGCTCTTTGTTTCTCCCCATTTCTGTGTCACATTTAGTAGTATGTTCATCCATTAACACTCCCCTATAGTGGTTTGACCGTTTTGGCCTGCTTTTTACCACTTTCTTCTCTGTATACGTGGGTCAAAGTATGTACAATCACGTATATACATAGGCTGTCCTCTACCTAGTCGTGTACATACGCCACTGTTCTTTGAACAATCACGTACATCCTCCCTTTTGGTTGATATTTTGATGTGGGAAGTTGTTGGGTGGGTTGTGAGTGTGGCTGGGTCTTCTTGGGTAGTAATGTTGTCTGTTGACTGCTTCTTTTGTGACCATAGACCCCCTTTTCATTGATTATTCTTTGAAAGAAGTTCTAGTCATTCATCTCCTTTTTTGTTTTTCCATTAGTGCATTAGTCTTTTTGTCTCGTTGTCTTGCTTGACTTGTGTTTGATGCTTGGTGCATAGACTGAGAATTTTAATGACTTTTATTGCATTTTCTTTATTTTATATTGAAAATACAAAATAATTATATAGTTGCATTCTTACTTGCGTCTCACATATGGATTTAAAGAGGTACTTGCATTGGATTGCTTGGATGAGAGTTGTGTTTAGACTTTCATATAGGAAGGATTGCATTGGCATTTGGAAATGAATTTATGCATCTCATGTAGTGGCATACTCCTTTTTCATATTCAAGACAAATTTCACTTGTCATCGTTTGTTAGGTATGCATATTTATTTCATTGCTGAGTCATAACATAACTAGTTGCATGCTCATTACCCTCGACTAATTACAACCCTTAAAATTAATGCTTAACTTAAAATTTGTTACACATTTTTTATTTGATAGAGGTGCACCAACAAGCTTACGTTGTAGAGTCTTGGAATAGGGTGTCGTGAGTAATTTTTTCCAAGACTACAAAATAAAACAATTAGGTATCTGTCCAGGTGAGAAGAGAAATCCTTGGTATAATTAGTGTTCTCAGGAGGCTCCTCTTACATAGGAGTTAAGCATGAGGAAACGTACACATTTTTGGTGGGGATATCCCCTTGCCATTCTCTGTGTAGCACCAGATATATTTCTAGGATCTTATTCGTACATGGGGGATTTTGAGGTACCTTTGGTTTTTTATAGCTTTGGGTTTTGTGACCTTGCCCATACAGTAGATACCGCTTATGACTGTCTTCCTGAGCATTGGTTATATTGGGGTGACCTTAGTTTCATTACCATGGTATCGCAGGGGGTACTTGCAGAGGTTATTATGTGAGTGTCCTGACCAGGTAGGGTCGGACAACACAGTTGCTTTATGCGTTGAAGCTGAGGGCTACTATAATTGGTTACACACCTCTACTTGTAGTGTATGGGAGTTTCAAGCCTCTCCTAGGAAACACATACCTGCTACATTTGGGAGCTCACTTATACTCCCTCTTGGTTTGTTTGCATCTGACTTAGGTTTACTTAGGGGTGTGCTCTTTGTGCGCTAGTTGACATTTTTGGATTGCGGTTACTTATATCTTTATGTTCCGTTGAGTACAAGTCCTTTTACGTTCAACATGCCTGATATCACTACTAGTATTATGCCACATGTCCTTGGTTCTAGTGTGGACCCTAGTGTTGGATTGGGGGGCCACAACCCCTTACCTTGCAAATAGATTTGGGAGTGGTCATATTTCTCCTTCTATTCCATTTGTTCGTTGTCATGGGGGTGGGGTATTTTCACTTCGTGTACCCAGTCTTAACACCAGTGTTCATTCTCACGGGGGTGGTGGTGGATACGTGAACATTGGGTCTACACCTTACATTCCTTCTTATGTCCCATCGTCCACCATAATGTTTCCTTTTGAATGTAGTTGTCTTGATCAATCCTCCACATATCCTATAGTTTGGACTCTTTACTAACCGTTTCCCACTGTTTTGGACTAATATTGTCGTCATGTAGGGTCCATTTTTTGTACACTTTCACCGAGGCTTTGACCTGTTCATTCCCATGGCAGATATAATTTTGAACTAGCATATAGGATAAGATCACTTTTTCGTATGCATCATGCATCGTCCTATGACCATGTCATCTTAACTATAGGTATGAACCCACTTCGTAAGGTTACAGAACCTCATATTACTGCTAGAAGTAGCATTACGTATGTGGTAGAGTCTTCCTATTCATGGGTTCCTTAGTTAGATACCGCTTTTCCATTTGGTACCCATGTTGGGAGTCCTCCCTTAGGTCTGGGAGTCCCTTGTATTCCCATCATGTCCTTGAGTGAGAACCTCATATTCTCTCTTAAACCATATGCTAGTCATCTCCCATAGGGACTCCCGTTGATGTTAAGTTGTAATTGCATTTCATACATCCGCTTTCCGTATTGAGCTTTATGCCAATTCTGTGCTTCATTTTTATGAGCCATATAACCTGAGCTTGTCTCAATTCCAAACAAGCATAGATTTTCATATATCTTTTGTAGCTTGATTACCCCTTACCCGGAGGGGACATTCCCCTGAGTGTCCTTATCCTGCATGTGCTTCATTGCAATGAGCATAGGTATGTTCCACTACTTGGAACTAGTTTGCTTGCTCGCGACACTCGTTTCCTCCTAGTTTTGTACTATAAGCAATTTTATTATTTTTCAAGATTAATATGGAAAAAACCAAAAAATAAAAAAACATAAAAAGCCAAACAGAAATTGATATTACTTTTTGGTAGTTGTCGTGTCGTGTCGCCTTTGAACAGAGCATTGTATATTCCATCCATTGGTTGGGTTATTAGTATGAATTTAGGAGATGTATATGCTTCCAGTCCCTATGGAGCCTATGTCGATTCCTCTCGTGTCGCATAGTTGTCTCAATTTTCATGTTGAGTCGATGCTACCTATCCGTCTCCATCTGCCTTATGCTCTTGTTCGAAGGAAGTCTTAGCTTGAGTCAGCCATTCCTCAGTTATCTTGTCTTTGCATGTCGACCATTCCCGATACAGTTGCTGGTTTGCGCACATCTTGTTTGTCCAAGTTCTTCCAAATTATCTAGCATTGCTGAGTACCTCATGTTGGTTGATGGGGGATGCCTTAATTCCCCCCTTCCAGCGGATTCCATTCCATCGACTTCAGATAATTTATTATGGAATAGGAGTCTAGAGTCCATTGAGTTCCTTGAGACTCGTGGTCATCAGTGGCAAGTTCTCTCGTCATCGACAGTTTTGGAATCACATCAATGTCCCCTGATCGATGGATTCTTTCAAGTGTTCAACCTTGACACATCTATTCACAGTTGTTTGATTGCACTCTGTACCTTGAATCCCATTATCATTATCGATGGGATATCTCGTGTTTGTTAACGATATACATTAATGACCGATAATCAGATGATGATCCATCATGTTCAACCTCGACACCTTTATGCACGTGATGGGACATGTACCAGTAGCGGTTTGTGTAGAAGACCTCCGAGCTTGGTGTCATTCCATATATGCTACCTCCTTGATTGTGCCAGTATTCATGAGATGTCAGCTCTCATGCCCAGATTCCAGTATTCTATCATATATCTTCATTCAATATGGAGATCTTGTTTCACTATATATTGTATGTGGCGATGACCACATGTGACATATGTCTATTATGCTTATTCATGGCCATTGTAATATTATGTATTCGACACTGCTCCACTTCATATTTGTAGTCACATGCTGAGATGTATCATTGTATTGTACTCATGAGTGGCTGGTTTTTCCACCTGGGTCTTCATTACTCTACTTTTGGGATTGATATAATGTATTTCAGTCATCGTGTTACCCCTCTAACCTCACATGTTAGGGGGCATCTGTTATAACTAATTTTACCACATTTGGTAGATCACATTTTATGGCCTTCCCTATCCCTATGCAGATTCTTTGGACCCCCTTTGCCCAAAATATACTTTGATGTTCCAAGAAAACCCTTAAAAAATATCTATTTATTTCTATACGTGGGTCACAAGCTTACATCCTGCGTGTACATGCAGCTTGTCCCACTATGACCTTAGTACATCGGGAAATGTGCCCAAAAAGAAATATTTCGGAGTTTTCTTCAATGAGTGACGAATAACTTGACCTTTGGCCTTTCATATGCTTGGAAACACTTCGACTCTACCCTTCACTTCCTATTGAAGGGCTATATATTGAGCCTCTTGGATACATTAGAGGAAGAGAACTTATGAGAGCAAGGAAACTATAGTGGATTTGTGCCCCATTCATACATGCTTGAGTCTGCATCCCTTTGTCCTTTTGAGCAACCATTGCTGCACTTCCCAAGCTTGCCATTATATTGTGAGTTTGCCATTGATTTGGAGGATTGAAGTAGTGGAGGACTCAGTTTCTCCGTTTCGATGATGTGCCGACAAAGTTTGTCACTTGTATCTTTGTTTTATCAATAGAAATATCCATTTCTTGTCCATTGTATGTGTGTGACTATGATTATTCTTTATCCATGGATGTAATTACTTCAATTTATACATATTGGTTTTATATATGTTAGAGTAGGCCTAACACTTACATATATCATGCTTATCTATTTCGTTGTTGTTGAGAATGTAATGTAGGTACAAGCGTGGCTTAAAGCTCAATGAGGATCTACTACAACCTTCTGAAATAAGGTATGCCTTCTATCCCTTAGTGTTAGCTTTGATTATCTCTATTGCATATGGAAATGGGTTTATTTTTGGTGTCATACAGTCTGTTGTGGTCTACCCCAAGCCATAGGAAGTTTTCTCCGTAACAAGAGAGAAAATGATAATTTGACAGCTTTCCCAACACTCTGATCATGATATTTTCATATCCAGAGCTGAACCATTTGTCGATCCTAGATATGAATGAATGTTAAATGATAAAAGCCCCAAAAACACCTGAAATCCCCAATTTATTTTTTCTAATTACCACTTGTTGTGAATTTAATATTTTTAAAATGAATTAATATTATTATGGTATGTATATTATTGTTAACAAATTACTATATTAATATTAAAAACATATTAATACTTATACTAATATTAATATTGATATTGATATCAAAACCTATTATATTAATATTACTTTTTAAGAATAGTTAGTTTGAATGCATTAATTAAGTTATTTTGCTTATTTAGTCCAAGACTCCACTCAACGACATTGTTTTAAAGGAGGGAAGATATTTTTTTTTCTTGAAATAGGGGCCACTGATGCTTCCAAATGTAGGGAGATTATATCTAAGGGGGGGCAGGAAGGAGGGCGGGGGGGAAGGGGGTGTGTTCAACTTTTTGAGCTTAGAAAAATTGACAATCATGGAAGACAATTGTGGTTTGTAAATTAACAAAGAATGAGAAATTAACATTATTCACGATCATGACTCAAAATACATGCACTTCCCGAAACTTTGACAGAGTGCCAAAAGGGTCGAATGGTGAAAATTTTCATCAAAAGAAACATGGACATCGTCGACATGATAAGTTGAACCCAATGGTATAAGAATCATGACATGATGATTCTTATAGCGAGAAATGACTAACTCCATGGAGCAACTCAACATGACACATGATAACACATAAGATGAAACTTGACAAGTGTGCTGAAGGGGGCACACATAAGAGAAAATAGTAAAACAAGGTATGGGCATGATGGAGACGTATATATGTTGATGGGTATAATAATGATGCTAGTCGAAACATCACGATCAAATTTTTGATGTCAACTAATTGCTAGAATGTCATAGCGGGGATGACAAACA
The DNA here is from genome assembly GCA_001517045.1 of Pseudotsuga menziesii. NCBI lineage: Eukaryota > Viridiplantae > Streptophyta > Pinopsida > Pinales > Pinaceae > Pseudotsuga > Pseudotsuga menziesii. The sequence goes on from LPNX010536676.1 coordinate 308,495, forward strand.
ACTTTCGTGTCATTGGAGAGGTAGAACCATATTTAATGATAATAACAAAGGATACGTTGTCATATATTTGAAAAGAATGCTCAAACGATACAATTGGTGAAACCTTAATGAGAGAATAACCCACATCTGAATCCATGAGGGGGTCAATAATTTACTAAATTCTAACACTGTAGATGGATTCAAAGACCCCTTGGGTCTCTGAAACCATATGCAGTGTTAGAATTTAATAAATTATACAAATTCATTGTCAAAATTGGAATTTTCTATTGTCGGAGTGACACAACTAACAATGGCTAAATAAATGACCAATTTATATTCTTAATGTTATTGTTATGTGGTCATTTTTAGTTTAGTTACTCATTATCTGGTCATATATTTATCTTGTGACCCAATTGGTCATTTCTCTAGTCATTTTTAGTTGGCTCACTCAAGTTTTGTCATTTATACCTTGAAAAAACTGTGGTGACCAAATTATTTGGTTGCCTGGTCATTTATCTATCATTTTCTACTTGTGATTCCATCCAAGAATACCATAATATGCCAAGAAGTTGCAAAGTTGTTCTTCCATACAAGGTTTGTTCACCTTCATTATTATTTTAGACAATATGAAACACTTTGGAGTCACTTTTGGAAGATAAAATGTTATACTAAATACCAAATTAAAGAAAACCATTACCTTGTAATTTGCATTGATGCACCAACCAAAGTGGTAAATAATTTTGAAGATGTGTAGTCATCAACATCGTCAAACATGCAATTATAATATGTTGTATAATCAACATAATTATAAATTATAATAGGTTTGTCTATGGATATATTCATATCTAGACATTTTAAGCATCTTCATTTTCATCCCTAGTCTTATATAGTGATGGCAATGCTTGTTCCGATATGAGTAAGAGAACAATCCAACCTTCAACAACAAGTTGTTAAGTTCATATCCCACATCAAAGAAGTATACACAAGTACAAGAAAAATGTGGTCAAGATCCAAGGTCTCTATGAGATATCTATTGGAGTTGGTGAAGAAACTTATGAAGAGTTAAATGACTAGATGAATGACTGTGACAAAACTTTTGGAGCTATGTGTCTAACTATTTCTCCAAGCATGCGCTACCTTATTGATTCTGTTGAATACCCAATGGATCTTTGGACAAGATTGGATAGAGATTTTGGAAAGCACAATGAGGATCATTCAAGCAATTTGGAGAGTGCACCTAGCACCTCCATATGTGATATTTCTCAAGATGTCTCAGCCTCTGCAGTCTCTGATTAAGTTGTTCTAAATGAAGAAGAAATTGCAGAGTCAACACCAGTTTGAATTGAAGAAAGTCTCCTTGAAGTGACTCCTCCCGTGGCTCTAGAAGTTCATGAGAATTATTATTTCTCATCTTTGCATGTAGCTGATCCAAAATAATACATTCGAACCCCTATTGTTGAAGAAGAACTCTCATTTCATCAATTGTTCTATAGTCTATCTTCAAATTTTGATTTGTAGGGTGGATTGCTAGTTTCCAGAGATCTTGTGCATGCTTCTCCTGAAGATGGTGTGCAAGATGCTAATCTTTTGGATATTTTGAAGGCTGCATCAAAGTGTGAGAGAGCTACAAATGCACTCATTGATTCTGATCCGATTCCTTCTACCTATTCCTACATGTTGACTACCACACTGCTTTACAATTCTATTGAAGTTGGAGACACTACCAAAGTATTGGCACACTGTGAACTCTTGTTCCTCACTTTTAAACTTGATAGCACCTATTTTGGATCCGATTTCAGGTTTGATTTCATGTCCAAAGATCTTTTGGAACATTTGTTCATCACTCTTGGAGTTGCTACAACCTTTTCTAGTATTAAGACAATTCAGATTTTCTTGGAGTTGATTTCACTTTCCATGGTTTGAAGTTGCTGGCACAAGCATCACAAGTCTCATTTGGACCTGATATTAGTATAATTTTCAAGTCTAATGAGAAGCCACTTATGCTCTTACATCAATGTTTTGGAGTTGTTCTATATGACTACATTGTTCATCATGCAACTACCTATGTTCTTGAGCTAGTTGGGCATATTTATTTTCCTCGAAAGAGGAAGATACCTCTAGACATCTGATCAAGTTCACATCTACTTGAGTTTGGAGAGCATTAATTTTTAGTTTACCTTTCATGTCTGCTTTTGAGGGAGGGTTTAGTTCCCATGATATTTTCCATGTTTCCTTAGTATACATAGATGAATAAATGTAAAGGGTGACCAAATGCGTAGTTGCTTGGGCCCTATATCTATGATTTACTCACATAAAGTCAAGCTTAAGGGTGGAGGGGGGAGGGGAGGGGAGAGGAGGGGGATGTTGGAATATAAAAAACTTACCTGTATACTTAGGATATCATTATTAATCATTTTAATTAATTTCCTAGGTGCTAGACTAGGTAGTTGGCCACCATTTGGCTTATTTAGTCAACACTTGCCATCGTTATCCCTTGGAGTGCACTTAGCTTGATTTTGGATAAGATTTTGTTGCTTGATTGACCGTTCAAAATAGGAAGGGTGCATTCCTGCTTTTTTTTCTTTTTTTTCTTCAGTGGATAAGGATAAAGCTAGTTGACTGGCAACTGCTATCTTTTGTGGCCAGAACATCTTCCATGATTTTCTCTTTGAAATCCATGATTAGAATGTTTTTCCACCACTTATTAGCTGACCATACTGTTTTGACTAATTCATGATGTCTTTGACAGATCATGAAAGTGTTTTTGAAACCTTGCTGGTTTTTTTCCTTGAAGTAAGCCTGCTTTATGAGCTAGTCCAAATTGCCTTTAGTGCATTCAATTTCCCTCTATGAGGATGTACTATTTATGTAATCTTATTATTCGTTAATGAATAATATAGAGATGATAGAGTTTCATGTATCTGATTTTTCATCTCAAATGAGTTCTAATTATTCTTCTTCGCTCTTTATTCTAGATCTCTTCTGCAATTATTTGTGAGGTTAATTGAGTGCTAGATCCTTAGCTTGCATATGAAACTCTTATTGCCATCAAGGCTAGAGAATTTTCACTGTCCATGCCATTAAAAATAAAATGTTTCATTTGGCTTAGCTTGGAAAACATAATTATGACATGGGACAACTTGATTACAAGAGGTTTTGAAGGCCCCAATATTTGTGTATTGTGCAAAAAAGAGTTCGAGACTATAAACCATATTTTTGTGGACTATGTTTTTCCTAGAGCTTTCTGGTTAGAGGTGCTATCATAATTAAAAATTTCTGAAGCTTGGTCCTTGGAAATATTTGAAGAAAAATTGGAGAGATGGATGCTTTAGGTTCCTCATCATAAGGAACTCCCTTTGTTTGCTAGTGTTTGTGGAAGGTAATAATTTTTATTTTATTTTTGAAGGTGTTTGCCAATATGTTTAGTGCATTTGTATTGAGATTTTGGGACTTTATAGAGACTACCATATGAATCAAGGCTTGAGGAAGTTGAGGATCTTGACTAAGGCCATCTTTCCAACTAATGTTATCATTGGGTTCTTTGATGGTGCTGCTTCTGTTGGGTTTTGTGGTGTTAGTATGGTTATTAAAGTATATGAAAGGAAGCAATTTTCATTGTGGATGGGGTGTGGCGTCGAAACCAATTCTCAGGATGAGTTACTTGCATAGGGTCTTCCCTTCTTTGCACACTCAAGAGGTCTGGAAATTATGCAAGTCTATTGGGACTCCAAGGCTGTGGTAGATTGGGTTGATAACAAGGCTTTTCAAAAGGTGGCTATATTGGAGGAATTGTGTGAGAGAATCCAATGCCTAAAATCTGTTTTCCTGGTCTTTCAGTTTCACACATCTACAATAATTTCAATGTGATGGCTGATCAATTATCAAAAACAGTTGTAGGTGCTCTTGAGGGGTTTTTTTTTTGAAGAAATTGTTGATTTCATCCAAGTTGATGAGGGTTCTGTGAAAGCATATTAATTTTCATAGAGTTCTATTTTTTAGTTTTTAATCACTATGTTTTTAATTTATTAGTTGAATAGTACATTGTCATTTTGGGATAGTGTGACTTTTTTCGTCTTTATCTGTATGGGGATGCTTAGAATCACCTATGTGATTTCAAACTAGTTATTGGCTCCTTGTCATTTGAGATGTTTTTGTTCATGAAGTCGTTCAAAATATGCGAGAAGCATTTATTTTTGTATAGACTGTTGTAACTTTGATTCAACCTTTGAATAACAAGTTACACTTTTTATTTTTTATTTTTTCTGTTGAAAAAAAATCATTCGTGAAATGGTGAGAGCAAGTTTGTCCAACCTCTAGGTTAAATGACATAATTACCTACCATATAACTCTTCTCAAGTCATCAAAATAGTCTTTTATATATCTTATTTTACCCAAATTGATAATATCTTGCTGGCAAATCCATATATAAAAGATACATTGCATCACATAATGTATCCACTTTGTCATTCATCTCTAGTCAATGATGCATTGTTTGATGTAAGATGGTTTTCACATATTTGTCAATTACCATCTTTCTTGAATATCAATACCGTTGTTTGACCACATGGTTTGGAACTAGGCCAAATATGAACTTTCTTAATCAATTACTACTACTCCTTCCTTATCTCTTCATCTTCAAGGATTGACCTCTTATACTACTAGGTAAAATATGAACTTTCTTAATCAATTACAACTACTCCTTCCCTATCTCTTCATCTTCAAGGATTGACCTCTTATACTATTATTATTTTGCTTAGAATTTTTTTATTATTATAGTTGAAAAGCATATTAAAGTTGGTTTCCCTCTTCTACAATCATTAATTTGGTTGAACAACCTTTATCATAAGCAGATAGTATATTGGAATCCTAATAAAAAGAAATCCTATTGGTTTAATCAATACGTCTTGATATTGTTCTTAAACACCAGTTTTTTAATGTTATTTTAACATTTAACTTTTAATTACTATTTTTTTTATAGGGTTGATATTTAACATTTGTGTTAAGCCTTTGAGTTTGATCTACTTTTCTAAGTAACACCACTTTCTGTGTTTGTTCCTTCTGTGGCAAATACACAACTCTTTTTTCCCGCTGAGAGGAAGGTTTACAAGAGCAAGTTATAGGCCTACTTATCTAAATCTCTCGCTCTATTTGAATGGCGGAACATGAAAATTGCTTGTTCTGGTCTTTGAAGTATTCCTACACATCTTATTTTAAGGTTTGTCAGGTAACATCATGCGAATGGTATTATCATGAAAGAAGTTCAATATAGACACAACCAACCACTGGGAAAATATCAGTATGCGGGGAGGAAATTTGTCTGCATGACCATCGCACTTTGCAGTAATAAACATGCATTTCCCCCTCTATTCTCTATTCTATCGCCGCACTTTTTCATTTTAGATTGAAGAAAACTTGGTCCTGTAACTTTAAGATGTATCGCTTGCTCGACCAACCTTCAAAACCCACTATTAAATAAATGTTAAAATATATAATTTTATATTCATTATTCATACCAAATTGTTAAAGTTAATATAAGCACAAAATAAATACTATTTATTAAACAAAAAAACAAAAACTAATATGAAAAAACAAAAAACAAATTGTTATTGGTTTATTTAACCACCCTTTAACTAAAGCTTATTTAAATCTAAGCATTAACTAACTCTTAAACAAAAGTTAAAATATATAATTTCATATTCTTTATTCATACAAGATTGTTATAGTTGATATAAGCACAAACCAAATACTATTTAATAAACAAAAAAAACAAAAATTGATATGAAAAAAACAAAAACAAATTGTTACCCGTTTATTTAACCACTCTTTAACTGAAGCTTATTTAAATCTTAATCAAAATGCATTTAAGCATAACAACCCTTTAATTGAAGCTTATTTAAATCTTAATCAAGATGAATTTAAGTATAACAAGATATAGTGACCATGAAACAAATCCTTTTTATACACTTGTTACATCTGGGTTAATCTTGTTGATCTGTCCAAAATCTAAACTTATTTAAATCTTAATCAAGATGCCTTTAAGTGTAAGTTGCATAACTAAATATCAACATAATAAATGCATATCAACATAATAAACTTGATTTTAAATTCCTATGCGTGATTTTAAATTCGTATGATACGTGGTCAAGAAAATTGAAGAAACTTTAACATTTTCTTACAAAGAAAGGTGAAAATTTTCGCTAACTCTCATCAGCGAGGAAAATGGATACGCGCTGTTTCGAATCCCGTTGCCTGGCGTTGATGACATTGTCTGGAAGCTTGTCTGTTTTTTCTTTCGTCCATACTTCTCTTCTCGTCATTCTGCTCTCCTATTTCTGCGTTTGCTGTGAGTGTAATCTGTAGCCAGCCCCGCCTATTGGATTGGATTTCATAGGTATTTCTGTCTGTATTTAGAAAATTTGTTGGTTTGTTATGAAGGATTCTGAATAGATATTTTGTTGGTTTGTTCTGAAGGATTCGAACTGCGACCCTGTGAGAATGGGTGAACAGTTTACAGCAGGGCGTACGAGGGTGGGATGGGTGGGAACCGGCGTGATGGGGTTAGCAATGTGTGAGCGGGTGCAGGCCGCCGGCTACCAAATAACAGTATATGCCCGGACGCCCAGCAAGATCGCAGGGTTATGTGAAAAGGGAGCACTTTCCGTGGATTCGCCCATGGCGGTTGGGGAACTGAGCGACGTTATCTTTACAATACTCAGCAACCCTTCTGATGTCCGCGAGGTTGTGCTAGGAACTAAGGGTATACTCTCGGGCGTGTACCCCGGGAGAGGAACCGTTCTGGTCGATATGACCAGCAGCCAGCCCTCGCTTGCTAGAGAGATCTACGAAGAAGCCATAGCTAAAGGCTGTGAGTCCGTGGATGCGCCGGTCTCGGGCGGGGACAAGGGGGCTAAGGACGGCACTCTGGCTATCATGGCCGGGGGGCAGGGGGAGACCGTGGTGAAGCTGGAACCCTTGTTTAGGGCTATGGGATCGGCGACTTATCTGGGGCCTCCGGGCTCAGGGCAGAGCTGCAAGCTAGCGAATCAGATTATGGGCGCAGCAAACCTGGGAGGTCTGAGCGAGGGCCTGCTATTTGCTCACAAAGCCGGGCCCGGGCTGGATGTGTGCAAGTATTTGTCTGCTGTTTCCTGCGGAGCGGCGGGCTCGAAGGTGATGGAACTGTTTGGGGTTAGGGTTATCGGCCGGGACTTTGCGCCGGGGGGTTTTGCGGGTTATATGGTTAAAGATCTCGGCATGGCGTTGCAGGGTGCTGAGGAAATGGCGATTTCGTTGCCCGGTACTGCCCTGCATCATCAAATCTTTCTGTCAATGAAGGCCAATGGAGATGGGCGGCTGGGTTCTCATGCCTATATTACTGCAATCGAGAGGCTCAATAACCATTCTTTGCTGTCCCCGCCGTCCTCAATCTAACATTGTAACTATCATGCCCTGCACTGTATTTTCGGATTTTTTTACAACCAGGTAGTGGGATTAGTCGTGCCCTGTTCTTTGAAGTTGGATTTTAGGCTATATTTTCATTCATGTTTTTATATCCTATGTGTTTTGTTATTTTTTTTAATTTACTTTTTAACGTTAACGTCCAATTGAAATTGAATATAAGTCTGTTGAATACACTGTCTCTATCAAGAAACCGTCCTGTTATCAACATTTGTTATCACTAAAAATATATTTAAATATACTGGGCTTTGATTGAATTTACTGTTTTTCTTAAAATGCCCAATATGAACTATGCAGGAATGCTTTTTAATAGTCTTACACAGCTAAAGTGATTGTGTGTCTTTTAAATAGTAAATTACTTTTCAGAAGCTTGGGATGTCATAAGATGAAGCTTGGGATGTGATAAGATGGTATAATAGTGAAAATAGTGGGGTGGGTTTGTGAAATCAATTTTCATATTTTTTTAAGTTAATTTATTAAGGAAAAATAAAAATATAAGTAAAAATACTGTTTTTATAAAAAATAAAAAATAAAATTATTTTATTATTATTCTTGGTAAAATAAAAAATTACCTTTATTTTTATTAATAATAGTCCAAAATAGGTTTAATAAATATCTATAAATAAAAGTGAGATATAGTGTACTCGTTCGCTTATTCTTGATATGGTAAAATAGAAAATCAGTTTTCTTTTCATTAATAATGATACAAAATAGATTTAAATAAAAGTGAGATATAGTGTACTCAAATTGTCTTGTACTCATTCGCTTTTGTTTTTTATGTTTATTTTTAAGTAATGATAAATTTATGTTATATAATTTATATGCTTTTATGTGTCAAAGATTTGAAGGGCATATTTCCTTTCATTTTTAAATATTTTGGGTTTTCAAAATGACTTGGCACAACATCTATGTCAAAACCATGATCCACTGAGAAATGTATCTATTAAAATATTAAATTAACATTAAACACAACCCTACTTACACGGCCACAAGAATCCTAGCTTCCTCTCACCCATCATCTCTCACCGAATAATAGGTATGAAGGATTGGGTATTATAGGAAGTGGAACTATCATCCATTCTAGTTGGGATAGATATGAATCCTAAAAACACCGAATTAAATCACTTTAAGTAAATGGCTTCGTATTATTGTATTGTGAAATTAGATTTTTTAACACAGGTTTATTAGTCCCTTCCATGCAGTGACTATAGTGATCGTTTGGTTAGAAATACTAATTTGATTTTTATATTAAAATCTTTTAAAAACTATAATGTTTTTAAATATTTTAAAATAATTTTATATTTTGAAAATACAAATTTGTTTGTTCAATATATATATATGATTGATTAAAAGTTTGGAGTTGAGAATTTATTTTTGTGGGATCTGAAATTGTCAAAAAAAAAAAAAATTAAATATTTTAAGATATTCACTTGTAATTTTATTGGGAGTAGCTAGATGCTCTATAGCTTATAAACCTGGATATATCAAACACCAAAAGAGATCCAATTTTTTGATGTGTATATTTTTATATGCTAAACTCAAAATTTGATCCTTTTATTTCTTTATAAATCACTTTAAGTTTAATTTTTTTATTTTTTTCATGTAAAGGGAAAAAACAGTCCCTTGCTATTTCTATTAGAAATCAAAGGAGACTTGTCCATACATATTTTCAGTTTTTACATCCATTGTCCTCTCATCAACAATAATCTATCTCCCATGCTATCCCATACATCACATAATCTATTTCCCTCGCTAACCCAAAACTTGATATTCAGTTACAAAAACTTTCACCAAAATTTACATATCATCTCTGAAATGTAACAAAAAAAGTGCAAATTCTAAACCCATCAACTAAGTACCAGTAATATACCACTCCTATCATCATGCTAATAGTATCTAGTACATTTACATGAAACCCTACTGCCCTCCACAAACTCTTCAATATGAATGTAACCTTCATTTATCCTCAAGCCCCTTTTGGATAGTCTATCAGCAGCAGAGTTATATTCCCTATGCATATGCTGAAAATGTGTATACTGAAAAGTATAAATGATCTCCGCAGTCCTATCAAGCCATCCCAAAATATTGTTGATTCGGATGGGATGTTTCTTGCTGGCCCAACCAATGATAGACATCAAATCTCCCAGAATGCTAATGTGATCAATATGCAGTTCTCTCGCCAATCGGAGTAGTGCCCAAAGTGCCACCAGTTTAGCCTTTGTATTTGTACCAGAACCCAAACCCATCCAAAATTGAAAGTAATGGTTGTGTGCCAATGTCAAGGCCCCCCCCCTCCACAATAACCTCCTTGCTGCGCCCCATCAAAAGTACCCAAGTTGCCACCAGGAAGTAATGGAGGTTGATGTATGCCAACCTTCTTCCGACAAATCGTGCCATTTGGAAAATGACTATATAATTTGATGATCCAGCTAATAATGGCATTCATAGGTAACTTACAGTCCTCAAAAATGAGTGAATTTCTGTACCTCCACAACACCCAGATGAAGAAAATGGGAAGTGTTTTGTGTAATTGCTGTGACGATTTCCACTCCCAGAGACATTGTATCAGTGGGCCACCTCCCCAAACAGCAGAAATATCAAGATGTAATCCCAGCAATCGCCAAATTTGTAATGAGAAAGTGCAATGACAGAAAAGGTGATCTACAGATTCAGCAGCTTCCATGCATAATAGGTAAATGTTAGGACCAGAAAAACCACGTTTGCACAGTACATCGCAGGTGAGAATACGACCGCTGAGGGCCAGCCATAGAAAGCAGAGGATCTTAAGTGGTGCATCCCATCGCCAAATAACATGATGCCACCAAATGCCAGTGGACGGGTATAATTCTTCGATCTCCGAACTGTATAACTCCTCAGCAGTAATCGATCCAGATTTACCCCTGTCCCACACCAGTGTGTCTTCACAGTCTCTTAAACGGATGCCAGTCTTCTCCAGTACAGCCACATAGCGATCCCAAATAGAAGCATCGCTCCCGGTAATGCCCAACAGATTACTATCCATCCAATACCCTCGGTTGTAATCCTCCACCCTCCCCGATCTGATCTGATAAAAGTACCAAATATCCTGTGAGTGAAGCCACCCAATAATATGAAGGGGCAAGTAATAATCTGAATTACAACCAACCACCGGATCAATGCCAATCAAAGCTTTGTTACCATTTCCCAATTTCCAGGCTAGCCAGTTTTTAATACGATAAAATTGCTTGTTGAAACTCCTCCAGAATAGTGATCCAGTCGTCTTCTCCTTGTGTTCCTACCTGATCCACCCTTCTACCGTGTCTTCTTTCCAATATTTGACCAGTAATATGGAACGTCAGAGCCCCGGCTGAGTGATAATTCTCCATCCCGTCTTCAAAAGAATAGTCACGTTAAATAGTTCCAGTTGCTTAATATTCCGTCCCCCAGCCTTCCAAGGGGAACACAGTTTACTCCAACTCACCAAATGATACTTATGCCTCTGTAAACTGCCCGACCACAGAAAATTTGCAATCATACTATTCATACGAGAAATGATGGCCAATGGAATCAGTCCCATCGCCAACCAGTACACCGGTATGCTCATAAGTACAGCTTTTATCAAAATCAAACGCCCTCCTAATGACAACCATCTATTATTCCAGTTTCTAATCTTCTTCTCCATTCTGACCAACAGCCAGATCCAATCCTTAATTAAATAACCATTAGGCTTTAGTAAACATCCTAGGTACTTCAAACCATCCCCAATATCCGAAGACTTAACTGGAATAATATCCATAATAGCATCCTTCACAGCACAAACCTGATGATGAAAACTGAAGCAAGATTTACCAAGGTTTAAAAGCATACCAGATGCGCAGCAAAAAAGCTTCAAAATTCTGTCAATCTCCCTCCAATCCTCGACATCACCCGACCCAAAAATGATAACATCGTCAACGAAAAGGATATGCGTCAGAGCCAGTGCTGAATTGAAAAGAATTCCTTTGATCCTGCCCCTTATCTTGGCCTCAGATAACAGTCTACTTAGTCCTTCGATAACCAACAGAAATAGTAATGGAGACAATGGGCAGCCCTGCCTGAGTCCCCTCCCACACCCGAAGAATGAAGTGGGAGCTCCATTCACCAACACAGAAAAGTTTGCTGAGGTTATACACCCCATAATCCATCTAACCACCTCAATAGGAAGGCCAATCTGAACCAGAATGAGTCTCAGTAACCCCCAGTCAACCCTGTCATAGGCCCTCGAAAGATCCAATTTCAGTATGACGGCATCCAAATCTTGTGTTTTAATGGAATGTAATGCCTCCTGGGAGATTCCCACAGCCTCCGAGATCTGCCGGCCATGTAAAAAACCGAATTGCTCCTTAGTTAACCGTTGAGAAAGTATAGGCTTCAACCTGTTGGAGATGATCTTAGTAATGATTTTATAAACCAGATTGCAGAGTGATATCGGTCTGAAGTCGTCAAAGTTAAGTGGCTTGTCAGTCTTAGGAATCAAAGCTATGAAAGTAGCATTTAGTGAACCAGGGACCTGTCCAAGTACCCTAATCTCCTCCACCAGTGCCACCAAATCAGCCTCGAAAAGATCAAAAAAACACAGTATGAATTCAACAGTCCACCCATCAGGCCCCGGGCTCTTATCTTTTTTAAAATGCTCAAGTACATCTCTTATCTCTGATGCATTAATGGAGTTAAAAATCTTATTACCTTCATCTTGCTCAAAGATCCTGGGAAAATGTCTAGTCACTTCCAACTGTTCCATTATGTTTCTGTCACCAGTCGCCTCATAGAACATAGCGAATTTATCTTTCGCAGCTCTGCACAGATCAAGCTGTTTATAAACTTTGCCTCCAGTATCATCTTCTAATTCCCAAATAGTGTTCTGTATCCTCCTTTGATTGGCCACCATATGAAAATACTGTGTATTTTTGTCCCCCTCCGTCATCCACCTAACCCTGCTTTTCTGAAGTAGTGTTTCAGCCTTGATGTGAATCAAATGGTTCCTACTGACAATGGCATCCGTCAGTCGCTTCCTGTCCTCATCCCCTCCTGAACCTTTCGTAATCTTCTCATTTAACAGATTAATAGTTTCCTCCACTTCAGTAAGTGCCAGTTTATTCTCCACCTTCCTCCTCTTCTCCCAATTAATGACCAGCCTCTTAATGTAGCCCAACTTCATCAAAAACCTATTGCAGTCAGGTTCACTATCAAAAAGATGCAAATCAGCCCAAGTGACCCTGATAAATTCGCGGAAATCCTCCTCCTCCAACCAGACCCGGTTGAACTTAAAAGGCAGATTGATTTTGTGAATATCAAAATCCAATTGTAATGTCACCGGACAGTGATCCGACAGCTTAGTAAAATCCACCCAAGTCCTATATCTGTCAATCTTCTCAAGTAGATCATAACTGATCAGAAATCGGTCCAGTCTCTTTGCAACATGCCCCTCACTCGCCCTCCCGTTATACCAGGTAGGCGAAGGAAAGTCAGCTGAAATATCCACCAGGGCCACCGAATTGAACAAATCAACAAAGTAAAAACATAATGGATCCTCCACCTGTCTACCCCCCCAGACCTCCGATGGCCCCAATGTAAAATTGAGGTCGCCTCCCAAGATCAAATTCTCCAAATGTAATAACCCCAGCAAGTTCAAATGATCCAAAAAACCCTGCCTGTCCCTATACGGCCCATAGACATTGAGCAGGTTAAGTGCCCCATCGAATCCTTTGAAATGCCCCTCCAAAAGAATACCCCCAGCAGTACAAAAAGATTTAAAACGGGCGAAATGAGGATCCCAGGCCGATAGTAGACCTCCGGATAATCCGTTAGAGTCCGTGGCTGTGACAACCCAGTCAGGACAAATCTTCAGGAAATACTCAACCGCAACCGACGCTGTAACCATAGTCTCTTGCAGAAATAGAACTTGAACAGAATGTGAAAAAATATATTCACGAAGCACCCTTCTCTTGGGGAGGCCTCCCAGTCCCCTTACATTTAAGGTCTTAAGGATCATTTGGTACCCTGTCCCAGGGACAGTGCTCTAAGTTCCCTTGAAGATGAGACAGCCACAGATAAGTCCTGACTGTCCAAATCAGGTGATGTAGACTCCAGTGGGCTAGTACCTCCCTTAAGTCTCGCCCATTGCTTCTTCTTGCCCTTGCGGAGTGTCACATTCGACCGGATGGATAGAATAGGACATGCACTCGACTGAGATTCAGGGTTAAGTGCATAACATTGTAATGGAGTTTTGCAAATATCCCCCACCGGTCTCCCAGGATCATCCCCAGTCTCCTCATCTAGTAATGACCACAGTTGCTTATCAGTGAAATCCTCATATACCGAATAATTCCCCCCCAATTCCACCTCCTGAATCATATCCTTATCAGCACACACCCCCAAAGAAGTCGAAGGCCCCAGGACCCGGTGATCCGAGGCAGTACAATAAGTGTCTTCAACAATCTTATTCACAACAGGCACCGCTCCCCCAACAGTCACAGTAGTAGTCTCCCCACCAATCACAGCCGAAGGATCGCCAGAAATCAAAGGACCCTCCAGTAATGCAGTCCCAACGTGATCAAGCACGACATTTTCATTTGGAGCGATAACAGATTGTAAAAGTTCAATCTCCTCTGAATCTAGAAATGAGAGATCAGGTTTATTTGTAATCAGCTTACCAATAATGTCGGACATTCCACTAGTGTGACAGAGCTCCGCCAGTTCAGGTGTACAGCGAGGCTCCGCCCTGGTCACGTCCGGACATTCGTCCCGCAGATGACCCGTCCTCCTACACAGATGGCAACAAAACGGCACACGCCAATAATCCAGACGCTAAACTCTCACCCGATTACCACAAGTGATCTCAATCTCCTCTGGTAGTCCAATAGTGACATTAAACTCCACCAGAACAGCCACCATCTTCCTGTCACCAGTGATCAAGGATTTATCATCCAGGAAAATAAATCTACCAACCGTGTTAGCAATCCTCATAATGATATCCCGCTTCCACCACTGGATAGGAAACCCAGGCATCAATAGCCACAAATGCCTCTTCTTGACCGGCTCGGTGACAGGGTCGAAACCCACATGCCATCTACTCAGCATCAGAGACCCATGCTTTATCAGCCAAATGCCTCGCAAAATGGTAATAGCATCCAATTCCTCCAAGAAGTGGAAAGAGCACCATCCATTAAGTAGAAAGGTGAACCTTGGCATATAACCAATCAGAGGTACCCAGGCCTCTCTCATCCACGCCAGCATCGCGACCCTGGTAATCCTCACGAATTCGATCCGCCCAACTAGTGCCCGCTGAGCATAACTCTGCACCTTGTCGATCTCCAAATCTTCTCCAAGAGTGAGCCTTTCCAAACCCGCTCGGATCTTATGTGCTTTGATTTTTCTTTTACGACGGTCACCATCCCCCCTGGTGAACTTTTCATTTGAAGGAAATGGTACGTGATCCCTCCAATTTGCATTAATATGAGCAATAGTGCTCCTTCCTGCCATCACGCTTCCCGAGCCTCTAGCTGTCATCAATGGATAATGACCCTCCACACCACCGCCACAAAGTGCAACCCAAAAATCACAGCAAAATGAGAGTGCAATTCCCGAGTACCATAATCCTCAAGTTCGGAAAAATTAGCCACCCTGAAGTCACGTCAATTGCCTTAATGAAGATCCGTCTTCCAACAACCGAAACCAATGCAAAGCCACCCGTCACCCAACCACGACAATACTTAAACTGAGCAGACCCAAGAGATCAAATACCTCATAAATGGCAACACACCTCATCTCTCCGGAATAAATACAGTGCATTCCATCTCATAAATGCCCAGTTTGATGGACACCTGTAATAAACTACACCGCAACCCTCAATCAATGCCCAGTATTAATGGTGACAACCACCACCCCCCATTAAGAATTCAAATTGTTCCAGGGCGGGAATGGAAAACCCAGACCCCAGCAGTCATCGGCAATTTCATTCCACCATCAAGATGAAGAAAATTGTCATCGCCCGGGCCATCCGCCTGCCAAACCAGTCCAAGGAAAGCCAATGATCTCCGAGAGATGTCCACAGAAGCTTCACCAAACAAAACTCCCCCCAACAAAAGCCAGTACAATCGTCTGCAGCACACGAATAAAACCAGCGACCACTCCAGTCCAAGAAAAACCCAAACATAAAAGACCACAAAACCGGAAGGGTACCCGCCACAACCCCACCAGTCCAAACGCAACCACCGATCCCAGTAAAAGTTCCAAAATACCCAGAGGAGTAGTTCCAGTATCTGTCTCCAGTGCAAAATGTCGGAACTAATCAATAAAGTCACCACAGAGAACCCTCCACAATGGGTCCCGTCCCAACCATATAAGAAATAAAAGGAACCCGCTATCCAGTCAGTCAGTTAGTAGTATAGCTCACCACCATCGAAATCCACTAGTCCTGCAACGAGCTCACACAATGCCAAAACCAGTGTCCACAACAGTCCTGCAACATACAAACTCTGTGCCCGAAAATCGCTCGCTCCGCTCCGCTCCCCACCCAAAGTATATTTTATTAAAAAAATTCATATCACCTCAAAATAAAAAATAAAAAATAAAAAACAATTAAAAAAAATCTATATCCACTCATTGAAAAAAAATAAACTAAATAAAAAGTTATTAAAAAAATTCATTTTGATTAATAAAATTAAAATAATAAAAACAATAAGTCCATATAAAACATGGCTGAGGGATTTAATTTCCTTTATATACATGTAAAATAATTAAATTTTAAAATTAAGACCTTAAAAAATTAAATACCATGTATTTAGTAGATACTCATTTTGTTGAAATATATGCTATGCTAATCACACAACTAATTTAATACTGAAATAAATAAATATCTTAATGTTCAAGTTTCAACGGCATGACATTGACACTTCTGAAAGGTGTGATGACATGACACTTCTTAAAGGAGGGATATGGAATCGATTACAATGAGTGTCTATCTAGGTTCCAAACATTGAATCCAAGGCATTGGCGCCGAAACATAATTCTTAAAATAATTGAGGTAAACTTATTATTATTAGAAATTGGCTTCTTTAAAATATAAGTTCCTTGAGATTAATGAGTGTTGAGTTGACATGATTTATTACTGTATTGATTTATAATTTTTCTATTTTTGGTTAAATTTAATATATTTTAATTATATATAAATGAATAAAGGCTTTTGTGATTTTTGTATTATTATAATTAAAAGGATTTTGAATTTAGGATTTTTAGGTATTGTGATTTTATAATATTGGATATTGTTAATTTTTTTAAATATTAAAAATATTTTTATTTTTTATTTAAATTAATTAAGTTATAAATTATTTTATTTTAAAAATTTGAATTTTTTTATAATCTAGAAGAACAATTAATAGCTATATATTCACCTCAAGATTATGCAAAATATCACCATTCCTTATCGCTAACCCTGAAAGTGGCTATCAATAATGGTGATATGGTTAGGCCTAGATGATTGTGTGAAGTTCAAGTTTGTGAACAAACAACAACTGTGAATATGGGGCAAAGTGTTTCTACCCCTTCATTGTATTAAGATTTCAGTTTGCAAGTAATATATATATATATATATATTAAATATTTGTATTTATTATTTTAAAAGTAATATATATATTTATAAAAGACAGGAAAATCTCTTATACCTCTTTAAGGTGTCTCCTAAGAAATTTTGGAGGCAGATTCTAACTATAAAAACTAGAGATAATAATAGAATTGTTTTATATCACTGGAATTCATATCTTAAAAGGCTTTATGAATCCCCAAGTGTCATAGATAACCCTGAAACCCTACTCACAACGGAAGAAGTTTTCTCATTAGAAGACATAGATTTTGGGGTTAACCGTCTGGCAAATGGAAAAGCTAAAGACATTGAAGGTTACCAGGCATAAATCTTAAAAGTTGGAGGTCTTGTCCTCATCCCTCACATCCATAAGCTATTCAATCAAGCAGTTAAGCAAGGGTTCCCTAAACCGTGGACTCAGAGCCTCATTATCCCTATTTTTAAAAGTGGGGATACAAATAACCCCTCTAATTATCAGACGATTATCATTAGCCCTTTCTTAGCCAAGTTATATGGTATTATTTTGGAGAAGAAGATCAACATATGGCTTGAAAGTGAAGGTAAGCGGGCTAAAGGCCAAGTGGGTTTTAGAAGGCAGCACTCAACAACAGACCACCTCATTACGCTTGGGATCATTATGGAGGAATGCCGTAATGATAAATCCAATCTCTTTTGTTGCTTTTTGGACTTTAGAAAGGCTTTTGATATGGTACCTAGAAATAACCTTTGGAATAGATTAGAAGAGCTAAAGATTCCTTTCGAGTTGAAAGCTGCCGCAATTAGGTTATACGAGAATGTAATTGCCAAGTTTAAGAGCAACGAGGGGTGGTCGAAAGATATTAAGTGTAATATCGGAGTTAAACAAGGTTGCCCCCTCTCCCCCACCCTATTTGGCATTTGCATCGATAAGCTAGAAGGTTTTTTAAAGGAAGTAGGCTGTGCTAGCACGATCTTAGCTGGAATAGTCATCATCTTGCTTCTCTATGCTGACGATATTGTTCTTCTCGCAAGGTGTCCATCTAATCTTGATAAGCAACTCAGGCTTGTTAAGGATTTCTGCTCTACCATGGGTATGACTGTTAACACTGACAAAACAAAAGTTATGATTATCAAATCCAAGAAGGACAGTTCCGCTAATTTTGTGTATGACAACAACAACTTGGAGGAAGTGTCTTCTTACAAATACCTAGGAATTGATATTCATCACAAGCTCAACTGGACCTATAGCATTGATAAAAGGATTAATGGAGGGTGGAAAGCTTATTTTGGTCTTGAAAATAATTGTTAAGTAGCAAACCTCGTGACGTGGGATAAAAAGAAGCTCCTCTTTGAAACTTTAGTCATTCATGTTATCTTGTATGGATGTGAGGTTTGGGGTTGCAACATCTCTAGAGAATCCTGGAGAAAGATTGAGAAAATCCAGAAGCGTTTTATAATGTATAACCTCAAAATTAAAAGCAATACACCCTATCCTATTCTCCTTATAGAAGTGGGTATTTCCCCAATTGAGAGCCTAACTATGACTAGGCTCCTGTTGTACAAGCACAAAATCAATAGCATGGGAAACCATAGACTTCCTAAGCTAGCTTTAAATTCCATCCAAAACCACCTAAGGCTCAAGCGAGGTTGGTATAAAGATACCAGGGCTTGGTTAAACCATCGGGAGATTGATGAAAATGTTGCATTTCAAAATATCAATAACATTAAAAATATTGTTACTCTCTAAGTTTAAAGAGAAAATGTGGTGTGAGAAAGATTTAGAGGCTAAAAACGCTACTCTAGAAGATCAACAGTATCTCTTTGTTTTAACTAGTCAAAGAAAAAAATAATATAGCCAAGATAAGAACGAACTCTCATGAGCTCCATACTTAAACAAGTCGTTGGGAAGTTCTTAAAACACCATGGGTGGAAAGGATCTGCCATCTCTGTGAGAATATGAACATTGAGGATGAAAATCACTTCCTCTTAGAATGCCTTGCGTACACCCACATTAGATCTCAGTTTCATAATCTTTGTTGCAATACCGACCTTCCTAGCCTTTTAACATGTCAAAATTATAGTGAGCTCGGGACGCTTCCTTCCAAGCTCTTTGAGCATAGGAATATAATTTTAAAACAAACTAATTAATTCGTTTATTTAGGTCCAATAAACCAAAGTTTGGTCTCAGTGGACATTACCCA
>LPNX010536676.1:328184-416288 GCA_001517045.1 Pseudotsuga menziesii
TATTTAAATTGATAAATTATATATTAAATATAAACCCACTTTTGATATAAAAAATATCCTATGCTCTTTAACTACAATATGATAGGTTATTAATTCCCAAAAAAACAAAAATAGTTTACAAATATTTCCAACAATAAAATTAATATTATAAATAATTTTGTTCGTTAAACATATACCATATCTCATTTATAAGCATAATCTTAAGGTTGGGACTAGTTGGTTTGCAACTATTTCAATTATGTATAAAAACATAGTTGCATTTAAAATCCCTAAAAGGGTAATATAGTATGATAACTCTGATTTATGTAAGGAAGAAGCACAAATACACACAGATGGGTAAGGAGGAATGGCACACTTGGGCTACTGATAATTCGAAGCCACTCTTCTCCTATACACCCTCAATCAGTCTGCTGGCCAGAGGATGGATTGTTATAGTACTTTTGGAAGAGGCACATGCTTTGTCTATTTTAAATTCCTTTTGGCGCATTCAGAAAGGCTCCTTGGTGCTGGATCGCTGGCACATACATTTCGACCCGTTAAGAGAAAGGGTAAAGAAACGTCATCTTTGGGTCCTCCTCCCGGGATTGCCGCTGCCATTATGGAATCGAGAGATTATGGAAGGCATTGGGAACACCATCAGACGCTTTGTGGCTATTGAAGATGATTTCCTCCACACCTTTGACAAGAGGATGGCAAAAATCCTCGTCGAAATGGACTTAATATCAGGCCTCCCAGCAGATATTGAAATCTTATGTCTTGAGCGCATTATTAAGTAGCGGTTGGAACACCTAAACGTGCCATTTTGTTGCAGCAGATGCAGAGCTGTTGGCCATCTACGCAGGACCTGTCCAGCATTGAGAAAATGGTCAGTGTCTCACACTTCAACACCTTCTTCGGACCGGGCTCCTTCACCCTTCCATTTTACTCCGGAAGCTCGTGAGAAAGAGTCAACAAAAGGTATGCTTTCTTAGGCATGCTCCTTATTTGAAGATGCCACTGAACAAGAACTGTTACTCTTAGATTCTGTTAAGGCCACTGGCCCCTCCTCCCGTATGTTTGAGCACTCCGATTGTTTGGATCCTGAGTCCTTGGAACCATCTCCTCTCCCCTCCTCTGATGAGTCCAACCTGGGGATGCCTGCTTTGATTGAAGCTCACCCTCCCATCCAACCCTCAGAGGAGTCCCCCCCCCCCCCTGGTAAGACCGCTTTAACTAAAGTTCACCATCCTACTGTTATGCCTTCTCTCTTCTCGGAAGCAGATTTCCCTCCTCTTTCGGGTTCTAGACCCTCCTCGGCTCTGTCTCCTATCCACAACCCGACTTCCACTCCTTCCTTTGCTAACCCTTCATTGCAATCCTCTCTGGAAATCTTCACTGACAGAACGCCTCTTTCCCCATCAGTCCTTCCTTTGGATTCCATCCGCTTTCAAAATGTAACTATCAGGAGAAGAACCAAGAAACCCCTATCTCCCTCTTCTGATTCACCCCCACTAACCCTCCCTTATACCCCTCTCTCCACCAGATTAAAGAATGCTGCACACAGCTCTCAGTCCTCACCTTCACGGGTCCTTAGAGCAAAGTCACCTTGGTCTTTGGGTACTTAATGAAGATCCTTACCCTTAATGTCCGTGGCCTAGGAGGCTTGGCCAAACACAAAAGCCTTCGTAATCTTTTTGGCACTCTAGATCCTGACCTTATCTTTCTTCAAGAAACCATGACTGGATCTTATCCCGCAATCTTGTCTTTCTCAAAGCTGCGCCTGGGATGGGAATATTGTGCTTTAAGTGCCTCTGGCCTCTCTGGGGGTCTACTTGCATCCTGGAACCCACGTTGTTTCAGGGTCAAAGCCTTCAAAACTGTTGCTGGGATACTTCTTAAAGCTCAGGTCCGGGGCACTACCCTGGGGTTCTCTCTCCTAAACTGCTACGGGCCCTACATTAACAAGGAGAACTTTTGGGATTTGGTTGTAAAAGGGGGATTACTAAACCTATCAAACCTGATCTTGGAAGGCAACCTAAACCTTACCTTAAACTGCTCTGAAGTCTAGGGAGACAAGGCATGCATAGATCCTCTTGGCCCCTTGTTCACCCACCTGTTCTCCACTCACCAGCTTGTTGATATTGCTCCGGTTTCAGCCGGTCCTACCTGGCGTAATGGCCACTCGGGTGTTGATGGCATAAGCAAGCATATTGACAGATTCCTACTTTCCTCTTATTTGTTAGAGCACCTGCCTTTATACAGATCTTGGACTCATCCATCGACTATTTCGGATCACTACCCGGTTATCTTGGAATGGAGGGAGTCTTCCTCGCCGAGCATCTTTCCATTCAAGTTCAACCACTCTTGGCTTGCATTTGATGACTTTGTTGAGATGATCAGGAAATAATGGCTCCTCCTTACCCCTGACTCGGCCCACTCTAGAATGGAGTCTTTCTCCAGAAAGCTCAGGATATTGAAGAAGAAGATAAAAGATTGGACACATCATAACTCCATCGAGTTGAAGGACAAGAGCTTACTATATGAGACTAAAATACACAATCTTCTTTCCTCCTCCCCTTCGGGCATTCTCTCCAGTGAGAATCTCTCCATCTTAAATTCTCTCCAATCAGAGCTTAAGAAACTGAGGGATCATGAGATCCTCACTGCCAAAATCAAGAGCAGGATGATTTGGGCCTCTTTGGGTGATTCAAACACCAAATTATTCCATTCTATGGCAACAGCCAGGAAAAACCATAATGCGAGCTGGAGTTTAGAGGATGAGAGGGGATTTTTGGTTGAGCATGATCAAGGCTTAAAGGAGCTAGGAGTTAGACATTTCAAAAAGATTTTCAGTGATGATAACCTTTCCTCCATCTCTTCTCAGATGAAGATCATCAGACTCTTTCCATCCTTTGTCTCTCTTAAGGATCGGTCTTCCTTTACATCCAAAGTCTCTTTAACTGAAGTGGAAACAACTCTCAAGTCTTTCAAGAAAGATAAAGCGCCTAGGCCTGATGGTTTTCCCGTGGAGTTCTTTCTTGCCTTTTTTGACCTGCTGGGGGAAGAACTAGTGAATTTGGTGGAAGATGCTCGTTTATCAGGAAGAGTCCTCCCCTCTCTAAACTCGACCTTCATTACTCTTATCCCAAAATCAGACAAACCTTCTACTTTTGCTGATTTCCATCCTATCTCCCTATGCAACCTGATTTACAAGCTAATAGCAAAGGTTGCTGCTCTTCGCCTCAAGCCCTTTCTGGACCTTTGTATTACCCTGCAGCAGTTTGGATTCCTTAAAAACTACCAAATTACGGATCCTATAGCAATTATTCAAGAATCCCTTCACTCTGTCAGATCTAGAAATAAAAGTGCTCTCGTCCTTAAGCTAGATCTCACAAAAGCTTTTGACAGAGTTAATTGGACTTTCATCAGGCTTATCCTTTTGCAAATTGGCTTGCCTTTAGAAGGCATAAACTGGATTATGGGCTACTTAACCTTGGTTAACTTTGCTCTACTAATAAATGGCTTCCCCTCACATTTCTTCACGGCTTCTAGAGGCATCAGGCAAGGATGCCCTCTCTCACCCCTACTTTTCATCCTTGTGATCAAAGGCCTTAGCCTTCTTATTGAGGATGCTCGCAGAAATGGGCTTGTAAAAGGGGTCAAAATATCCAAAGAGCTCTCTCTCACCCACCTGCTTTTTGTGGACGATGTGATCCTTTTTGGGTTTGGCACCTACGAAGAATGGATAGCTCTCAAGGTTCTATTGGACACTTTCTGCGAAGCTTCTGGAATGCTAATAAATGCAGAAAAATCTTGTTTCCTCATAAACAATATTGATGATGGAATGATCTCTAGAATTACTCGTTCCTTGCCTTACAAGACCTAACCTATGTCTTCAAGGTTTAAATATCTCGAATATTTCATAAAACCCTCGGGCTACCTAGTCAAAGACTGGTTTTGGCTTTAAAAAAAATTCGAGCACAGGATTTCTCACTGGTCCCTCAGACTTCTTTCATTGGGGGGGAGGTTGGTGCTCATAAAAGTTGTTCTTACTAGCATCCCGATTTTCTGGATGGCATTAGTCCCCGTCCCTAAATCCATTCTGGGGAAGCTGAAAAGTCTGATTTTTGACTTCCTTTGGGGCACAAAGGGAAACAAGAAAAAGTTTCATCTGGTTGACTGGATTTCCTTATCTAAACCCACATCTCAGGGGGGTTGGGGAATAAAAAACCTCGAATGGTTCAGCATCTCCTTAAGGATAAAAACTTTCTGGCATGTCCTATGCAGCAATGGAATATGGTTCAAGTTAATTACTGCAAAATACCTAAAGAAAAACACAGAGTTGTCTTGGATCCGCATAAAGGATTTCTCTGTCACAGGTGTTTCAATATTATGGAAAGGCTTCTTAAATCTTATCTCCTGGTTGGGATGTGGACTAATCTGGATGGTAGGTGATGGCAAAAATACTAGAATTGGATTGGACTTGATCGCTGGTATGGATAGCAGCTTTACTCTGCCAAGGGAACTTCGTGACTACTTGGAAGATTACGGAATCACTTCGCTAGCTCATGCCAGGAATTACTCCTCGGAAGCCCCTTCTTACTGGCTCACTGCTACTGATATGGATCTAGGAGGTGATTGGTACCATGTTTGGAATGATTATATAAGGGGACTAGAGAACGGGAGAATTAGACTCGGGTCGGAACTAGACTGTTTGCTTTGGTCTTTCAAAACTTACACAGGTACTATATCGGCAGCGCTAGCATATGAATGTGTAGCAGACCACTATTTGGATACATAGTGTGAGGCGTATCCCTTACATCGGGCTCTTTGGAATCTCAAAATCCCGGAAAAGCTACGCTGTTTCATTTGGCTTCTAACCAAAAATAGAGTATTAACCCGGGAACAACTAAAAAAAAGGGGATTTCAGGGACCCAGTCTCTGCTATCTTTGCAAGAAAAACGAAGAGTCGACCCAACATCTTTTCATGGACTATAATTACACAAAAAATGCCTTTGCATCTGTTTTCGATCATTTTGGTTCACGGTCCCTTCATAAAAACACTGTGGGTTTCTCTGTTCGTCAGTATCTGGACCGTTGGTTTAGTGTGCATTCCACGAACTTTACCTATCTTTATCTGCCTTTATTTATTTTCTGGGCCATATGGAAGCAACGGAATAAGTGTATATTTGAAGGGTCCACACCTTTGGTTTATGGGATTCTGAAACAAGCTGAATTACTCTCACACTCCTTTTCGGTGCCTGTTAAGAAGTTTAAACCTAGAATTATTGGTATGTCACCAATGACACAATTCCCCTGTGGTTTTTTCAATGGTGCAGCCGCCAAGAACAAAGGAGGGGCGGGTTTTGTATTACACTTCAGCAACTCTCATAGCATCCATTTTTCCATGGGATGCGGCAGATGCACAAATACAAAAGCTGAGATGGTGGCTTTATGGGCCCTCCTCACGGTTTCAAAGATCATGGGAATCCCTCTTCTTTCCATTTATGGTGATTCCCTTGTCATCATTTCATGGGCTACCGGCAAGAGCACTCTGAACCTTCCTCATCTGAGTCATTGGTGTGATGATATTAGAGATCTTCTTCAAAAATTTCCGGATTTAATCGTGAAACACATATACCGTGAGCATAACCAGATTGTTGACTTTCTATCTAAAAATGTTCTCCTACTTGATTCAGGTTATGGGAATTACAAAGAAATCCTGAATGAATTTTCCACTGATCATGGTAGTTTTCAGTTATTCTAGTTGTGTTGTGTTTCTTCTTTCAAGCACACACTCTATTTTTGTTTTGTATTAGGAGCTCAGCAACTCCATGTAGAGATGATCAACTATCTATTATGCTCATGTTATAATAATGTTTCCAAACTTTCTGGGAATGATAATTATCTGACCTGTTTACACAGGAGTGATGATAAAGCCTGCTTACTCAACAGGCCTGTGCTATGTCAGCCATGTTTTGATGACAGGGATATGTCCATGTTAAGAGGATCAACTCTTTGTTTGAGACTCTACATGTTGAATGATCTCTTGATCGATTGTATATGATGATCTTTGATTCAATAGAATAACAAGATCTGGTATTTTTTCTGCTGAAAAAAGAAGAAGGAAGAAGCACAAACATAATAATGTATTAAAATAATAGCTTGCTACTGTTAGCACAGACACAATAAAGCATGACCATAATAGCTTCACACTAACTTGTAACAAGTGCCATGTCAATGTCCATATTGTCAATGATTTTGTTATTAAATACCTATTGTCAACAAGTTTGGTTTTGCAAATTTTGCAAATGATTTTGTCATAAGCACTATCGATAGGTCCGTCCAATAAATGTCTAGCGGAAAGCAAAGGATATTTATTATGGATGTTGTATCCATTAATATTCCTTATTAGTCTTTGTTCTAGGGCTAGCAGGGATTTAATGAATCGGCTTGTCGTTGATTCCAATTAATCTGCGCTAAACCTAAAACATTTTTTAACAATTATCTTAAGTTTTTCAACATGTTATGTTTATTCAATTAATCTACACTAAATACAAAACATTTTTTTAACAATTATTTTATGTTTTTCTATGTGCCATGTTTATTCGACCAATAACAAAAATTAAGGCCTTATTTGGCTTCATATCGAGGTTTCAAACTTAGGGTTAAAGCATTGAGGGAATTGATATTTCGTATTAGCTTTTTCATTTACTATAATGTTATCTTGGAGATAGCATTAGTTAGGAAACATAAAATGTTAGTGAATTTGTCTCAGTTTTTTTTCGTTGTAGCTGGCTCCTACAACTGGATGCATGCATGTGGATCCTTCCATGCATGTTTACCATGTGTTCACGTCATGGCTCTGCAAAGCTTTGCATGTTTTCCATAAGTGTCATGGCTGTGCCAAGATTCTCAATCCCAGGACGATCTTGCTTTGATATTTTCCAAGCTTCTCAAGTTCACGACAATCTTGCTCTGAAAGACAATAATCTTTCTCAAAACAATCTGCTCAAGCCCTGGACAATCTTGCTCTGACAGTATTCTCAAGCCCCAGGTAATCTCTTGAAGCAGCTTAGGTACTCTCAATCAACTATCCTGGGCTTGCTCGATTCATCGATTATGATCCTACTTGTACAACCATAAGATTCACCAAGTTGTAGAAGCCAAGAATCACCTCAGGGGCACTGCCAACTACCATCTTCAATGTTCTTATTATCATCTCTATCATCTCCTCTTGAAGAAGCTTAAAGAGTGATTCACTGTGCAAGCCATGCAAGAATAAATTATAAATTGAGCACATAGATCTATAGACAAACACACAACTCACAAATAGATCACACAATTTACTTAGCAATTGAAGAATGAAACAATGCAAAAATGGCTTGCAACTGTGAATGCTTTCATTAATCAAAAGTAATTAGATAATAATTACAATGAAGTACAATGGCTAAATAGCCACAAGCAATTTGAAGCCAAATGAGGACATTTGTATTGATTACACTCTACTTGACTGTAGGTAACTAAGACCTTGTCTAAATCATTATCGGAGGACTCAATGGTTAACTGACCTTGTCTAAACCATCACCGGAGTTCTAAAACACAACTCAAGTGTTACATTCAGTGTTGACCAAGGCTAATTGACTATGGTAGGTGAGAAATGCGCCCCTCCTGCATGCAGCCATGCAAACCTAGCGCTAACTGAATGTAGAGGACTAGAACAGAATGTAACTGCCTCCTAATTTAGCTTGACTAGTCACCAACTCAACTCAACTGACCTTGGTTGGTATCGACACTCCCAGTGGCTCCTAAAGTGTAGGGATTGGTCTAGGGGGCTCCTAAAATGATGCATGCAAGTGCAATCAGTGGTAGTAGGCCTCAATTAGTGTTCCCCACACTTTAGTAACTGAAACATGTGCCCCAATTAGGCCAAGTGAGCCCAATGGTGCTAGTGAATAAAAATAGACTCGATGGACTCCCGATTTAGACATGACTTCTGATTTAGACATATGACCAAATTGGAAAAGAGAGGATTAATAATCCTAATACCCCCCTGAATGCTAACTTGGACAATCTGTGGGCCCTGGTAACTAAGACCATAGGTCACCCATTACATCAAGTAAAATAAAGTAACTGCTTAATACAAGGAGCTGAGGAAAAAACCACATGGGAAAAAATCCCCCCCTCTATCTAAGCAGGTAGAATCAGGTCTCAAGTTTGAAAAAGTTGAAAGTATGTTGCTTCAATATTCATCTCTGTGAGGTAGCGAAGTAGCATGCATGGTGTGCCGTGCACAGGTATTCTGGGGCCTGGCATGTAGACTTCTCCTTCTTCTCCAAAATTGATGATGGAAGGAAGGAGGAATGTAACCTTTGTCTCTTGCTGGATGAAGAGGTGCATGATCACATCTATTCTTTTGAATGTAGTGAGACTGAGCCCTTGTCATGTAGCATCTTAGAGGGAGTCTATTGCATCTCTTTGAAGGAGGTAAGATTGCATGGCATAGTGCAAGGGTCTTTCCTTTTTGAGTGTCAGGTGGGTTTCCAGTCATCTTCCTAGCTTCCAGTTTGGAAGTAGGGACTGAATCTAGATTTGAATCACCTTGAATCTCAATCTCATAAACTGATAAAGATGCATCTGCAATACTAGTAGAAGCTGCAAAAGAAGTCGATGCAATGTTTTTACCTTCCCTTGCAAGTGGCTGCTAAGAGTGCACTAGTTCTAAAGGAGGCATGAAATGTGAAAACTCATATGCTTTTGAGGCATGATTTGCAACACCCTTCACTATGATGTTCCCAGTAGAGATATCTGTGATCTCCACTGAG
The DNA here is from genome assembly GCA_001517045.1 of Pseudotsuga menziesii. Lineage (NCBI taxonomy): Eukaryota > Viridiplantae > Streptophyta > Pinopsida > Pinales > Pinaceae > Pseudotsuga > Pseudotsuga menziesii. The sequence continues at coordinate 336,989 of LPNX010536676.1, forward strand.
TCAAGACCAAATATCACTCGCTTTGGAGATCCAGTATGGGTCATCTGATAGACAAATAATGGGTTTGAAGTTAGGGAGGGAACAAATAGCTCATCTTTGAACCTTCCATGTTCAAGCTTAACAGAGCCCTTCCCTTTTGTTTGGACTTTAGTGTTATTGCCCATCTGAATACTAGGACCATCAAAGGACTGAAAAGAAGAGAATGATTCTCTGGATGCAGCCATATGGTTGGAAGCTCTGGAATCAATGAAGAAGACATGTGTTGATGAGCAGCAAGCCTTCAGTGCATGGCCTTTCCTTTGGTATTCTTCATCTTCTTCTTCAGAGTCATCCTTCCTTGCGCTAGTAGGGGAAAAAATGTTATGTTTCTTCAAAAGAAGAGCCATTTCATCAAGTTGTCTTCTCATATAGGAGCTTTCTGAATGAAATCCCCTTCCATAGTAAGAGCAGAGGACCTTGCCTTTGCCATTCTTCTTGCTTCTCTTCGAACCTAAAGGCTCCTTTGACTGCTCTTTCTTCACATGAGACTCATCTCTTTGCTTCCCTTTGTCATTCGCTACCTTATCTCCTCTTGCAACCAGAGCTTGATCTTTGGGAGATCGAATGATCCCCATTTGGATCAATTTATCATTCTTAGAAGTGAGAGATTGGATGAAGGAATCAAGAGTGGGCATCTTCCAATTTGGAGTGGTGAGCCTTAATGTTTGGAACGTTGATACAAAGACTCAATAGTCTGCATTGAGCTTTGTGAGAATGGTAAGGATGAGCTGATCTTCATCCTTCTCTACTTTGCATTGCTTCAACTGATATATCAGGTTCTTGAACTTTGTGAAGAATTCATTTAGTGATTTGAAGTCGGATGGATTAAGAGTGATCAGATCATTTTCTAGCCGATGGACCCTCATCTCATCCTGCTTATCAAATAAGGAGGCAAGCTTGTCCCAAATATCCTTGGGAGCCTTTAATACTTGGATGTGGAATCGAAGATCTCAAGAAATTGAGGAGAATAAGCATCCATGATTATCATCAAGCCTGTTCCTGTACTTTTCTTTGTCATGATTTAAAATGGGCACTGCCTCTGTTTCTTCTGTGAGTCTGAAGAGCTTCTGGGTGTGGAGCATTACCTCCATGTCTTCCTTCCACTGGTGATAGTTGAAGGGAGTGAGAGGCTGTACTGGATGAACCATTTTGAATGCAGTAAGGAGGACTGAGCTGTTGTAGCGAATGCAGTGAGAAGAAAGGGTTGCTTGTAGCGAATGCTGTGAGAAGAGATGATAACCTGTCACACAATCAAAAATACAAAGTAAGGTCGACAGTCTACACTTTTGGAATTTCCTTCACACCCAGCATAGTTGATCAAGCAAGCTTGATCAACAATTTCCTAACTTGGTATATTAAGTGGTAAATTCTTTGCTTTTGGTGTAGTACTGGAAGGAGCAATTTTGCTAAAAAAAATGATCCAGATGGAGATATGAGGAGGAGAGATGCCTTGTCCGCCGAGGCTTTGATACCATATAAATTGAGCACATAGATCTATAGACAAAAACACAACTCACAAAATAGATCACACAATTTACTCAGCAATTGAAGAATGAAATAGTGCAAAAATGGCTTGCAACTGTGAATGCCTTCATTAATCAAAAGTAATTAGATAGTTACTACAATGAAGTACAATGGCTAAATAGCCACAAGCAATTCGAATCCACATAAGGAAATTTGAATTGATTACACTCTACTTGACTGTAGGTAACTAAGACCTTGTCTAATTCATTATCGGAGGACTCAATGGTTAACTGACCTTGTCTAAACCATCATCGGAGTTCATTAGAGTTCTAAAACACAACTCAAGTGTTACATTCAGTGTTGACTAAGGCTAACTGACTATGGTAGGTGAGAAATGCGCCCCTCCTGCATGCAACCATGCAAACCTAGCGCTAACTGAATGTAACTGACTTCTAATTTAGCTTGACTAGTCACTAACTCAACTCAACTGACCTTGGTTGGTATCGGCACTCCCAGTGTCTCCTAAATTGTAGGGATTGGTCTAGGAGGCTCCTAAATTGATGCATGCAAGTGCAATCAGTGGAAGTAGGCCTTAATTAGTGTTCACCACACTTTAGTAACTGAAACATGTGCCCTAATTAGGCCAAGTGGACCCAATGGTGCTAGTGACTAAAAATAGACTGGATGGACTCCCGATTTAGACATGACTCCTAATTTAGACATATGACCAAATTGGACAAGGGAGGATTAATAATCCTAATATAAATGGCAACCTTTGGGGCCAAGGTATGTAGAAAATACATTGTTATAAATAATTTCACAGTTTAAAAATCATCATAGAAATATTGAAATAATTGTTAGTCTATATAATTGACCATGATCTTACCAGATTGACTAGCTCCACTTCCCTCTCCTTTTGGTCCAGAGATTTGTATCTGAGCTAAGGTGATACATAACATATCCATAAGAAAATATAGATTTCAAACTTTCAAATGATTATGCACACAATGGGAGAAACGCTGAAGCATCGTGTATACTATTGCGTGACTAGAAATAATTTCATAAAAATAATTAAGCTCAGTTGGGTCATATTCCGTTATTCGATGGCCCCATGTTCCTCCCCCAGTGCACATCAAGCCAAGGCTCGATGCCAGGAGGGGAGGGGGAGCGAGGCCAGGAAGGGCAGGGAATGGGTGGCAATCGAGCAGTGGCTAGATTGATTGCAAAAAGTGGCTCGATTGATTGCAGAAAGAGGATGGGATCGTAACATGTGATATAGTAATGGATATTTGGTGTTTTCTCAAGTGAAAATAATTTCTCCACAAGCGGAGCCATCATGTCTACCTTCACGATTTCTTGCGTGTATAATTTCTCCCTTGTCTTGACCCACAACCAGTTCAAATATCAAGAACAAGGAGACACTTCAGATGCCCAACGCAAATATAACATAACACTTCGGAAATGTAATGCATATATAAATGTAACGTAGCACTAAGTTAATGTAACACGTGTAAATGTAATGCAACAGTAAGGTAATGTAAAGAAAATGTAGCCCCTTTTGGTCCAGAGCTTTGCACCTGATTTGGGGCTATACATAAAATATACTTAAGAAAACATAAATTTTGAGCTTTCAAATGATGGAGTGTATACTGTTGATGCTCACTAGGTACCAGGCAACGACTATTCAAATGTTCGCTTCAACTTTCAAACTTTCAAATGATGGAGTGTATACTATTTCTCTCTAGGTGCCAGACAACGGTTGCTCAAATGTTCACTTCAGATGAACCTGGGCTGCTCTTTGTTGCTCCCTCTGATACCACTATATATTGCAAATTTAACCAAAAAAATTTACATTCAGACTTAATTGAAAGCACATTATAAGGGAAATTTTCACTCCAACACACAAGTGCCAACGAACACAACAGTAAAAAAAAAAACATTTAGACTCAATTGAAAGCACATTAAAAGGGAACTTTTCACTCCAACAAACAGGTGCCATCGAACGCAACAGTAAAACAAGAAGACTTGTATCAATTGCGTCACCATCACCTTATTTCTATCTCGTACCAACTCATTGGTATCGTCAAGTTTGCTAGACGATGGTGCATGCTCTAATCTAATTTGCATTGTGTTTCCTTATGTGGCAAATAGGATTTGAACCTGAACAAGATTTGAACTTGTATCGGCTCATTAAGAATTCAATGTACCTTGCATGAACTCTAGTGTGTGTTATATGACGAATTTACCATGTAACAAAACACTCGGATGTGCCAATAACAAGGAAGACAAGCTTGCGAGCCGTTTCCTGTTCAACTAACACTTTTTTGAGGTTTTTACCCCTACAAACTTGATGTCCATTTGAATCTATTAAAAAAATGCAAAAATACAGAAGATTATCAAAATAAATTTAATATTAAGTGCTTGTGTCGCATTTAATTTTTCGTGAGCTTTTTTTCGTCTCTCTTTACAGGATAGGCATTAACCTGTTTCTAATTGCAGAATTGCTTCAGTTATTCCAATTGGTTTTTAAATTTGTTTCGTTTGTTTCCAACCACCCATCTTTCGACTCGAGCTGTCTCATCTTCTTGGGATCTCTCAGTTGTTTATTGCACAAAATACACATCACACAAAATTTCAGAGTAACTTCTAGGTAGGAAAATGTTGTGTTTGTTCCATAGCGTGCAACTTTATTTTCTCGGCTATTCCCCATGGGCCTATCGACTTTGTTCTCTTATGTTTTTAACTAGAAAGCAGGGAAAAAATCCAGCTTTCGTGGTTGCTGAATCCACCTGTGGACCCTCCATCATCGCTTAGATGTGCTTCACCTCACCATCGTCTCATAGATGTGCTTCACTCCTACCAGAGTTCTCGGGATGAAATGTAGTGGTGGTGTGGCAGTGTAAAGCAACTTGCATGGGTTCCTTATGCCACATGTATCTAGGTTTTATAAATGAGAACCTTGTATATTGTGCTTCCATCAGAAGTGACACTTAAATCTTCAATATTCATGCCAACTTATTGTAATCATTGATGGTTCACTTTGCACTTTTTAGTTATAAAGAATTTTTAAGAATCAATTTGGGATGACGACATCACTTTATAAATAGGGTTGGATATAGATACGGTTAGATAGCTTTAGTGGTCATGCCAAATGTGCAAGTATTTCCTACAAGTGTCTTGTCTCTTGCTACGATGTCGCAGGAAGTCGATGACTATGTGCCCACTAAAAAATGCCCAAACTATCCAAGTGAGAGGTGCCTGGGGCATCTAAATAAAGATATCGGGCATTAGAGCAACACCAACTGATTCAATGTATATTATACGTCTTGTTACCTCTTATACAATAGACTGTCTATTACTGCGCATCACGATCTATGTTGAGATGACCGTAAACTTTGGATTTGGTAGTCAGACTTGTTATTGCAATTTCTTTTTCTATTTTTTTTATTAAATTTTTTTAATTTGTTTTAGAAGTCTGTTAGAGCTTAGATACGTATAAAAGGATAATTGAATGTTAATAAAAAATCGTTTCATCTACAAGGACATATTTGTTAAAACTTTAAAAGTAACTTTTAAGTTTTTGTTTTTTAAGTTAATATTCTTCATTTTTGCTTCAAGTAATGCCATTAAGCTTTAAGCTTCTAAGTAATATTTCATTATTTCAAAATAAACGTTTGTACATAAGTGTGGTTACAACTATGCTATTTGTGGTTTTGATGGCTCAATTTTTTTTTGGTCTTTCGTGCAGGTTCCTCGCTTATGGTAAAAGACCTTTTTGCAATAAAATTTAGGCTTACAAGTTCTGCTAGCAACTTTCATATTAGGATGTAAATTTAATTTTATTGGATAAAAATTGCTACTTACCTTTTGCAACATTGGTATTTGTGGCTAGTTAGACATTTTGATGTCAAGTTTGAGAAATCTTTTATTTAATCCCATAAAAATTTCAAACTTTTACATTTTGAATGTTTTCAAATCTTCGAATCTTTTCACAGGTTGACTCAATAATAAGTGCATGTGCCTATAGGGCTGCTACAGTTTTTGGAAATTCTATTTATATAATTGGTGGCTTTGGGGAGAGATTTTGTTGATTCAACATATAAGTACAACTAGTTTTCAAAATTTAAAATATCATAGTGGAATCTAAATACTTATTAAATTGAAAATTTCCATATTTATACCTTGAATCTTATTAGGATGGAGTTGGTTAGCAAGTTTATGTAAACCTCCATGATCTTTAATATTTATACTTTTAAGATTAAATTGCGGTGATCTTTACTATTTATACTTCTATTTTGTTTGGTTGGTTTTATTTTATTTTATTTCTAATTATATTTAGTTTATTTTTATTTTTATTTCATGTTGTATCCTTATTTTTCTACATTATTTTGGTTTCAAATGAAAGTGAATTTCAAATTAATTTAAAGAACACAAAGCTGAATTTTAATATTAACAAATTCATAAAAATCATCATTTTTAATAAATATTAAAAAAAAACATTTAATAATAAAAATTAAAAAGTAAATTAATTCACACATAAGAAAACTTGGGCAACGATCATGGCTATTGCATTATGTGTTATTCAAATGGAAATGTGTTATTCAAATGGCAATGACAGAGATGGTGGTTCGAGATGCCAAAGCCCAAAGCCCTTCCTTTAGAATAACATGGACTTGAATGAATATACATCGATCCAAGCTAATAAGTCAACTTCTACGTTATTAAAAATTGAGATCAACTCTACAACAAATGCAATTTCTACGCTATCATAATTCAACATCAATTCTACAGCAAATCCAAGCCCCAATGGTAGGGACTTGCTGCTCTGGAACCCATCTTGTTGTATTTTATGTTCGAAGGTGCTATATAGGTGAATTGCAAATATTATGTAATAAATTGAATCAATCACATAAGAACTATCAAAAAGGCATGTTTCAATGTATGGATACTTGAGAATTGAGTCCATGTGACTTTGGACAGCTTGTTAACCAAATAGAGGCTGGCTTTGTTGTGCCCTTGTGTCTATTTTATTTTGAGAGCGACTTAGATAGTTACCCTTTCCTTAAGGAAATCATGCCTAACATATGGGTGGCCTTTTAGCAGAAATATTATATGTTAAATAGAGTTCCTACAGTTGGGTGGAACATTGCTCTTACAGAGTCAGTTTGTTGGGAAAGATTCATCCAAGATAAGTGTTATTTGATGTCTCATTCTTGTTATTCATTTCTAGTATATGAATGTTGATCAAATTGCTGAAGATGCATGTTGAAAATAGTGTTTGTGAATACGAGTTGCTTTATTAGAAGTAATCATGATTCTTGATATCTAAGTGTTAAATATGTGATATTAAATAATAATAATAATAATCTATTTTTAAGGTCACCGCCAAGCGAGACACCAAATTGGTGTATGAGACCCCCTTGTTTGTGGGATAAGGGACCCCCCTCTGCGCAGTGATTTAATTGCTAAAGTCTACAGAGGTGTACATACACTACCCCCCTCTGGATTTGAACCTGTGACCTCCTAAGAGGAAACACATGCTCTTAACCATTAGGCCGACTCATGCACTTCATGCAATGTTTGCATATGATGAATGTTTGTATATAAAGTCCCATTACGAATGTAGTGCTAACTCCATAGGAATTCAGTAACGTGTCATTGCAAGATAAGTTGCCCTGCAATGGTTATCCTATGTGGTGGTAGATGTGCAAGGCTTAAAGGCAATCACACCATGGGTCAGGTGGTGGTATGGATTTGCATGCACGGTATAGGGTGCATCCACGGAGGTGGTTACAATTTTTGGCAAGGCGATTTCGAAAAAAAACCGAAAAATCATACCTCGACCGAGCTTTTATTAAACCCTCGATCGAGGGTTTAATAAAAGCTTGATCGAGGGTTTAATAAAAGCTCGATCGAGGGTTTGTCAGAACCTCGATCGAGCTTCTGATAAACCCTCGATCGAGAGTTCAAACCTCGATCAAGGGTTAAAAAATAGCTCGATCGAGGGTTAAAACAGACCTCGATCGAGCATTTTTAATCTTCTATAAATAGGCAACAAACCCATCATTTAATTCACTTCGTTTGTTGGATAGAAAATGGTCATACATATTCATTTGTCGATATGGGCTGTAGAGTAATTGAGTTATAGATGTGATTGATCACATGTATGACTCTAATCAATCACATCTATAACACCAATTACTTTATGACTAATATCTATTCATAAAATATAGAGGAAGTGGCAGTAGTAATGTGGTTACTTGTTTTTTCTTCAAGGTATGTATTATTACCCACAAGTATATTATTCTTCTAGTTGAAATCACGTTTTATTAAATTTTATTATCATATAATTCTATGTTTTAGAGACCTTGATCGAACTGATACCTTGATTTTGACATTGTATTTCCATATGCATTGAATTTAAATTTTCATTTAATGAAGTCTTCTAAAATATGCTTGGACATATTGTATTTTGAATCCCCATTTGAATTCATGTCATTGAACATTTTCAATTCTTGTCGAAATGAGAATTAATATCATGTTTAGTTTCCATACTTTTTGTTTTTTGGATCTCACAGTCGTCATAACACCTTTTCTTTTATTTATTTTCTTCCACTCTTAGCATTATGAAACACCAAAACAAATAGTCACATGTTATTGATGTAAATTCTAATGTCATTCAATAATTTACTAGCAAAATTAACTGCAAATGTGTGGCACAATAACAATTTTGAAGAGTAAACAATGGACATTGATATAATCCAAGGAAATGAGGTCATATTTTTTTTCATGCTCACATTTTCAATTGTCTAAAGGTACTAAAAATACTTTGCTCCTTCGTATATAATTTTTAATTTTAAAAAACTACAATTATGTGATATGACTCTGAATGTAACACTAAATTTTATCTTAATCGTTCTGCTCTATTCCGCCCTGGGCTCTGGGCTTTAAATATCTGTCCCAAAGATCTATACACTACAACAAATCTTGGAATTAGCGTTCCATTTAGCGTCCCTTTTTAGTGTAAATGTTTTTTACATTGAGTGGTCAAACTAGACGCTAAATGGGACACGTCATGGACAAAACTTAAAGCGTCTCAAAAATGTCTTTTTTTGCTTCCTAGATAGCATCCTTTATGACGTCCAAAATAGCGTCTATTTTTGTGCTTCCAGAATAGCGACCAACTTTGCTTCCTAAACAACGTCGAGGTTTGCTTCCTAAATAACGTCATATTTTTCTTCCTAAGGAGTGTCTACTTTTGCTTCTTAAATGACATCCCCGTTAGCGCCATATTTGCATGCTTAATAGCACCATGTTAGCATCCAATATTGCATCCATTTTTGCTACCACTTTATCATCCCATTTTGCACCATGTTTTACTTCCAAATATGTGTCAATTTTTGCTTCCAAATTTGCACCAATTTTTGCTTCCTTTTATTAATTATTAATTATATTAGTGAGATTAACATAATAATAACATTAATTTTACAATATAATTTACATAAAATTGTTAATTTTAAGATATAATTTTAATTCATTTTCAAAATTCAATATATTAAGACAAGAAAAACCATAATGTTGACTTAACTCATTTATAATTATTTATAATTATTGATCACAAATAATTCTTAAAATTGTAGTTTACATATTTATTAGATGAATTTATTTTTAATATTAATTACACATTATAATTATTTTAATATGCTAAAGATATGTAAAATGTTATAAATTAAAGTTAAGATTTTCTCTATGATTTAAAATTAGAGATGTTTGCGTTATGAATTGATGGTCAAATCATTTCTATCATGCATTTCAATTGTTTATATTAATTTTTTTATATCACGTTAACATAACAATAATATTAATTTTACAATATAAATTTACATAAAATTGTTAATTTTAATATATAATTTTAATTCATTATAAAAATTCAATAATTTAATATATTAAGACAAGAAAAACCATAATGTTGTCTTAACTCATTTATAATTATTGATGGCAAATAATTCTTAAAATTGTAGTTTACATATTTATTAGATTAATTTATTTATAATATTAATTAAAAATTAAAAATATTTTAATATGCTAAAGATATGTAAAATGTTATTATTAAAGTTAAGATTTTCTTTATGAGTGAAAATTAGAGATGTAAAATGTTATAAATTAAAGTTAAGATTTTTTTAATGACAGAAAATTAGAGATATTGAAATAGTTTTGGCTGGAAAAAAATAGTAATTTTATTTTAGATATGAACAAAATTACATTCGCATATGTATAAAAGGTAGATAAATATCTCATACATTGTCAACAAAAAATAATTTAATGTTTCCACACAAAACTTTTTATAGTTTTTACATCCAGTAGAGTATTCACAAATTAATCTAAACAAGATTTAGCCACAAAAAAAAATAGATTACATATATCATATATCAATAAAGATATCCACAAAAAGTTTGTACATTAATCTTGTTCAAGCTATAGAACATGATAGTGACTATAAATGCTAGCCAAATCTTGTTCTAAAATATTCCAAAGAGCCAAAGAGGAGCTGCATGGCTTCCTTGGAAAGCCTATCAGCCACCCCCATTCCATTCCCCTATTATCTCGAAGGGCACTTATCTCGAAGGGCACTCAGACTGCTAGCAATTTGGATTTCGCTCTAGTGTAGCTTCAATAGCTTCCTATCTCACAGCATCATTCTCAACATTATTACAACAATTGAGGCAATTGCAACCATCACAATAAGTTCCAGACGCAAAGCATTCGCAATACAATTTTAGACACCATGAGTTTTTGCAATTGCACTGTTTTGATTTTTTTGGAGTGCCTTCCTTCAAGTGAAATACCGCTCTTGGCTTTCGTGCCCTTGGAGATTCTGGTTTTACAACAACTGTCGCCCTCGACGTAGTTTGCAATGGGGGCTCTGGAGAAGCTGAAGACAAGGTCGAGCCGTAGACACCTCCATAGAATGATGTAAAATCTAGATGCCTGACAAGCTTTTTTGCTGGAACATCCCCCTTGCTTCTGCTATTGTACAAAAGAATCCCCCAATTGCTACAGAACCATCGTTGTTTCTGCAAGATCCGTCCCCAAGCCTTTATAAATCGCAGAGATCCGTCTTCAGCCAAAGAATGAGCTCCTGCAACATGGGATACATGATTATAAGAAGTAATAATCAACACAATACAATTTCACGAAACTAAGGAAAAATACAACAATTGATTATACAAATAAACTTAAAACCTCAATTCGCGTAGGGCCAAATGGGCCAAATTGATCCAATAGTCACGCCTCCATATTCTTATTCTTTGCACATTGTATCAAGGGAAAAGAGAAAATGAAGTAGAGAGAAAAATAGTTTTTTTTTTTTTTATGTTTCTAATTATAAAAAATTTAGTAACTAAGTAATTTTCTTTTATTATATTGATGTTTCTAAGACATTTATAAATCACTTAAAAAAGTTATATAATATTTCTAATATTGATAAAACAAAAATCTCATGTTATAATGGAAATAGATAATTACAATTTAAGAAATAAAAAACATTAATAATTAAATACTAAAAAAATTAACATTTTGATAATAAAAATGATAACCAATATATCTTATATAATTTTAAGTAACCATTTATAAACAAACAATTTGTTCAGTGTAGAGATAACCATAGTCAAGTTCAATAATACCATTACACAATATCATGAAATATTTTAGCTTTGAATATATGTAATCATTTTCATTATAAACTAATTTAAATACGATTCATAACATAATAATATGATATAATTTATTTTTAGATCTTACATTGCATAAAAGCTTAATGAATTATTGTTAATAGTTGAATATATTTATTTTTATATTAATATTTAAAAAATGTAGAATTGAAGATATGTTTTAGTTGGATATATTTATTTTGTATATTAACATTTTTTAAAAATGTATAGTAGAAGATGTGTTTTAGTTGAATATAATTATTTTTTATATTTTAACATTTTAAAAAATATATAGTTGAAAATATGTTTTAGATAATGGTTAAAATAATGAGCAATCAAATAGACCTATTTTTTTAAAGGTTTGTTTTGTGGTATAATTAGAAATATTTTTGTGAGAATGGAAATAAAATTTATCCAAGATACTTTTATCCCAAAGAAAAGGTAAGATAGGATCTAAAAGATTGATCATTTTTAATTTTTTTTACAAATTAATTAAGTTATTCTAATTATAACAACTTAATGGTGGATTTATCGTATTTAGTGAGGAATCAAATATCTTAGGTACAATTGCGTCTTCAAGTTTTTGCAATGTAAAAAATGGTTGCACCTTAGGTGATTCTATCCTTCTTGAGATGTGATATCCTTCTTGAGATGTGATATATCTAGAGTTAACATGGAACTAAGTCGTTTTTTTTTATAAATCCATCTATATTAAGGACATAGAGGAATAAAAACAAAACTAAAATACAAATCTAACAATGTTTAAAATATAAAGATTAAGAGGGATATATGCTAGGTTATTTTATTACTATATAGTATTATTATTACACTTGATAAACCTAGATACATACTCATTACTCAATGTAAGGAGAATAACAAGAAATGAGGGAAGTGGAACCTGAAACAAAATCTATGTGTCCATACATGATGCATATGTGGTAGTTATGTGATAGTCACACCATTCTATAATAACAATATTAGATGTTATAGATTTTATGTGCAACCATTCATGGGCTCAAGTTCCACCAAACTATATTGTAGAGAAGGAAAAAGAATTCAGATATGAGTGTCTATGTAAATAGGGATTCTATGCAAAAGTGGTGGTTGATTACTCTTATAATAGAGTTGTACCACCATGTAAATGGAACTAATATCATTACTCATATGAAACCAATACCCTCAAGGGGCCATGTGTGGTTGGTAGATACAATCTTCTTAGGATTAGATAGTCTAGAAGATTATTTTTGGGACAAAGGATCAAGTTTCTTCCTATGACCATGTCTAAGGCCCAAGGCCCCAAGACATGGACACATAATGCCATGAATATCTCTATGAGGTTATGCATGGTTCTTAGATACAATTTTCATGGCTATGGCTGCCTTAATGATTTGTTTAGGGACAAATTAATTGTATTATTCCCTAGAACATCATTCCTAGGCAATGAGACATGTAGATACTACTAAAAAGGACATGATGAAATTGGTATCTCAATCATAGGAAAATTATACCCTCGGGAGGCCATGTGTTGTTGCTTAAGGCTATTGTTTCATCTCTATATGAATAAATTGTTCCTTTAGGGCTTGGTTCAAGTATCCCCCCTTGATAATGTCCATGGCCCCAAATTCCCAAGACTTGGATACATAGCACCATGGATACTCCTGTGAAGTCATATGTGGTGCTTAAGGAATTTATCATGGTTGTAGATGCTTCAATGGTTTCTTTAATTCCAAAGGCACCGTATTCTTCCATATAACAACATCCTCAATATCTGAGTCATGTGTGTACTACTCAAAACCACCTAATGGTAATTGCATCATCAATTGTAGGCCACTTATATCCTTAAAAGGATATTTGTGGGTGGTGGAAGGAACATTCTTAGTCACTAATGACTACAAGATTCCTTTAGGGCCCAAGGTTCATATGTCCTCCATTAACCATGTTTAAGGACCTAAGACGTAGATACATAGTACCATGAATCCCCTTATGAAGCCATGCGTAATGCTTCGATACATTGTTCATGGATTTTGATGCATCAATGATTTTATTATGTTCAAAGGCATGGTCTTATTCCTTACAACATAATTCCCAAGGCCATGACATCTGCACATACTAGTCAAAACCATCTAACGACACCAACATCCTCAATCATAGGCTAATATTACTCTTAGGAAGCCATGTGTGTTTGGTTGAGGAAACCTTCGTAGCCTTCGATGCCTAGAAGATTCATTTAGATCCAAAGATTTATGTCTCCTACATTGATGGTGCCAAAGGAACTAAAGACACAAGACTTGCATACATAGCACCATGGACACCCTTGTGAAGTCATTCATGGTTATTTGAGGCATTGTTCATGGATATGTGTGCCTCAATGTATTCTTTAGGGCCTAAGACATTTTCTTCTTCCCTAGGATTCCATTCCTAATGACCTAGGACACCTACATAAGGATATTTATTTCTTCCTATGACTCCAATTGAGGGCTTGAGATCCATCCCACTATGCAAAAATGCTCAATTGTGCATATATCCAACTTTTATCACATATATCCACTTTAAAGGGTGTATTTTATGTTTCATGGGTTTGATCATTTCCCATTACATTAATGATCTTATCTTGGTGTATAATCTTATCTTATTGAGATCCATATGTGATCAATCCTAATCCGTCGTTGGGCTATGTCCTTCCTAGAATCTTTTTGTACGTGAATATTAGTTCATCGATTTCCGAATGAGATCTTGACACCATCCATTTCAACCATTAAACCTTAGTTCGTAAACATCCTCTGCATCAATTATGAATCAAGTCATGAGTTTGAATACATCAGATTTGAAACCATGAGGGGTTTGTTCTTTTCTTCATGTTAAGCTGTCAAGGATGATATAAACCCTCAACACCACATTCCCCTCACCTTCACTCTGTGCTACCCTGCTAAAGTCCACGATGACAGCGTTGAAGACCACGATTCCAATAGTAGGAAATCGTGAGGGTCTGGTCTTTTATCCATGTGAAGATTCCAAGGATGATATAAACCCTCAACACCACATTCCCATTGCATTAACTATGTGCTACCCTACTAAATTCGACAACGATAAGATTGAAGACCACGATGCCAATCACAGGTAGTTTGACATGTTTTGGCGCCCACATATGGATTTTTAGTTTTTTTTTTTTAAATTGGTGTAAAATGATTTTTTTCAAATTTTAATCTAAGGTGAAGAGATGGCTAACAAAATGAGTACTAAATGACACATGGATGGAATGCACACATTTTATTTTTTATTTTTTCAAATTTAATGTAAAATTATTTTTTTCAAATTTTAATCTAAGGTGAATAGATGGATAAAAGAGTGAGTACTAAATGACACATGGATGGAATGCATGAAATATGAATTAAAATATTATCATTAGTATTTTTCTAAGGAGATGAATCAAATAGATTATTTGGCTTAGATTTGGCTTAGCTTAGACATTAAATGTAAAAAAAGATCACTTATTGTAGCTTGTTTGCATGAGACTTTAAGGAAAACTGTTTCTATAACTTTCCATCTCCTAGTATGGTACACCATAATATGGATTTGTAAGATTAATCATTTGTGTAGAACAATGATGAATAGATTTCTAACCCTCAAGAGAAATGATAACTTTTTCTTAAAGCTCATCAATTGCCATAAATAAATATTTAAGGGGGCGAGGAATGCTATTGAAAGTAACCTTACAGTGACGTTAACATAGACAATGAACTACAACCAATTGTACTATTTTCCTAGGCATCATAACGGTGGCCCTTCAATGAATAAGCAATAATAATTGAATTTCATGACATGGACATCTTATTTAAGAAACTCATATGGCCTTAGACCCTATGCGGCCTTAAAGTGCATGGTCAAAAGTCACCACACATACTTATAAAGATAATTTTGGATTATATGTGTTGCATGGTCACCATTACAAGTTTTCATGCATCGGTGATGGTTCTTGATGGCTTAAACATGGTCAAAGGAGATACACTGATTTCTTATGGTCTAAAAATGGATTTTAGTGCTCATGGACCATGCACTTTGTATGAAACCACCATGAAATCCTTGTAAAGACAATGTTTGTCCTGCATGTATTGGATGTATGTCCTTGTAATGAAGATGATTATTGAGGCCCTAGATGTCGTATGAGGAAGATCAATGTCTTAGGTTTTTGGAGGCTATTCTTGGTGTTATATGGGATGTTTTTTTGGATGCTAATTGGGAAATTAATTTGGATGTTAATTGGGATGATAATTTTGATGCTAATTGGGACGCTAATTGAGACGTTAATTGGGATGCTAATTAGCGTCAACTTTTAAAATGGGACACTAATTGGGATGCTAATTGGGACGCTAATTGGGACATTAATTGGGATGCTAATTGGGACGCTAATTGGGATGCTAATTATCGTCCAAAATAGTGCCAATTTTTAAAAATGGACGCAAATAACGCCATTAAAAGCGCCATCCCATGGAAAAGCATCCACTTTGTCCAAAAAATGATGAAAAATACACTAAAAGTGATAGTGGACGCTAAAAAGGAAGCTAAAAGAGACGCTAATCACAAAGTTTTCTTGTAGTGATACCATAGGTAGATCGTAGTCTTGAGAATCCAGGTCGAGTGGACACAACTCGCCTAAGTTCAGCTCATCAACTGAATTGCATGCATCATTGCTCTCATTGGTTCAATGCAAAAACAATACTACGACAATAATGCATGCAATTCAGTTGATGAGTTGAACTTAGACGAGTTGTGTCCACTCGAATTGGATTCTCAGGACTACGATCTACCTATGGTATAGATCCTCAAGTTAGATATTTAAATCTCAGAGCCGAGGGCGGAATAGAACATGACAATTAAGATAAAAATTAGTGTAAATTCAAAGTCATATCACATAATTGTAGTTTTTTAAAATTAAAAATTATATACGAAGGAGGAAAGTATTTTTAGTATTTAAAACATTTCACTACATTTATGTACTGCATTGTATACACATTGGATATATTGTTGAATGGAATCAGATGATGTTGAAATTCCTTACCAACCACTGATGACATAAACAAGCTAGATGTTGAATTCTAATGAAAACACACTTGAATATAAGCATTAAAAAAAATTAAATGCATGTAGTTCACAGACTCTAAAATTATTGTTAAATCCCCAAAATGAATCCCTGGCATCACCATCAAGATTTCACAACTATTGGTTAAAGTTTTGAGTTATCATGTTAGGATGCATTGAAGGGTTTATTGTATCTACGACATGGTCATTTTGCTACAAACAATAGTTTGTCCACTTGGTCATTGCACACAATATTCATAATCAATGTCATCTATAGTGTTGTTTAAATCCATGTCTCTTTTCAACATAGAGTTCAATGTTTTTGTTAATTTCTTTGGTCCAGAAAAAATTTAAACTTCATTAAATTAGGTTATAAGGAGGGTCACAAGGTCACATATATGGGGCGCAATATATTATTATCACTACGAAAAAACCTTTTTTAATGAGTTGAGTGAGTTGGCATGTCATGTTTATTTCATGAGTCTTATCCATTTGCTATATTCTTAATGTACTTGTGTCTAGATGAAACAAATTGGTAATATGTTATAATTGTCAATTATGTTTATGTACACATTTATCTATACAATGAGATAATTCTAATGATATGTTCTAGGTGAACTATGGAAAGAGTTTTCTTGTTCCCTAGACTTTGATGCCTCTTTAATAGTTTCAAAAAACTAAATCTAAAAAACAAAGGACAACTTTCCTTGTCACTAGTATATTTCAGTATGGTTATAAGTATTATATTATTGCTCCTTCAATTGTTCTTCTTATGCATTTATATTCTTATCATTTATTTGGATATGAAAAAAAGAGAAAAAAAACTTTATATTTATTACAATGTTGAGAATAAGTATCCTTCTTTTTATTCCTTTTTATTTTATATTTCATTATTTTTTTAATTTTTTAATTTTTTCACTTATGTTTTTTTTTTTTTTTTTACAATTACCATCTTTAAAAAATTATAATTTCCCATTTCCCCTTTATTCTTTTGTAAATTTTCTTTTAAATTCTCTTAGATGGGTCC
Organism: Pseudotsuga menziesii; assembly: GCA_001517045.1. Taxonomy (NCBI): domain Eukaryota; kingdom Viridiplantae; phylum Streptophyta; class Pinopsida; order Pinales; family Pinaceae; genus Pseudotsuga; species Pseudotsuga menziesii. The sequence continues at coordinate 354,305 of LPNX010536676.1, forward strand.
TTGAAACCCATTTCTAAAATGTCCTACATGAACATAATATTATATATAATACATATATATAATATATATAAGCTAAAGCTTATATCTCGAAAAAATATGCTAGTATATTGGTAGTCATGTACAAAGCTTTTTTTCAAGTATTTAAGAGTAGCTCGATCGATGTATTTAAACACCTCGATCGAGGGCTTGAAAAACATAGGTTTATTCCTCTTTCAAGAAAATCAATGTTTCTCTGTGTCTTCTAGGGGTATAAACCCTGCCATTCATGGCACCCAACTGAGTGGAGTTGATACCGATAGATTTGTGACCGAATCCTCTGTCCATTGAGATATCATGCATGTGTTTTGGCATTCATATGTTTTTTTAAAATTATTTCTAAAACTTACACTTAGAAAACCAGACAACAACTTCGAAGCAACTCAAAGAAAAATACGCAGGGTAAAATATACACATCCAAAAATTTCGTAAAAATGCATAGCCCACACATCGGTCTGTCCTCTTCAAAAGGGTGTCTTTGGTTTTTCAATTTTTGAAAACAGTAAAAAAAAACTGGGATGGACACACATGTGTATAGAATAATATTGAAATCAGATGTGGTCACTTTCGAAAAATAATAAATAATTGTATATTGCGAAGTAAATTAACAAAAAGATATGCATGCCACGTGCATTATGTGTAGATCATGCACACATATATATATTTTTTAAATTATTAAAATAAGATTGAATTATTGGGGTTGGACACAAGCCACTTATTAACTTCTTCAAATTTTTAAGGTCACACAATTCATTAAAAGCAAAATTTCACACATTAAATGACATCGAAATATTTTTTAAAAAATATCATTGGGAAGCCAACATAATATTCTACAATTTTGTTTTTTACTGCAAATCGAAATTCACGTGGCATATATGCGTTTAGAGGGCTTCTATCTAGTGAGAAAAAAATCAGGTTTTCATCGCCAAATTTGGCCAAAAAGTGTTACCCACCTTCATGGAATCACCCTATACCAGTGTGATAAGGTATTGATAAACACAAAATTGTGATAGGTTAAATTAGTGTTCACAACATTGCACATGGAATAAAGTAGGATACATGTAGTTCATCACTTAGTGTATTAAGGTTATGTGGCGCAGGTTGTTGCACAACAAATTAACTCAACATTAGATATTAATGTCTTGGTATTGGAAATAAATATAAAAAAGGATCCCTTGTGGCCATGATATGCCACTAAGGCCGTTGGGGATGTGACACTTGGTTCCATTGAAAGTAGCTAATTTATTGAGTTTCAGGAAACCATTTGGATACCATGGCATATTAGTAAAATCAAATGGTACGTCTAAATAATCTAACTAAGGATTCACCATTGGAACAATAGAATAAAACTAATAATAGATATTTTATAAAACTTCAAAAGATAAATGATTTTTTACCTCCCTTACTTGGACACAATGCTTCTTTCTTTGATAAACAAGGCTGCTCAGGCTTAGGGGAGAAGATAATCATACCTTGATGATTTGTCCTTGTTGGGTACCTCTTCAATTTTATTGAATTGAAGTTGCTAAATAATACCTGCTAAGTTATTCCTTTAATAATAATCTTATCAAAGTACAATACCAAAGCTTACTTGAACCTTCTCGGTACCAAAGTGTCATTCTTTCCAGAAATGAATGAACTAGACTTGGGAACACCTACAATGGAATGTTGTCAATTTTCCTTTGATTCCTCAGCAATGACACCAAAAAAAATTAAATAAAAAATTAGAACCCTTCAAATAGATCATGAGGATCAGTGCTAAGATCGACAAATTTTCAAGAGAAGAACCCACTATCACCTGAGTGCACTCTCCTTAGGCCATGGGAGGACTATCAAATACACATAGAAATATAAATATAAAATTTACTAGAATTGTAAAATGTACAACAAGAACAACTCTACCTATACAAGACCTTCCCACCATAATAATGAACCAGTGCCTTAATGGATTCAACAAGATATTCAATAACCACACAATGATTAAGAAAGTTTAGGAGAAATCAAAATTAATGATGATTGATTAACAATTTTAATCACTTTTTTGTAGTAAGTACGAACATCACAAATTTAAAATAAATCCCAAAAATCAATTGTGGGAACACCCCGAAAAGTACCTCCCAACGATCACTTCCCAAGGGGGATTGACCCCCTTAGGAGCAATTGCTTTGATAGAATAATGTTATGTTTTGGTACTGATTTCACCTTCATATATGTAATTTTCTGCAGTAGTGGTTGAAAGGATTAATTTGGCACTTCAAACCCCCCTAGGTCAATCTCGAAAACTTGAAGATGAACTAGGAACTCATTGCAACCACTAGGGTTTGATATTCCTATCTAAATGGACCTAAAAAACACATGTACCATGTCTGCAATATCCTTAAGAGAGTGACATCACCCTCCCTAGGGTTGACATTACCCTAAATTAGGGTCTTTTAGCCACAAAACAATTTATTATGGGGTTTTCACCTTTTAATGGATTTTTTTTTAGAAATATAACCACTTTTTAAATTTATTACAATGTTAACTAATTAATAAATTAAACAATAAAATAAGTACAAAGGAAAAAAATAAACATTTTTGGATTTTAAAAAAATATCCATGATTTTTAGGGTTTTTTTTGTCTATTTTTTAAATATATAAATACATTTTTTTATAAAAAATATTTTAGTGAATACGATGGGATTATACCTAATTCATTCATTACATGCATCGTTAAATCATGGTTAACATTTCTCCTAAGAATTGGCAATTCAATACTGAATGAACTAGGGAAAAGCTAAGAAACCCAAGGTTGTGTTAGCTTTGAATTAATTGGGGAAAATAAAGAGGCCAAGGACTAAACAGAGAGACCCTACAAAAGAGACGTTTCAATTACAAGACTAAAGTATTATGCATAAAAACCCTAGGTTACTCTTACCTTCTATGACTCCAACACTATAAGACAAGAAACTAAGAGATCTTACCACAATTGAAGAAGAAAAGAGAAAAGATTAATGTCCCAAGTCACCTTAGGCAATCCTTGAAATATATTAAAGAAAAATTCATGCACCAACTTTATGCTTTAAAACCTTATAATTGTCCAAGAAAGGAGGTGTGCAGTGACTTGATTATCTCATGTACACAAGAAGAAAAATAAATAATTTCTTATTTGATCCCATGCTATTGATTACAAATGAGGAGGAGTTCCCTTATTTATGATCGAGAAGGCTAACTTAAACCTACTTTAAGTCAACCTACCTAATTTGTATTTAAAATGACATTTAAAGATCTTTTAGAGTTTGTCACCCACAATCTGAGGACTAAACCTAATGAAGCATAAAATAATGATAAAATAAGATGACATTCTTCAACATGATGACGAGTTAATCTTGGAAGGAGGATTCCATGCCCCATCTAACCCCAATGTTTGACTTTTTCCCTCAATACCCTCCTTCTTTGGTTGATACGACCTCTTTTAACTTGTTTGGAAGGTGGACAATTTGCTCTTGAGGGCCAACATTACTAAGAGGGAGGGATGATAAAACCAAAATAGGTCTAATGGGGCATTTATGAGGTGTTCTAAGGAAGTTATGACAACCATTACAAGTGAAATCACTTCTACAAAGCATCATATGTAAGTGGCTAGGATCCCTAAGCCATGTGTCCAAATGGATTCATCCCAAGGTGCACCAGAACACCCACCCAAGGTATGAATTCCCAACATGATGAGGGAACTCCACTCATAAAGATAGTCAACAAAGCCATAAGGAAAAATTTCCTTGAAATGAGAACCAAGATGGACTGTTATGACTAGAACAAGGGTCATGAGCCCTATTAGACAAACAACGTTACATAAACAAGCCCCAACTCAGTCTTTTACAATGACAAAATATCCTCCTCGTTGGCACACATGGTAGGGTGCACTACAAATAATATAAAGGGTAATAGGTAGAAAATTGCATATGTTTCCATATTTGTTTTAAAAATATGCTCCAAATTTGGCACGATATCTTTGTGAATTTTCGCATCGAAAGGGAATTAGATACATTTTATTTAGAATATTTATGGCATAGTTTATGGAAACTTTTAGGTGAGTAGTATTCATCCCACTCACATAAATTTCGAATGGTATTGCATGTAGTCTCAAGTTTATTAAAGGAGAAGGAGAAGGAGAAGAAGACAAGGTTTTAATTAAACAATCTACGAAAAAGGATCTTGCACCTTTTATATATCAATTGAATACTAGGTAATATACATAACAAGTTTATCTCAGAAGCTATTTGAATGCCGACAAAAATATTTCCAAAAGTTTTTATTTCATTTTAAGTAAAGAGTTCATGTCCATATATAAAAACAAACTATCTCACTAAAAGAGAGGATCAACTGCTTCTCGGGTGGTAATTAGCTTCATTTCAATTTATTCTTCTACATTTTCATACTTTCGTTCTGAATTAGTTCTACCATGATCGTACCGAGAGACTTATTGTGGAAATTAAGGATCAATTTGGGTGGAAGATGAAAGGATTAATCAATCCACTAACATGCCTCTTTCAACGCCTTTGGATGGTCAATAACATTGAATGTTTAGGAATTCAAAGACATTTAAAAAATGAGATATAAAAGCAACTAGTGATTATGTTTACAGTTCACAGTTCAGTGTCATGACATTATCATCATGATTGCACATCATAATTGCTTTATGACTTTATTTTATCTTATTAAAATTTCAACTCCCAGAACTCCATCTACTACAATGGCGATAAGAGTCAAATTTTGACATGACTTCGCAGCTGATGAAGTACACACGGGATGTGGAGATCCATAAGATAATACAAAACGAGACTAGATTCTTGGTCCATGTTTTGTAAAATTATTTTCAATTAATAAATATGAACTTTTGTAATTATTCAATACAGTGAGAGTGAATCCATCTTACTTTCAATGTTAAAAGGCAATGCATAATTTTTGAATCAAAATGCTTGGACGTATGTATGGTCTGCACAAGAATAAACATGATTATTTGTTTCCAAAACTATGAATTCATCTTTATTTTTCTTCTAAAAGATCAAAGTCGTCTCAATGTATTTGTGCACTTGCCGAGCTCTGTCTTGTCGTGATGGATAGGTAGCCAACAACACAACCATCCATGAATTAACATGTTGTGAACATGGTTTCTTTTATCTCATTATATCCTTAGGTCAGCATGAACCTCAACAAAATATTGCCATGACTCAACCTCTTGATTTAAGCCTTTGCATCCTCACTGAAATGAAATGGCCCATAGTCTGCCCATTGGTAATCATTGATATTTTCTAACCTAACATGAGAGATTTAGTAGAGACACGAGTTGTAGGATGCTTCAAGGAAAATGAGTCTAAATGGTGAGGTTTGAAAATAGCTATGAAATCCCCAATTGGCTAGTTGGATCTAATCCCCTTTCTTTTCTCAAGGCTCAAATCAGTTTTAGGTATACCGAAAGACAATGCTTTTGGAAAATAATTCCACAAGCGAGTCAAGCTGAAAGTTTTTGATGGTCTTTGGGCTATTACGAATGAATTAAACAGTCTTTGTCGTGCTTGTTCAAGAGAGATCATGGTTGAGGTGACTATATGCTTGATATTTACCCAAAATGGCAGCAACGTAAAAGAAACACCAAGAATCGAACGTTGAATTAGGGAACAATAGCGAAGATAACCACAAACCCTGCATCATTGCTATACAACTATGTCCATCATCCCATGTTACAACTCTTGGTATCAAGAACAAGAGTAAGTGATACTGGCAGCCTGGTCAAGCAACGAACTGCCTTGTTGTCTCTATTTTTCTATGTGATGACCAGATCAAACTCCTCTAAGAAATAAACCCACATCATGTGGTTTGCATTCTTCTATTTACTTTGGGTTTGGATGAATCTCAAAAACTTACCATTGGAATGTTAACTATCTCATTTCCTGGAATATGGTGTCGCTATTGTCGAAAATAATATTGGGCTTCTCCCAAAAAGCTTCATTAGTTACATTATTTGGAACATAGAAATTTCATAATGCAACATAATGATTGTGGAATATATAAACTTTACAACTCAACCAAAATGAATGTTGTAATGTGATATAACCATTATGAAATATTACAATCTAATAAAATTCTTTAGGAACATTGCAAAATGAATGTCACAATTTGACATAACTATGAAGGAATCATTAAACATAACCATGTAGCAATGTTGCAAACCAACATAACCCTTAACCCTTATTAAATGGAACCATGCAATGAAACACTTGCAACAACCACAATAATAATATTGGTTGGCTACAGATGACTACGTTTAATAACATAATATTTAATTATACTTACAACTATTTTAACTATATTTAACTATATTAGTTATAATTTTAATTATTATAATTACCAAATATTATAATAATGAATAGTTATATCTATTAATAATTATATATGTGTAGTTACAATATTTAAAAAATATCATTAATCATATAATAGTATGTCATTATCAAAGTAGTATTTTTTACTATACTATCATAATATTTAATTAATATTAAAATTAATGTTTTAAAATTAAATTGTAGTATTTTTTAATATCCCTATCAACTATCAATATATATATATATATATATATATATATATATATATATATATATATTTAATATCCCTCACATGATTTGGGATATGATTTTACCGATGAAACTAAAGTGGTTGTTATCAATATATTATTTTTTAATATTTCTATCAGTTATATATATATATATATATCCTTGACATGATTTGGGATCCAGGATTTTGTGGATGAAACTAAGGTGGTTGCTACAAGCATTCAAGGTAAAAATCCTTCTATTTTTCTTTCAAAAATCGGAACCTATTGTTAATGAAAGAAAGAGGAGTGAACTATTTTATATTAGAGTAATCTCTAAAGATACAAACATTCATACTCTTTTTGATAGTGGATCACAATAAAATCTCATTTCAGAATAAATAGTTAAGAAATTACAGCTGGAAATAAGTTACACCCTAAACCATATCTTCTTGGATGGGTATGTGCTAATGCACATTTGCAAGTTAAAAAATAGTGTAGACTTAGGTTTGACATTACTTCTGGATTTGATTTTTTGATGAAGTAGATCTAGATGTAGTTTCGTTGGATATCTGTGGTATTCTGCTGGCTAGTCCATATCTTTATGATAGGGAGGCTATCTTTTACAGGGAAAATAACAAGTATCATCTCACTAAAGATGGTATTGAATATATTTTTTGTGCACATCACATGAAAACTAATCTTTCTTTAGTTTTTGCAAACCAAATGAAGAGGTTGGTAAATGCTAGTAAGAACTTTGTTCTTATGATAGTTAAAGAAAAATATGTTGAACAAACTAAATCTTTTAAAGGTTGTGATCCAAAAATTAAAAAGGAGTTGATTAAAGTGGTATATGGTTATGATATTATGTTTCAAGAACCTAAAGGGTTACATCCTAAAAGATAAATTCATCATGAAATTCATTTACAGCGGGATGCACCTCTTCCTAATATTGGTATGTACAGGTCTTCCATAATTGAGAATGCAGAGAAAAAGAAACTGGTTTAGGAATTGCACGAGAGAGGGGACATTCGGCCAAGTTCCTCTCCGTTTAGTTCATCGATTGTTTTGGTGCCTAAAAAGGATGGCACATGGTGTATGTGTGTTGATTAAAGGGAACTAGACAAAATCACAATTAAGAACATGTATCATCTTCCTTGAATTGATGATCTTTTGGGTCAGCTTAAGAATGCAATCTTTTCCACTAAGTTAGACTTACGAAGTGGCTATCATCAAATTCATATTCATGACAATGATATTTGGAAGACTGCTTTCAAAACTAATCATGGACTGTATGAATGGATGGTAATGTCCTTTGGGATTTGTAATGAGCCCGCAACATTTATGAGGGTGATGAATGATGTGTTTAGGCATTTCATTGGCGACTTCTTCATATTCTACTTAGATGATATTTTGATTTTTAGTCGTACTTGGGAAGAGCATGCCAAGCATGTAAAACATGTATTGGATGTATTTGTAAAGGAAAAATTGTACTTAAAGATGTCCAAATGTGAGTTTGGAAAGACATATTTAGATTATTTAGGTTACATTGTAGGGGGTGGTGAACTGAATATTGATCCCTCTAAAGTGGAGGTCATTGTAAATTGTCCTAAGCCAAATAATGTAACTTATGTAAGAAGTTTTTTGGGAGCAATACAATACTAGAGGAAGTTCATTTCGAACTTCTCCTTCATATATTCTCCTTTACATTCTTTGACAAGCGTGAACAAAGTCTTCCAGTGGGAAGGAAAGGAAAAAAACCCTTTGTTACACTAAAATAAAATATCAACACAACTCCAGTACTTGCACTTCCGGATCTACAACAACCATTTGATATAGAACTTGATGCTAGTGGTGATGCCATGGGGCTAGTCTTAATGCAAAAAAAGAAATCAATATGCTATCATTCTGAAACCTTCTCTAAAACAATAATAAACTATCATACCTATGACAAAGAGTTGTATGCATTAGTACAAAGTGTAAAGAAGTGGAAACATTGCCTAATGTGTAAAGAAACAATCATACATAGTGATCATCAACCACTACAATATCTACAATCACAAGCTAAGCTACACCAATCAAGGCATTTCAGGTGGATGGGTTTTCTACAACAATTTGATTTGGTTATTAAGTATAAGAAAGGAATTTAGAACAAAGCTGCAGATATGTTATCTAGGCATGATCCAGGAGGATATTGGTGACCACCCACCTATTCCTATTGGACCCCCACCATTGTTTCTTTCGGTTTTCCATTTTCCTAAATTGTAGCACAATTTACTATTTTTGTCTGTTTTTGGGTCCTAAACTTCCGGAGCCGTTTTGAGGCCCTAAACGACGTTTTTTCGACATCGAATGGTCGAGAAAATATGAGTCCGTTTTAGACTCAATATTTGCCATTTATGGATGTGTAGTCCTTAAACAGATCTTTCTAACGATGTATCATGCGCGTCAAACGGAGGTAGTATGCTAAAGTTACGACCCCGGGAAATTGATGTACCAAGTTACCCAACGGGGCCCACATTAAGGCGTTTCACCTCCTAGGGTTAGGTTTTTGGATGTGTAGGGTTTCCATTGTTTCTCAATAATATATAGGCCTTCGAGCCTCATTGCAAAACAGAGTCAGAGGCATGTAGCCACCACATCTCTTCTCAGAGATAAGCTACCAACACTCTAGCTAGTTTATTTCCATTCTGTATGTAAACAAGTTTCAGTTATTGATTAATGAAATGAAGTGTTATTTCCACTGCATATTTGTTTCTATGGTTATTTGTGTATTCTGTTGTGTTCCTGCATAAATCCGGATCAGTGGTATCAGAGCAAACTGCTCTTTCTCGATCCTTCTTTGCATGTCCCCAACAAGGGCGGGGTATAAAGAGTTGGGGCTCGATCTGGTTGAACCTTTGCAAGATCAGCCTCGCAAAGCTCGACGGCCACCCATGGGGGACGAAAATAAATACGAGGGCGCAGAAGATCCTATCAAAATGTTGCTCGAGGAGGCCCTTGAAAAACAAAGGAACGTGATGATGGATAACTTCGCCCAGATCCTTCAGCGACTTCCCACTGGCGGCGCATCTACATCTAGCAGCCACTCTAGAGGCGCAAACCCTTTTAAGGTACAAGTAAACTTTGACATTCCCATATTTGATGGTCGAATAGATGCATACGTCATAGACAGATGGTTGAATCTATTAGAAAGGTATTTCTCGGTTCATGACTTTTTTGACCGAGGGAAAGATTACTTTTTCTCTACTCAGAGCTGCCCCCCATGTCAAGGACTGGTGGGAAACCTACTGTGAGAGAAAGGATGAGGAATAACCCTCTCTGTTCTCAGCCGTACCCACTTGGAATTCTTTCCGAGATACCATAAAGGGACAGTATTATCCGGTGGGGAGCTATGAGGACAAGTACATCCAATGGACTACGCTGCGGTAGTAAAGAGATCAAGATGTGCATGAGTTGACGAATCTGTTCCATACCCTGTGCACCAAGTTGGGTATCAAAGATTCAGAGAAACATTTGGTGCTGAAGTACTGCAGTTGTCTACACAGATACATTCAGGAGTAAATGGAGTTCCTCGACATCTCCTCGCTTGGTACGGCATATCGGTATGCTGCCGAAATTGAGCAAAAATTCAAAAAAAAAAGTGAGACTTTGGATCTGCGAATCAGAAGCAAGGGAAGGGTGCCCCCAAACCGCAGAACCAAGGACACAACCAAGGCATGGCGACTCAAGAAAATTTTCCAAATCCGAAAGCAAAGAGCAACACTGCAAAGCCGAAGAAGGAAGCGGGAAAGTGGTGCGAGTTCCATAATATCCCCACTCACAACACAAGTGAGTGTCGGGCTAAGCAGTCACTAGTGGCTGAGATAAAGGCTTCTGAGTCAGATGCATACTCTGACACTGAATCAAAACCCGAGAAGGGGAATGACAGAGGGAAGAAGATTATTGATGTAGAGCCCAATGCCACCGTTTCCACCACGAAGATCAACAAGGAAGAACTAGAAGATTTAGAGGAGGAGGAGAGTCTTTTCCACTCCCAGATGTGGGTAAAGGGTTCCTCGCTATAGTTCATTGTCGACAGTGGGAGCCAAAAGAACCTGATTTCAGCAGAGGTCGTGAAGCGGTTGGGTTTGTCGACCACAACACACCCACAGCTGTACACCATCGGGTGGCTTCACCAAGGATGAGATCTCCGCGTGAGCCAGCAGTGTCGCCGTCCCTACAGCATCAAGCCCTTCACCGATGAGGTATGATGTGATATTGCTCCTCTTGATGTTTGTGATGTATTATTAGGGAAACCATACTTATGGAAGCGACATGCTGTGTATGAGGCTAGGCCTCGCGCTGTTATTATTACGTTGGGAAATAATTTGTATAGGATACCAGAGGTACCACCCCCTGCCACTGTCTCTTTGGTTACTGCAAAACAATGCAGTAAGCTCATTTCCAAAACCAGGAAGTTTGTTTTCTTGATGATCCGCCCTCATGGCAAGAAGAAGATCGTGGCCACAACCTCTAGACAGGGCCCCTCCGCATGGCAACAACAAATGGACATTGTCGTGGAGGAGTACAGGGACATATTCGCCTCACCCACCGGGGTTCCTCTCCACTGTCAGGTCAAGCACCCCATCGATCTAACCCTAGGTGCGTCGCTGCCCAATGGACCGATCTATCGACGCTCTGTTCCAGGAGAATGATGAAATCAAGAGGCAAATTCAGTAGCTACTACAGAAGGGTCACATCCAGCCAAGTTCATCACCTCGTGGGAGCTAAATCATGTTGGTACAGAAGAAGGATGGCACTTGGAGACTTTGTATTGACTATCGGGTGCTGAACAAGATCATTTTCCGGAATAGGTACCCGATCCCACAGATTGATGACCTCTTGGACCAGCTTAAAGGGGCGAAATATTTTAGCAAGATCGACTTAAAGTCTGGATATCACCAGGTATCGATCGAACCGACCGATGTGTGGAAGACTGCCTTCAAAGCCAAGGAGGGCCTTTTCGAATGGTTGGTCATGCCTTTTGGGTTGACGAATCCTCCTACAACCTTCATGAGACTGATGGACGACATCTTGCGGCCATTCACCAACTCATTTGTAGTAGTGTACTTGGATGACATCCTGATCTTCAGCCAGACTTGGGAAGAGCACCTCCACCACATTCGACAGGTCCTCCAAACATTGCGGCAGCACAAGTTGTGTGCTAATTTAGACAAGTGCACTTTTGGATTTGTTTATGCCAGAAATTGTTCCCATACTACAAGAGAACAAGCTAACACAATCTCAATAATCTCAATAAAACAAAATAGGGTTTTTAGGGTTTTCAAGGTTTTTTGGTTGAGAAGTTTGATGACAAGAGGGAATGCATTCATAAATCCAAATAAACACTAAATCATAAGCATAGAAAGGCTGAGATGCATAACATAATAACCATAATCCAACATAAAACAATACTGAGATTCACCCACAGATGACAAGCATTCCAAGTAAAAAAACTTTAAACAAGCAATGAAATTATCAGTTGAGTAACTAAAACAAGTTATAAATGAAGCCAGAGAATAAACTGAAGGGATTATAGAGCATATATTTCATAATCAGTCTTTCAAATACACATAAGAGTCTTTTGCTTAGCTTATAAACAAGTCTAAAGACCTCCTCTTGCCAGCCAAAAAAATCAAACCATTTGTCTTCTGTGAGGGTTCTATTAATACTATTCTCCAAAATTGGTTAAGAAACTGAACCCTAACTGTTTTTTTAGTCTACCCATCGAATAGTTTCATCTAAATAATATTTACAAAAATAAAGTAACTTTCAAACCTAACTAATAACTGATTATCTTAACAAACTTTACAGATCCTTAACTGCCTCAGCTAATAAGGCAATCCTTTCCAAGGCTTGAGCTTTTCTTCTTGCCTTCAACTGATCTGCCTCCATATCTACAATCTTCCTTGTTAGTTCTTCATTTTGCTGTTGTAGGTCCTGGATGGTTTGCTTCAACATTGTGAATTGACCTTCTGTATTCCTCTTTCTTTTCAATTCTTCTCTTGAAACTGCAATCAGCTCCTGATAATGGCTATTCACCTCCTCCAAATCCTCTTTGAGCCTTCTATTTGCCATGACTAAGCCATCATTGGTCTCCTGCATGTACTCAACCTGATACTTATATTGTTTTACACTTCTTTGTAAATTTTCTTTTTCTGAATCAAAGGTTTTATTTCCTGCTATGGTTTGCATCTCATTTGGAAGCCATGGAATATTCAATCTCTTATAAATTTCTTCATCTTCTTGCAACAATTCTGTAGGTGTTCCAATAAATCCTAGGTGTTCTTCACTCTCAGCTTTACATGGAACCTTTTCCTCAACCATCACATTCTTCTCTGAGTGTGAACTCTTTATTTCACCTTCTTGCTGTTCTTGCAACATCTGACTTCGTACTTCCAGAAATATATCAGATATTTTAGTATCAGTCAGGACAGACTCTCTTTTTGATTCAATTTGCCTTTTACCCTTACTGTCATCTTTATCATCATTCATATTTTCTTCAGGTGAAGAATCATCTATCATTGTTACTCTTTCTTTGTTCAATTTAGGGTTCAACAACCTCTTCATATTCAGTCCGAGTTTATTTCTAGGTCTAGTTTTAAGTCTCCAAATAGGAGCAATCTCCCCCAACATTTTGAAAGTCTTACCTTGATGCATAACTGAGGCAAACTCAACAACTTTTAGTTTCTTTCTTTTTGACAGTCTTACCTCATCACCATGGCTGTGAAATTCCTGCTTAGTACAAACCCTAGTTGCCTCAGTGACAGGGACTTTATCATCATCAAATAGGCATTTCTCATCTTCTGACAGAACTGTGATAGAACTTTGTCTTTGAACTTCAATATTCTCTTTCTCGTCTGAAATTGTCTCTGTAGGTACAACATTTTCAACAGGCTCGACTTCCTTAATATCTGACTATAAATTCTTACTTTCATTGTCATTAAGATGTTATTTAGATTCAAAGTCTTCATTTGCATGATCTGAAACTTCCTCTAATTTAACCCTGTCTTCATCTTTGACCTTTACCTTTTGCCTGAGCTTTCTAACCAAAGTCTTCCCTTTATCAGCTTGTCTTCTGTGAGACTGTCTCTCTTGATCATTTTGAAAACCTGACCAAAAAATGAAATACTCCCAAGTTTTTCCCCTACTTTGCAAAATAGTTTTTATGATAAGTTTAATAAGTCCATGATGAAAAATGGACTGCCTTGTATGATTTTGGTGGTTGATCCGGTGGATTATTCATCTTCAAAAATTACACTGATCCAATATGGTACAATGGTTATTAATCTATGGTTCAAAGAACATAACATATGTTTATAGCTCATATGCTAAACATGGTGCGCGGTTCGACATAACATCGCATGGTGCGCAGTTCGACATAACATCGCATGGTGCGAGGTTCGACATAGCATCGCATGGTGCGCGGTTCGACATAACATCGCATGGTGCACGGTTCGACATAACATCGCATGGTGCGAGCGGTCAAGTCTTACGGTTAAGACTTGGCATCTAGCGATTTGTGCACCATCAAGAGGTAATATAAAATGGTTTGTAACATGCTTGCGCAGTTAGTGGCAACGTTCTGGCGGTGTTGCGCACCGTCAAGTGGAACCTCGAATGGTTCGTGAAAATCCCGCGCAGTCAAGTGTATACCCTCTAGCGGTCTTGTGCACGGTTAAATTGAACTATTCTGGCGGTTGGATGAGGGTGCGCGGTCACGTATGCTGCGACATTTGTGGAGTTTAGTTATATGCTGCGACAGCGGATATAACATTTGGAATAGCTCTAAAATGTGACGGATATCCATTGTGTGGCGAGCTAGCAATACCATACATGGTATTAGATGGAACCATTGGGAACCGCTGCTACATTTAGCGGAACAGAAATGAATGTAACGTACAGCTAGTTGAAACGTTTCGACGGAAATTAAAAGATAGCATATGGAATATGAAAAGACGGGTAGCAGACGAGTCGAACCCGTTACTTATCCTCCCACTGAACGCTTAAATAGGGGATTTTGGCAGCAGTGAAGGGGGTTTAGATTGTTTAGAGCACCGAGCATCGCTTTTCTATTATGAGAAGCTTGCAGAGATGAAAGAAAATAAGCACCAAGAGTTTTGCTGTGAAGTGTCCAGATGCTGTGCTGTGGAAGTCGACATTATCTGTTATAATTTTAGCTTTCTTTGCCTTTTGAAGGCTAATTGTAATTTCTGGAAGAGAAGTCTTGAAGACTTTGTACAACATTCTGTTTACAGTTGCTGAAGTTGATTCCAGGACCATTTTTGTACCATTTTAAAAAGATTAATTGGATCGGTACCCATTGGAGAGGGACCTGGAGACATAGCCTAGTGAAGGGGGTGAACTCTGTTATCAACTTCTGTTTGTGACTCTCTGATTCTGTGTTTTTTTTCCCACATCTGGTTATCAGTTTTGCTTTTCATTTCTGTTTAAGCATTTAATTTCTGTTAATGCTGTTTCATGAATTAAGCAAACTGGTAAACGCATTCTTTAAAAAAATTTAATGCACTAAAGTTGAGATCCGACGGATCATGTTATGGTATCAGAGCAGGTTAATTGCTTGTGCAAGTTTGTGAATGCTTACCAGGTCCAGGTTAAAGCTTGGTGAAGGAGAATTAATTGAAGGAGATCCTGAGATTGGATCAAGGAGAACATTCTCAAGAACCATGTCTTCTCCACGAGGGGAAGAAGAATGACATACAGAACGGGAAAAACCTGTTATTTCTAAAACTGAGTTTTTGGAGGCTTTTATCAGTATGAAAGCCATGATGGAAATTCTTCTCGATGAGCGTGCAGAAAGGAAGAAGAAAGAAGAAGGATCTTCATCCAAAGATGCCGAAGTGAAGAAGGAAGAAAAGGGTAAAAGAGTAGGAGGTGATGGTGATCTTCCTGATACTAATCCAACTTTCTCTTCTTCTCATACTTCTCATTCAAATAATGCAAATCCTAATATGCCTTATTTCAAATTGGATGTAAAATTTGAATTACCAATTTATAATGGAGATTTAGATGCTGAAAAGTTAGACAATTGGATCAAGCAGCTTGAAGTATATTGCAGGGTGCAGGGCATTAATGATGACCCTTCCAGGATTCAATTGGCCACTTTGAGAATGAGTGGTATGGCTCTTGGTGGGAGAGCAAGATTAAGCAAGATCTTCGAAAGAACGGTAAAATTATTTCAGTTTGGAATTAATTCATTGAAGTATTAAGGAAGCAATTTTATCCTTTAGGACATATTCAACAATTAACCATGAGTTGGCAAATGTTTAGACAAGCTAAAGGACAAAATATTCAAGACTATACTCATGAATTCAGAAAGAGGGCTATTGCATTGAATGTTTCATTAGATACACAGGAAACTCTTCTTAAGTACATTGGTGGCATGCAATCTTATTTGAAACATACTTTGTTGATGTTTAACCCCAGTAATTTGGATGATGTATTTGTTCAAGCCACACATTTAGAAGCTAGGGGTAAGCATACTAATGATACTTTCGTGAAGAAATCATTTAAATTTGACAGCAAATCAAAAGGTAAAGATAAGGGGAAAAAGAAGATGGATATTGTTAAGAAAGAAGGTGAAAATCCTACGTGTTCGCATTGTCAGAAGGGACATGATGTCTCTAAGTGTTGGAAACTTCATCCAGAGTTAAGGCCAAAGAAGTACGGAGGAAATAAAGATAAAGGCAAAGCAAAAGCTACTGCAGCAGTTATTCAAGACTTGTGATCCGACTCAGGTGATGAAACAAAGGTTACAGCTGTCGAAATCTAGGGTAAGAATAAAAGTATCTCACTCCCCATTGATGCAAAATCAAGTTCTAGTGCAAGTACAAATCTGCCATCTACTTCTAAGCAAAATGATAAAAATAGAAGTGCACTGTTTCATGTTCGTGTCATTGCAAATCACACAAAGATTGATACATTGTTTGATAGTGGTTCCCAAGTAAATATGATATCAGAATAAGTGGTTAAGAAATTGTATTTAGTTACTATGCCTCATGAAAAACCCTATCCTCTTGGTTGGGTTACTAATGATACACAATTGCAAGTTACAAAGAAATGTGTATTAAAGTTTGCAATTACTGGAAAGTTCATGGATGAGGTAGAATTGGATGTAGTACCACTTGACATTTGTGGAATTATACTTGGGAGTCCATATTTGTATGACTGGAAAGTAGTATTTTATAGAGAGCAGAATAAGTATCATCTTTTTAAAGATGGTGTGGAATATATTGTACGAGCACATAAGACAAAAACAACTCTAGCAATAGTCTCTGCAGGACAAATGAAGAGGCCAGTAAATGCTAGTAAGAATTTTGTGTTAATGATGGTTAAGGTGAAAAATGATGAGATCTCTAAATATTTTGAAGGATGTGATCCTAAACATAAATCTGAACTGATTGAAATTATTTCAGAGTATGATGATTTATTTCAAGATCCGAAAGGGTTACCACCAAAGAGAGAAATTCAACATGAGATACAATTGCAGCAGGATGTGCCACTCCCGAACATAGCCATGTACCGGATGTCTGTAATGCATAATGAGGAAATCAAGAAGTAGGTTCAGGAGCTGATTGAGAAGGGGGTCATCCGGCCAAGCACTTCTCCTTTTGGCTCTCCTATAGTCTTGGTTCCAAAGAAGGATGGGTCTTGGAGAATGTGCATTGACTATAGGTCCCTTAACAAAATCACCATTAAAAACATGTATCCTCTTCCTTGCATTGATGATTTGCTTGATCAGTTGAAACATGCAACTTACTTTACAAAATTGGATCTGCGTAGTGGGTATCATCAAATTCATGTTGCTGAAAATGATGCCTAGAAAACAACGTTTAAAACAAAACATGGTTTGTATGAATGGCTTGTGATGCCTTTCAGGCTCTGTAACGCACCTGCTACTTTCATGCGGGTCATTAATGATGTCTTTCGTCCATTCATTGATGATTTTGTAATTGTATATCTGGATGATATCCTGGTGTTTAGCAAAACCTGGGAGGAACACATTGTACATGTGAAGAAAGTTTTAGATGTACTGAGGAAGGAGAAGCTTTATGTAAAAATGTCTAAATGTGAGTTTGCTAAAACTTCTTTAGTATATCTGGGCCATATTATTGGTGGAGGCCACCTGCGAGTGGACCCAGCCAAGGTTGCTGTCATTGTAAACTGGCCACGACCTAACACCTTTACTGAAATCAGAAGTTTTCTGGGTGCGGTTTAGTATTGGAGGAAATTCATTTCTGGGTTTTCTTCCATTGTTGCTCCATTACATGCGTTGACAAGTGTTAAAGAAATTTTCCAGTGGGGAGGCAAGCATCAGAGAGCCTTCGACACTTTGAAGGAAAGGTTTAGCACCGCACCAGTTCTGACGTTGCCAGAGTTGCAGCAGCCATTTGAGATCGAAACAGATGCCAGTGGGTTTGCCATGGGAGCTGTTTTGATGCAAGGGAGGAAGCCAGTCTGTTACCATTCATAAATGTTCTCTATTGCGGTAAGTAACTATCTGACTTATGACAAAGAGTTGTATGCTTTAGTATAGAGTGTGAAGAAGTGGAAACATTATATCATGGGAAAAGAAAC
The DNA here is from genome assembly GCA_001517045.1 of Pseudotsuga menziesii. Taxonomy (NCBI): domain Eukaryota; kingdom Viridiplantae; phylum Streptophyta; class Pinopsida; order Pinales; family Pinaceae; genus Pseudotsuga; species Pseudotsuga menziesii. Next base: position 372,546 of record LPNX010536676.1, read on the forward strand.
AGTCATACATACTGATCATCAACCGCTTCAATATCTGCAATCTCAAACTAAAGTACAACAAAGTAGGCATTTAAGATGGACGGGATTCTTGCAACAGTTTCATCTCGTAATTAAATACAAAAAGGGAATTCATAATAAGATAGCAAACATGTTATCGAGGCCACCTATAAACGCTTCAATCATTCTTCAGAACAGTCCATTAACACATGAAAGTTACATTGAACAGTATGCAGAAGATAAAGATTTTAAGAACGTATATGCATCACTGGTACATGGTAAACAGGAAGAGAACTATTATGTGCATAATCAACTCCTATATCATATTGGTAAACTCTGTATTCTAGAGAAAGAGAGAATGCATGTGATCCGAGAAGCACATAGTTCATTGATTGCAGAACATTTTGGTGTAAGTAAAACATTGTCTGTATTGAAAAATCACTGTTATTGGCCCCAGATGCAAGAAACTGTAGCTAAATACATAAGAGGTTGTGTTATGTGTGCAACGAGTAAGCCTAGCAATAGGAAATTGGGTTTGTACACACCTCTTCCAGTTTCTTCTCGTCCCCGGGAAAGCATTTCTATGGACTTTGTAGGAGGACTACCTATGTCTAGGAAAGGGCATGATTACCTATATGTTGTTGTGGACAGATTCAACAAAATGTGTATCTTAATGCCATGTAACAAACATATCATTGTTGAACAAACAGCTCATCTATTCTTTCAGAATGTTTGGGTACATTTTGGGCTACCCATGTCTATTGTATCTGATCGGGATTCCCGGTTCTTGGGAGAATTCTGGTCAACTTTATGGGAGCTTATGGATACTAAACTTAAGAAAAGTACAGCTTTTCATCCATAGACCGATGGAAAAATAGAGGTAGTAAACAGAACAGTGGTTCAGCTGTTCAGAGGATATTGCAGTAAACATCCTAAACTTTGGGATGAGCAGTTGCAGTATATACAACATGCTTACAATCATGCAGTTCATTCTTCCACGAAAAGATCTCCTTTTGAAACTTGTTTTGGTTATCTGCCAAAAACACCGATGGACTTCTCTTTTGGCAAAGATGCAGTGGATGGACATCATGATGCAGATAAAGCTCTAAGATTCATTCAGAGAATCCAAGCGGTGCAGCAGGCAGTTCAGGAACAGTTGGAGAAGAGCCAGGCAAAGTACAAAGCCAGGCATGACAAGCATCGAGTTGATCATCGATTTCGGGTTGGTGACAGAGTTTGGTTACATATCACCAAAGAAAGAATGAAAGGTGAAGGTAAAAAGCTTAAGCCTATCAGGTATGGTCCTTTTGAGATCTTGGAAGAGATAGGTACAAATGATTTTCGCTTGAATTTTTCTCCATACATGCAAATCTATTCAGTTGTCAATGTTGAGAATCTTAAATTGTATGAGCCTCCTATGATCATCGATGAGGAAACTAACATACAGATTCCATCAGTTGATGATATGGCACCTGAATACATGAAAGAGTTGCATGATGATGTTATTCTTGACAGAAATGTAAGGACTTCATGAAGGGGGAATGTTGAGTACCTTTGAGTGGGACTTAAAGGCATGCATCCTAGCAAATCAAGATGGATGGAGATTGGAAAAGTGAGGGAGTTGTACCCTCACTTACTTGTAGAGTGACTCAGGATTTTGGTGGTCCAAAAGCTCTCCAATGGGGAGGAATGATCCGGTGGATTATTCATCTTCAAAAATTACACTGATCCAATATGGTACAATCGTTATTAGTCTATGGTTCAAAGAACATAACATATGTTTTTAACTCATATGCTAAACATCGTGTGCGGTTCGACATAACATCGCATGGTGCGAGGTTAGACATAACATCGCATGGTGCGCGGTTCGACATAACATCACATGGTGTGCGGTTCGACATAACATCACATGGTGCGAGGTTCTACATAGCATCGCATGGTGCGCGGTTCGACATAACATCACATGGTGCATGGTTCGACATAACATCGCATGGTGCGAACGGTCAAGTCTTACGGTTAAGACTTGGCATCTGGCGATTTGTGCACCATCAAGAGGTAATATAAAATGGTTTGTAACATGCTTGCGCAGTTAGTGGCAACATTCTGGCGGTCTTGCGCACCTTCAAGTGGAACCTCGAATGGTTCGTGAAAAGCCCGCGCAGTCAAGTGTATACCCTCTAGCGGTCTTGTGCACGGTTAAATGGCACTATTTTGGCGGTTGGATGAGGGTGTGCGGTCACGTATGCTGCGACATTTGTGGAGTTTAGTTATATGCTACGATAGTGGATATAACATTTGGAACAACTCTAAAATGTGACGGATATCCATTGTGTGGCGGGCTAGCAATACCATACATGGTATTAGATGGAACCGTTGGGAACCGCTGCTACATTTAGCGGAATAGAAATGAATGTAACGTATAGCTAGTTGAAACGTTTCGACAGAAATTAAAAGATAGCATATGGAATATGAAAAGACGGGTAGTAGACGAGTCGAACCCGTTACTTATCCTCCCATTGAACGCTTAAATAGGGGATTCTGGCGGGAGTGAAGGGGGTTCAGATTGTTTAGAGCACCAAGCATCGCTTTTTTGTTATGGGAAGCTTGCAGAGATAAAATAAAAGAAGCATCGAGAGTTTTGCTGTGAAGTGTCCAGATGCTGTGCTGTGGAAGTCGACATTCTCTGTTATAATTTTAGCTTTCTTTTCCTTTTGAAGGCTAATTATAATTTCCGGAAGAGAAGTCTTGAATACTTTGTACAACATTCTGTTTACAGTTGCTGAAGTTGATTCCAAAACCATTTTTGTACCATTTTAAAAAGATTAATTGGATCGGTACCCATTGGAGAGGGACCCGGAGACGTAGCCCAGTGAAGGGGGGGACACAATGTCTTTATCATAGCATTGAGCAAATTTATGAGACACCTCTGTATGATATCCATCAATCTTTTTGAGAAATGTTAACCATCTTGCATTTGAAAATAACTCTGCACATTCTGGAAAATTGTCCACCCAGCTTAGGTCAGTGGGCTCTGCTCTATTTGTTTTTCCACTTTTCTTCATATTTACTATGGTTTAACAGCACCTGTCGATATCCCATAGTCTAACTATCTTTAAATCACAACACACATAGTTCAGAAATCCTTTGTGCCAAATCACAACAGTCTGACCTAATCACACAGTTCAGGGAACTCCAACAAGTTTTGCTTTGAATTTTACTGTTTTAAATGATGAATACCTTGAATCTATTTATTAATAATTCATCATTTACAGTGTATTAGGTGAAAAAACTCATATTCTTCCTTCGAATTTTATCATTAAGGATCTCATCAGAAAAGCCCCAAATTAAGAAAACCTTAGCAATGACACGTGGGCCACCTGTTTAGAAGACCAATGCGAGTGCTGGAATGCAATTATTTCAATTGTTAGGTGTCGAATTTCATGTTCCACCTGTCTCTAACCGTCTAGACCACTTCAAACAGTCGGTGCTGAAAATGCCTAATTCCTCATTTAGTTGAAAAATCTCGATTTCTCAGCAGTGTCTTCTCACCACGACCTTCAATATCCTTCGTGTCCTTCAGATAAGGAACATACTCCCGAAAAACTTTGTCTCATTCTACTCACTGTCATCATTTAACCTGCTCTTCATGCAATCGCCACGATCTACCTCTTATGATGATCATCCACATGTTTCAATGATAAAACTATGCAGGACACGTATCAAATGCATCAAATGATATGATTGACACCTCAGAGATAAGACACCCGAAAAATCTGACTGAAAAAATGATGATTTTAGCATTCGCGATTTTCTTGTAGCGCTCTAGTGTATCTATTTTGCTCTTGCGCTACAAGAAAGTCCAATCAAATAATTTCATATTATTAGGCCAATATTAAGGATTAAAACTTGGTTTATGGGTTTAATCTTGACCTTAGTGTTATTTATAAAACTATTTAATCCATATATGCCTTATAAAACCCCTCAACAATGAAATCAAAGCAAAATTTATAAAAACAAGCTTAAAAATAAAAAATCATGAAAATTAAAAGTTTGAAATCAAAATTATCTTTATAAACAAAACTTTCTAGAAACAAAAAATAATAGCAAGGTTCAAAAACATAAATAAAAGCATGAAACTAAGGAAGACAAAATCATGACCTAACAGGCTTGACCCAGGTTTAGTATCTGGGATACATTATTGATGAGTGTGGGGTACATGTGGATCCAACCAAGATCCAAGTCATTCGGGATTGGCCAGCCCCAACTACTCTAACAGAGCTTCATAGCTTTCTGGGCCTTGCTAATTTTTACCGCAGGTTCGTATTGGGATTCTCTCATATCACTTGGCCCTTGAGTCAAGTCACCAAGGGAGGAGTGAAAGCAAAATTCTTTTGGTCGAAAACTCAGCAGAAGGCATTTGCATAATTGAAACATCGCCTCTGCTGTGCCCTAGTGCTCACATTACGATACTTGCAACAACCATTTGAGATCGAGACAGATGCCTCTGACTATGCTATTGGGGCAGTCCTTACTCAACAAGGGCATCCAGTGGCATATCACAGTGAGACACTGTCCGACACAGTCCACAAATATCCCACTTATGACAAAGATATGTATTCCATTGTACAGGCTTGCCGACAATGGAAGCATTACATTTTGGGGAAGGAAACAATCATCCACACAGACCACCGACCCCTGCAGTTCATGCAAACACAAGGGAAGTTAAGTTACAGAATGATCGCCATCAGAAGTGGTCCACATATGTACAACAGTTTCATTTGAAGATCAAGTACAAGAAGGGAAGCACCAATAATGTTGCAAACTACCTCAGCCGACCACCGAACGTGGCGATAATGACTGTGCTCAACTCTTGTGGGCACGAGACTTTTGATTGGCCGCTTCTGTATAAGAGAAATCCAGAATTCAGCCACACATACCAGATGCTCTTGGAGGGAAACCAAGTTCCAAAATTTCACCTCTAGGATGTACTACTATGTCACATGGGACACCTTTGTGTTCCTTCAAGGGAGCATGCCAAGATGATTTGGGAAGCACACTACAGTTGGGTTGCTGGACATTTCGGGGTCGAGAAAATAGTGGCAGTACTGCAGAAGTATTTCTATTGGCCGAACCTTCGACAAGACGTTGGGAAATACATCCGATCCTACATTTCCTGCGCCATTTCCAAACCATCCATCAAGAAGCAAAGCCTCTATACTCCGTTGCCTACCCCTAGTCAACCTTGGGAATTCATCTCCATGAATTACATGTCAGGCCTTCCTTCTACTAAGCACGACAACGACTGTGTGTTTGTGGTCGTCGACAGATTCTCAAAGATGGCCATAATGGCGGCCTGCAAGAAGAATATCACAGCAGAAGCCACTGCTAAACTATTCTTTGAATGAGTGTGGGTACACTTTGGGATCCCATAGTCTATAATCTCAAACCGGGACAGCAGGTTCCTTAGTACATTCTGGTCTAGCCTATGGTCAATGCTAGACACCAAGCTCACAAAGTCCATAGCTTTCCATCCCCAGACTGATGGCCAGACAAAGGTCGTCAATAGGATGATTGTACACATTTTGCGGATGTACAACTCAAAGCATCCACGCACATGGGATGAGAGCCTCCCCTGTGTACAACACAACTTCCAGGTGGGCGACAAAGTGTGGCTACATTTGCAGAAGGAGTGCCTCGCTGGACCCCACTGCAAGCTTCGCCCACTCCGATATGGGCCCTACACCATCACCAAGGTTATCAGGGACAATGCCTTCGAGCTCAGTATTCCACCATTCCTTGGTCTGCACCCAGTGTTCAATGTGGATCACTTTCGGCCCTACTTTCCACCTCTACTAGACACATCAGATGTGGCAGAACAACTCACATCAACAGAGTTAAACCCCGAATGCATGGAACAAGCCACGACTGATCAAATTATGGACACACAGATCAAGAACACCTGCCAACAGAATATCCAGCTATATAGAGGTGTCAAAGCAGGCCAACTCCTTCACCAGGGAAAGTGGCTCACTAGGGGCCAAGTTCAACAGAAGTGTCCTCATCTCATGGAGGAACTCAATGCAATGGGGACCATTGCTTTCTAAGGGGGGAGGAATGATCCAGGAGGATATTGGTAGCCACCCACCTATTCCTCTTGGACCCCCACCATGGGTTCTTTCAGTTTTCCATTTTCCTAAATTGTAGCACAATTTACTATTTTTGGCAGTTTTCGGGTCCTAAACTTCCGGAGCCGTTTTGAGGCCCTAATCGACGTTTTTTTGGCATTGAATGGTTGAGCAAATGTGAGTCCATTATGGACTCAATGTTTTCTATTTATGGATGGATTCCTTAAACAGATATTTCTAACGATGTATCATGCGCGTCAAACGGAGGTAGTATGCTAAAGTTATGACCACACGAAATTGATGTACCAAGTTAACCAACGAGGCCCACATTAAGACGTTTCACCTCCTAGGGTTAGGTTTTTGGATGTGTAGGGTTTCCATTGTTTCTCAATAATATATAGGCCTTCGAGCCTCATTGTAACACAGAGTCAGAGGCATGTAGCCGCCACATCTCTTCTCAGAGATAAGCTACCAGCACTCTAGCTTGTTTATTTCCATTCTGTATGTAAACAAGTTTCAGTTATTGATTAATGAAATGAAGTGTTATTTCCACTGCATATTTGTTTCTATGGTTATTTTGTGTATTCTGTTGCGTTCCTGCATAAATCCGGATCAAGGCATCCACTAAATGCTTCTATTGTCATTCAACAAAGTCTTTTGGTACATTCAAGTTATGTTGAACAATATACTAAGGATCAAGACTTTAAAGAAGTATACGAATCACTAAGGCATGACTATCATAATGAAGAATTGAATTATCATATACATAACAAGTTGATGTATCATCTTGGAAAAATATGTATTCCACAAAGTGAAAGAGTGCATGTAATAAGAGAAGCTCATAGTTCTCTCATTTCAGGACAGTTGGAGTAGGAAAAAATGTAGCACACTTATAAAAATTTTGTTATTAGCCTTGAATGAATGATAATGTGTCCAAATATGTAAAAGGATGTGTCATGTGTGCAACAAGTAAGCCAAGTAACAGAAAGTCAGGCTTCTACAGTCCACTTCCGGTTCCTTCTCGTCCATGTGAAAGTGTTTCAACGGATTTTGTAGGAGGGTTACCAATGTCTAGAAAATGACATGATTATCTTTATGTTGTTGTGGATAGATTCAGTAAAATGCATTAGAGGAAATTTGGATAAAAAATGGGACTCCTAGGGAAAATAATAAAAAAGTGCCATGTAGCCAATTTTTTTATACTATTTCACTTTTATCGAAGCTGCCCAAGGTTTTTCACTTTTATCAAAGCTACCTTAAATATATATTTTATATTAAAATCAATTTATGAGGACGAAGTTTAATGTAGTGTTTTCACCCAAAATAATGAAATAAAATTAAATACACAATTCCATCTTAAAAGTTATTTGAGTTTTATGGTGTATAATATTATTATTATATATTAGTTATGATATTAGTTAAAAGTTATTAGACTCAACTTTTGGCGGTTATTATAAAATATTAATTATAATATAATATTATTATATATTAGTTATAAATATTAGTTTAAAAGTGCGTAAACCCAAATATTTAACTCAGTAATATTTTTGGACCGAGTAGGACTGAGTAATATTATTATATATTAGTTATGATATTAATTATTTTTTCTATTATATATTATAAATGGGAGAAGTATTACCCAAAATTGGTTAGCATATTAATTTTATTTTCAATATCCAATATAATTTTGGGCATCTTAGGCAACTCGTAGACAAATTATATCATTAAAATAATTCACCTATCCCCAAATTTATATTAAAAAATTGTTTAAGACCTATACAGTATTTCAAATTTAAACCAATCTCATTGGGTAACACATGATGACATGGAATTTGAATTAGGGTTGAAAGGCCCATTTTGAGTTGAAATTTCCTCTAATGTGCATACTAATGCGTTGTAAAAAGCATATCACAGCTAAGATGACTACACATTTTTTCTTTCAAAATGTATGGTTCCATATTGGAATTCCTACTTCTATTATATATGATCAAGATTCCCACTTCCTTGGGAAATTTTAGTCATCTTTATGGGAACTGATGGACACAAAGCCAAAGAAAAGCACAACATTTCATTCACAAACCGACAGACAAATTGAAGTGGTTAACCGAACTATTGTACAGCTTCTTCGAGGGTATTGTGCCAAAGAGTCCTAAGCTTTGGGATGAACAATTGCATTATGTCCAAGATGCCTACAATAGAGCCATACACTCTTCAACACATAAGTCTCCATCTGAGACATGTTTTGGGATTTTCCTAAGTCTCCCTTAGACTTTGTTTTTTAAAAAGATTCAGTGGAACATGGACAAGTTGATGGAGATAAAGCTCGGAAGTTTACTCAGCAGATCTAGCCGATTCATCAAATAATACAAGAATAATTAGAATCATCGGGTAGATCATCATTTTCAAATTGGTGATTGAGTATGGCTTCATATCAACAAAGATCAGTTCCATGACGAAGGTACAAAGTTGAAACCTATCAGGTATGGACATTTTACAATTTTGTATAAAGTCGGTAATAATGCTTTCCGGTTAGAATTGCCTCCTTATATGCAAATGTATTCTATTGTCAATGTGGAAAACTTGAAAATATCTGAGCCTCCTATTATTGTAGACAAGATGTACAAGTTTAAGTGGGTGTATCCATGGAGGTGGGTTATAATTTTTGGCAAGGAAATTTTGGAAAAAAGAAAAAAAACGCACCCTCGATCGAGGTATTGATACCTCGATCAAGGGTTTAACAAGTGCTCGATCGAGGATTTATTTAACCCTTGATCGAGCTAGTGGTAAACCCTCAATCGATGTATTAATATCTCGATCGAGGGTTTACCACTAGCTCAATCGAGGGTTAAATAAATCCTCGATTGAGCTTTCGACCTCGATCGAGGTTCTTGTTAAAAAAATTATAAAAAAGGTTGCGAGAAGTCGCGACCGTTTTTCCATTTTTTGCACAGAATCCCCTCGATCGAGCAATCAGAGACCTCGACCGAGCTGCTGCATCCTCGGAGACCTCGAGCGAGCTACTGTGCAAGCCACGCCCACCTCTACCTTTCACCACGATGTCATAGCAGAGAGGTAACACCCAAACCTTGTTTTTTGAAATTTAAATGGAATTTTTTTTTTTTGGGTGTGTTTTAAAATGTTAAGTTAAAATTGAAAAAATTCATTGTTATAGTTGTTTTTAGGTTTGTTTTTTTTGTCTAATATGTTTGCAATGTGTGTCGGTAAGCATAAATGCTGCCATATTTTTATAAAATTGTAATTGAAATTTGTTATTTATTTAAAATTTAATTTTTTTGTTTTATAGATATTTTGTCAACTAGTAGCGTTTATGCTACCGGTTTAATTTTTAAATGTGTGTCCAGCAAGCAGAAATGCTTTCCAAATTTTTTCAATCCTCCAAGAATACACGGAGGATTGAAAAAATTCAATTTTGTTAAATTTAAAATTTAAATTTATAGTTTGTATAAAAAATTTCTATCAACTGGCGGCGTTTATGTTGCTGGTTTAATTTTGAAATGTGTGTTGGGCAAGCATAAATGCTGCCCAATTTTTTTCAATCCTCCGAGAATACACGGAGGATTGGAAAAAATCCAAACCCTAGACGAGAGATAACCATGAACCTTAAATCGACGTAGGCATTTATCTAAATTAAAAAATTAAAGAATATCAAATTAAAAAATTAATAGAAATACATAATTTAAGATAAATTTATATTTTTAATATTTTTTAGAAAAAATATATAGATTTATATTAAACATTTTGAAAATTATAAATTATAAATTTAGAATATTTTAAAATAACATTAAATATATTACTAATAAAATATATAAATTTATACATTAAAAAATGAAAAATTGTAATTGTAATTTGATTTTTTTTAAAGGAATGAAAGAATTTACATAATTATAATTTTAAAAATTAGTTTAAAATTATATATTTTTTAAATGTTTATGAAAGAGTTAATGAAATGTATAAATTTAAATTTTAAATTTTAGAAAATTAAATTAATAGTTCAAAGATTTTTCAAAAAAAAAAGAAACTATCAATAAAATATATAAGTTTTGATTTGAACTTATAGAGAAGTGGAACTATATCTTTTTGTTTTAAGGAAACTCAAATCTAAGTATTGTGGTTTTTCTTGTATTTCAACAGGGAGGGAAAAAAAAAACCCATGAATTTTGTTATTCAAGTGTGAATCAAAATTACCTAGGACAATATCATACAATCGGGCTAGCCTCTTGTAACAAACATATATTCCACCAACAACAATCTAGAAGCAACCAACATTCCATATGTAGACCAAAACAAGACTAAAGCACATGGCATGACTGACTTGTACCTAGTGAAAAAAATCAACATGTTGAACATATTGTTGTATCTTTTCAGAATATCCTTGATGGAATGGTTGACTTGTACCTAGTGGAAAAAAATGATATCGACATAAATTATGTGTGTAGGTAAAGTTTAAAAAAATTGAAATGAAAAGTTAGAGACTGTTACTAGATTGGGATGAAAAGTTAGAGCTTCGAACTAAGCAAAAACCATGAGTCCCAATAACACTTTTGCATTCACACACATGACATGAATGATCAAGCTCAACTATCTGTGAAAAAAACCTTTGCATGTGTCATTTCCTTATTGATTGTGTTCACACTCATGATCATTTTCCCATTATTAATTGGCACCATGTGATGATATATTAATCATCTCAAATCTACATCTTTACTATTGACATATTTATCATTTATCTTATATTGTATGTTGAATGCATTTATTATGCCTTATTTCATGCATATGCATCTCTACAGCAGTGTTCTTCGGTTCGTCGAAGGCAGAGCACTAGTGGATCTACGACCATTCCTCGCCCCAGAGGTCAGTAGAGGATTCATAAGTATACAATTGTGCATGATGTAATATTTGTTGTCAGTTACATCAAATTAAATTGTTTCACATGTGTATATTTAATCATCAACTTGTATGTCTGTATTTTCATAGGTTCGTCGAAGGCAGAGCACTGGTGGATCTACGGCCATTCCTCGCCCTAGAGGTCAGTAGAGGACTCATAAGTATACAATTGTGCATAATGTAATATTTGTTGTTAGTTAAATCAAATTAAATTGTTTCACATGTGTATATTTAATCATCAACTTGTATGTCTGTATTTTCACAGGTTCACCTAGGCGTTCTACACTGACACACGCTCCTGTTGGGGAGATGAGTGACAACTGCTCTGTGCATGTGAGCGGCGAGGAGCCCTGCTAGTGTCGGTGGGGAGGTTCCCCGCGAGACAAGTACATTAAATGCACATATATATTTCTTTCAGTTATCAGTACCTTTAATTTATATTGATTTCAAATTCATCTACAGTTGATGTATGTATTTTGACTGACATTTTTTTTCATATAATTTTCAGGTGCTACACAATAGGGCCTCGACCCTCTCGATGAAACACCATGGGAGGATGAGATCACACGTATCATGATGCAAGATATTACCAGTGAGCGTGAGTCTTTGTGTTTTAACATCTGCTCCATTCCAGACCACTCTCCCGCATCACATTCGATGTGGATGATGTTAGAGGCAGTGGACAATATACTAAAGGTCTACAGGTCCATCGTACCATTGAGTTCTCTTTGGGCCTCTGCGTGTCAGAGAAGAAGGTCCGGAGTGACGGGTCCTGATAACCGGGCCACAGTGAGAGATGCAACAATTGGCCATGATGTGAAGGAAACATCATTTGATATCCCTCCTAACCGCACCCATGGTCAACCGCTTATACTCAAGGAGCTATTTAAGCTAGAGGCTGCAACACCTTATGTATATGATAGGTTCATTGGAGCATGGGGCATGTTTCCCCACCATGACTAGTTCCCACTATACTTTGTAAAACATATATATGAAGAGTTTGTCCTGGAGATACACCCAGATTACACCAACACACCCTCGAGCTTCTATGGTGTTGGCGAGGGACGTAGTCATGCGTGTCTTGGGGCTAGGAGAGACCATGGAGCTCAGCCAGAGCCAGAGCCTTTGGTAGGTCGCCCTAGCAGGACCGTGCTTAGGATAGATGATGTAGCTGAGTCATCTCAGCTAGCGACTGAGGAGCGTAGTGCATTGGCAGAGGCGACACGCATGACAATGCATGGTACCATGATGGTTGTGTAGGCAGAGAGATGCAGAGCACCCAATGCACCTGCATAGCCTGAGTTACAATGGGTGGCTGATGATGTTCTCAACATTATTGATCATGACACAATGTTGTAGTATGCTATCATGGCCCGCGATGCATATTTTGGACTACATCATAGATGCAGGCCTCGACCGATGGGACATGTATATCTTTATTGTCATCATTTGATTGTCATGATTGTAATGTATCCTCAAATGAATCTTTTTTTAACTAATACTTTGATTTGTGTTAGACCTCCATGCAAGATCTCGGTTTCATGGAGGTCTTGTTTGGCAATGATGCATATGTTCGAGGTCCCACTATAGTTCCGTCCGCCCACATCGATGAGGTATGCGTTAACTATCATCCTAAATTTGAATTTATAAATGAGTCAATTGTTGAACACGTAATATTTTGGTTTGTTCTAACTTTCGTCATATATCTTGTTCATATTGTAGAAGATAAAGGCAAGGGAATTGCACATGATTCTACATAGCCCCGCTCGAGTTCTACTCATGACACACTAATCGACAAGTTACTAGTTATTTATGTTCAAATTGTTTGCATATTTATGTTCATATTATAATTTACATGTTCAAATGGTAATTCTCAAGTTCAAATTGTAATTCATTAATATAACTATTTTCATGTCATGGAAATAGACATAGACACAGGAAGCTGCAGATGAGGGTGTTGAAGCCGTCATCATGTTTATGGATGAGTGGGTTACTGCTCATCAGTCGGGTCCTGATGAAGGCTTGTCTTGACAGATACCCAGCCTCCCAAATCTAACACTCAACTCGAGCGAGGTGAGTTCATAGATCCATGTTTCATATATATATTTAATTTTTTGTCACATTCTACATGTAATTTAAATATGTGGTATGCAACTGACTTGCAAAGTTACGGGTTTAACTTCTGCAGTTCTCAGAACTGGGCAATTTTCTTTGTGATATGCATGAGGAAGACTAGGGGCATAGTGCAGCTGACAGTAGTGTCCATGATGGTCGATCTCTCGATCAATGGCGTAGGAGTGATTTGTAGACTGTTATTTGTGTATGTTATGATTTTGAACTTTATTATTTTGTACTTTATGATTATATATATATGAATTTTTTTTTAAACATGATGGTCTGTTAAATGTTTTAATTATTTGCAGTTATAGTTTAAAGTTATTTATGTTTTACAATCTTAATGTTATTTAAAAAGGGTGAAAACTCAAAGTTGGGTAACACTTCCGTGAGAATCGGGTGCCCAACCAACATAGCGGGCATTATTCGACCGAATAATAATAGTTATTCGGCCGAATAAACTTTAACGGTAACCATTTAATTTGACAGAACAGATTGCCGAACGGTAATTTTTATCGACGTTTCAATCATTATTCGACCGAATAATTGTTCATCCAAACAATTGTTCATCCGAACAATTATTCAACCGAATAGTTATTCGGCCGAATAATTGTTCAGCCGAATAATTTTTTACCATATAAGGTCAGCTGCGGCCTCATTTTCGTTGTTTTTTCCTGCAGTGATTTGTTGTCGTCCTGCTGCTCTCGTCGCCCGTCACGCCACCCGTCTCATCTCGCCACCCGTATCGCCACCTGTCTCATCCTCTTCCACGTCACCCAGCCATCTGATGTGTACATCCGCCATCCTGTCACCCCTTATCTATCTAGGTTCCTCTCGGCTTGGAGGTCTGTTCGGCGTGGAGGTCTGTTTGTGGAGGTGTACGTGGTCTTCTCGTGGTGTGGTGTTGTTGTGCTGCCCCTTGACTGTGAGGTAAAGCTTGTCTAACCTTTGTTAAGTCATCATTATGAGTACTCTTATCAGAGCTATACCATTAAGCTATTATGGAAAGATAGTGTTGTAATTAGAGTTGAACAGTTATGTCCATTTGGACAGAGTTGAACAGCTCTTCCCATTTGGACAGAGTTGAACATCTCTTCCCATTTGGACATATGTATGTTCTGTACACACTAGTCTGTACATGATTACATTTATATATTACATAATTAGTACAAAGTAACAGTGGTACATCTTAGCTTATGTGCTTGTTTCATATTACACATGATAAACAAGGGTAACCATTCTATTATGTTCAATGATTCCACCTATTGTATTTACGTAATCTCTAAGCTCATAATTACAATGGTAGTAAGGACAGAGTTGAACAGCTCTGCCCATTTGGACAGATGTATGTTCTGTACACACTAGTCTGTACATGATTACCTTTATATATTACATAATTAGTACAGAGTAATAGCAATACAACTTAGCTTATGTGCTTGTTTCATATTACACATGATAAACAAGGGTAACCATTCTATTATGTTCAATGATTCCACCTATTGTATTTACGTAATCTCTAAGCTCATAATTACAATGGTAGCAAGCTAATGTAATACAAGTGATTCCACTACTGGTTATGAAGGTTACACTTATATAGTTTCCCTAATCAATACAGGTTAGTTATAAGCACAACATAAGCTCATAGAATAGAGTGTATACAAAGCTTATATCGGTATAAGTAACATATTGTTCAATATGGTTGTGTTTAATATGAAGAGTTACAAGCCTATTCAAGCTTACATGGTTAGAATCCATGACCTGAACTATTCCCATAGATAACATGTGGTTAACAAATCCAATACAAAGGAGAAACAAGCTTAAGTGTTCATAGTTAAGCATAGTGTAATAGAACTCCATAAGTAGTAGTATTATGCATAATATACAAATATATGAAACTGTAATCATACTAGTCTTAAAGCTTATGCTTGGAAAAATATCGGTTATCATAGATAGAACCATTCTAAGAGGGGCTAGGATAGGAGCCGTTCTCCCTAAAGGGCCGCCATTGTATAGTTTATATTGAATAAAATCTCAGTTTCACCCGATTCCAACCGATACAAATGGTCAGGGCCTACAGTCCACTTCCCCAGTTTTACAACAACATCAAAAGAAAACTCTCGGCCTCTACGTGCCCATAAATAGCATATTGTAGCTGATATACAGTTCAATTTCTGCCAATTTGGACCGAGTTGAACAACTTTGTCCATTTGGACATAGATGACTGCAAAAAATATTAAAAGAACGTATGAAGCACTATTGATATAAGATCTTAGATTTTGAATTTGGCTTTAAGTGTAATACTTATTTTAAATGATTTTAATTAAACAAAATTTAACATAAAACTTGAAATATGTTAATGTTTTTTCTTTTTCTATATTTTTTAATTAGCTTATTCTTATTCTTTTTTTACATGAAATTTTATAGAATATTTAGACAGCTCTGTTTAAAAAAAATCCATAACTTTTTAATTAGCTTATTCTTATTCTCTATGTACATGAAAATTTATAGAATATTTAGACTGCTCTGTCCAAAAGAATCTATGGTTATGTAGGCTTAAATAACTCCACCAGAGAAAAGATCCATGGTTGGGGTGTCCAAATGGACAGAGCTGGGGGTGTTAGAAAATTTGATGTTTTATGTCATGGAAACTAAGGGAACTAGGGAGTTAATGGACCGCAGAGCAAGGGGTGTTTTTACGTAGGGTAAGGTATCTATGGGAGGGAAGTAACTTCATATAAATATATACTTTATGGGGTTTTGGTGGGTTATGCAATGATTAATTCATGTCACCATTAATGCAGTTGCAGTATCTAGCATCTCTAAATGACATTTAAGATAGCATAGGTTGCAGCTCTGTCCAAATGGACATAGCTGATCAGCTCTGTACAAATGGACAGCGTTGATCTGCTCTATCCATTTGGACATGGTTGATGAGCTCTGTCCATTTGGACAGAGTTGAACAGCTTTGTCCAAAGGGACAGAGCTGAACAGCTCTGTCCAAATGGACAGAGCTGATCAAGTCCCTAAGTAAACAATTTATTTCTGTATGTTTTTTCGTTGGTAGGGGACAGGATTTCAAAACCTTTTCATTTTACTCCTTGCTTGAGTTACAGCTTAAGCTGTAGTGTAATAACTATATAGTTTTGTCCATAAGCTCTACTACTTGCTTTAGTCCATACAACTACTAGCCGAAGTATAAGTCCCATGGCACTTTATGACTATCTTAGTCCATGATGCATTGCATTAAGTTCCATTGCCATTTCATGCTTTTTCGAAACATAGAGAGAGAATGTTAGATAGATAAAGGAAAGTTTAAAGAAATGATTGCTTTATCTTCTTATGGGGATGGAGACCAAAACAACCAGAAGTGTAATGTAAAACGATAGGGATAGGCTGGACTAATGGGGGGAATCCATAGGTGTGTGTAGTCAGTCCCTAGACGCTTGCCTTAGTCCAAATTGAAATATATATGTCCTTGCCATTTGATGTGATAAATCCATGAAATCACAACAGCTGATTGATAGCTGTCAGTTGATTCACTGCCCTTACTCTTCATTGCTTTATACAACCAGAGGCATTAGGATATATAATTCATTGTAAACACTCCAGATCCCAGAAGAAGGGAAGTGGAAGTATTTAAAGCTGAGAAATGAAGAGAAGGCAAGGAATGCCATATATCTATTATGAGATTATGTTAGTTTGATCGAGACTACGACGTAGAATGATCTAGAAATAATTTCTCCCTATGAGTTTCAAGGATGAGCTAGCTGATTCACCTATGATATAAGTTCAGTTGAAGAAATATAAGCTCTATGTTGTAATCTCATAGATCACATAAGGTTACCAATAATACATAACAGAGACAAGAGATAAGAACAAGTAGAGGAAATTAACAGATTATATTAACAAGAGTGGGTCCATACAATACAGAGAACTGAACCGAGTTCTCATCTGGCTCAACAGCCTAATATATATGATTACAAAATAGTTACAAAATAGCTACCTGTTGGTTCGGTGAACCGACACGACCTTAGGTGGCCGACCTAATCTCTAGTTTAGTTGGCCGACCAACTTAGTCGGCTGATCGACTAAGCTAGCTATCGTTCAAGTCGACATACCGACTTGCTCCTCCAACACTCTATCTATATTTAATAGTGATGCTCTCACTAACAACTCTATAACGACTAGGTAGCTAGTAGCCAGTAGTAGTGTCTGTCTGTAGAGTAGGTAAGTACTCGCACTTGCCTTAGACTATATTTTATACTTAGCAAAACGTAGTTCATGCACATGCAGTTAAATGACTATTAGATAATATTAGTGATATCTAGGTCCTTATTGAAATATTAGTTTTTATAGTTGCTAGGTCTTTGAAGTTGATTAATTAATATGTAGAAGGTTAGGCCCTTAGTGATTGAGGCATTACGGCTCTCGAAATTTAGGCCTGACACACTATCTCCCTGCATTTTCCACCTCTCGACTTGCAAAATTATTTAATGGATCAACATGTTTGGCTTCAAATTACTCTACGTTTCAACCTTTGGCCTCTGAACCAAAACAAGTTTATGGCATGTGTCGGGGTCAAAACATTATACATCGTGCGTAGTAACCATCATATACTAGTGTATTTAGTGGATTTAGGGATCTTCCTTATCACGAAGAAGCCTCATCGTCTTTATATATGTTATTTCTCCATACCACCTTTGTTTTTCTATTTATATTACATTGAAATTATAGTTTTAATAGTAGCTAGATCTTTGAAGTTGATTAATTAACATGTAGAAATTGATATTTGTGTAAACTTGTAGATATCATATCTAATGGAAAGAGAGAAGCCTTTGAGACAGAAGCGTAGGAGGCCATCACATTCTTCGAGAGTTGGTGTCCGAAATGAAAATCGAAGATTATCGACTTCACCTCGGGACTCAAGCTTATTGTATAGTTCACATTCATCTGATCATCGACGTGGTGATAGTGGTAGAGATGATTCCCCCTTATCATCTATGGGTGAACGTGGATCTCGACCTTCTATACGGGAGACAAGTGTGGAAGCAGAGCAAGGTTCACAAGAGGCTCGTCATCCTACACAGGGTGGTGAAGGTCGAGCAAGGACGCAATATGTCCAGCTAGCTGAGGGTTGTACACCCATTACGACCTATCCATCAGATTTACCAGATGAGATTCCATGGGAAAGTGGTCTTCAACAAACGACTATTGAAAGTTGTAGGGATAACTATGACAAGCTACAAAACGATCTTTCTAATTTGGATCTCACTCCAGAGAACAAACAAAGTATGGAGATGGTTTTGCAATCTTTACAAAAATTCATTGAGGTATATGAGGATCTTGGACCAACAACAGATGGTTTTGTTGCCTTGATACAAAGAAGAAAGGTAGAAGTGATGGGTCCAGACAAGTGGGTTGTTGTGAAGGAGAGGGTGACTAGAGAACATGCCAACTCAATGTTCAACTTCAAAGAGGGCCTAAAGAAAAAAGCATTGAAAGTGCAATATTTTAAGCACCCTGAACTTGCACATTTTTTATATGATCGGTTTCTTGCAGCCTATGGTCGGTTTCGATGGAATGATGAGGTTCTTAATTATTTTGCTAGGTTTTTTTATGCTGAATTTTTTTTAGGAATGAAGCCAGACTATACTGATATTCATTCCGAGTTGTATGGAGTTAGAAAGGGGAGGATATGCAATTGAAAAGGTTCCCTTAGAGATCCTAGTACTCTTCGACCTCCACCTCCGATATCTCGTCCACCTAGGCTTGTGACTTACAAATTAGAGATGGAGCCCACATCACAAGTTGGGACAACTGCAAGGCATAATGTTGCTGAAGGTTTGACTTCGGCACAGTGTAGGAGTTGATGTTGGATTGAGTCGAGAAAGGGCTCAAGCCACTATTCGGCAAAATTTTGTTTACAAAACAAAGGATGAGTTAGATTGTATGGGCATTGAAGATTTAAAGGCCTATGCGAAGCTTTGTCATAATATAGCTTCGGATAGAATATCTAATGACACGTCAAACATAGGAGAGGTTTGTGTACTTCCAATCTATTATTTTTTTATTCATTTTGAATTAAACTTTTTGTCACATTATATCTATGTATGATAAATTATTTTTTGATGTATAGTAATAAATACGTTACGTAAATGTTTATTGTTTTCAGTTTTCTCGATTGTTAAATGAACATAATTTTAGAGTCTCCACTAGTCAAAATGCTGGAAATGTAGAAGAGCATATTGGAGAGGTATATTTAAAATTTACACATTTATATTTATGTTTGAAAGTTTTTTTTGTTTTGTTTTTAAATTTAACTATGTATCTTATTGTTAATTTGACTTATTTATGCAGGTTTCACTAGATTCGAACTTTTTAGATGATTTTCCATCTATTGTGAGTTAATGTTTTTGTTTTTTGTTTTTTAAATTAATTGCTAAGCTTAATATTTTTTTCTTTTACTATGATTTATTTATTAACAAAGTTTAAATTTTAAGGGAAGAGAACATATTGAAATTGGAGGTGAAGATATAGGTTCTTTGATGGATGGGGATATTGGCACCGAGGTAATTTTGTTCATAATTGAATTGTTCTTTAATATATATGTTTAAATAGTTTAAATAATGTTTGACATTTGTAAATTGCTTTTATATATGTTGAAGCTTGGGTCTCTTTGATCTTTTCGAGGCAAAGAAAATACTCCATTGGACGATAGTGTTGGAATTGTAAGTTTAATATTTTATTTTTTTGAATTTGGTTTAAAATAGTCTAAATAATTTGTAAGATTTATAAATTGTAGCTTGAGTCTACTCAACCTTTTAGAGGCAAAGAGAAGACTCCGTTGGATGATAGAGAATTGGAGGTAATTTTGTTAATAATTGAATTGTTCTTCGATATATTAGTTTAATGTTTTAATGTTTTGATTTTGGTTTAAAGTTCTTTAAATAATTTATGCTATTCATAATCTGTTTTTATACATGTTGCAGGTTGTTACGAGTCCAAGGGAAGACCCTGGTCGAGGATAGTGGTGAACTTCTATTTAGAGAATTATTTATATTGTTCTTTTTATGTAGATATATATGTTGTAGTTGATTTGGACATGGACGAGCTTAATTTTTGGATTATATACATGTACTTTGAACTCACATGTACATAAATGTTGGATTATATACATGTACATTGAACTCACATGTACATGATTTTTTTTTGGATTATATATATGTACATTGAATTCACATGTTCATGATTATTTTTTTGGATTATATAAATGTGCATTGACCATATATATTGTTTTTGAGATTATATACATGTATATGTAAATGTTAGAAATGTTAGGAAGTTTTGATAGGTGCAAATATATGAATGTATGTAATTTATTAAATTTATGTATGTTTCTTGTTGAGAAGTTGAAAGTGATAGAAATGTTATGAAGTTTTGATAGGTGCAATCTAATGTTAAGAATGAATATATGGGAAATGTTAATGTTAGGAGTGAATGTGAGAATAGGGGAATGCTAGGACTGAATGTTTTGATAGGTGCAATTTAATGTTAAGAATGAATATATGTGAATGTATGAATGAATGTAAGAATGAATATATGAGAAATGTTAATGTTAGGATTGAATGTGGAAATGGGGGAATGTTAGGAGTGAATGTGGAAATAGGGGAATCTCAGGAATGCATGCTTTGATAGGTGCAATCTAATGTTAAGAATGAATATATGGGGAATGAATATGGAAATGTTAATGTTAGGAATGTTAGGAAGTTTTGATAGGTGCAATGTTAGGAGTGAATGTGGGAATGGGGGAATGTTAGGAGTGAATATTTTGATAGGCGCAATGTTAGTAGTGAATGTTAGGAGTGAATGTGGAAATAGGGGAATGTTAGGAATGAATGCTTTGATAGGTGCAATCTAATGTTAAGAATGAATATATGGGGAATGAATATGGAAATGTTAATATTAGGAATGTTAGGAAGTTTTGATAGGTGCAATGTTAGGAGTGAATGTGGGAATGGGAGAATGTTAGGATTGAATGTTTTGATAGGTGCAATGTTAAGAGTGAATG
Source organism: Pseudotsuga menziesii (assembly GCA_001517045.1). Classification (NCBI taxonomy): domain Eukaryota; kingdom Viridiplantae; phylum Streptophyta; class Pinopsida; order Pinales; family Pinaceae; genus Pseudotsuga; species Pseudotsuga menziesii. The sequence continues at coordinate 393,756 of LPNX010536676.1, forward strand.
CGTAAATAGGGGAATGTTAAGAATGAATGCTTTGATAGGTGCAATCTAATGTTAAGAATGAATATATGGGGAATGAATATGGAAATGTTAATGTTAGGAATGTTAGAAAGTTAATGTTAGGAATGTTAGGAAGTTTTGATAGGTGTAATGTTAGGAGTGAATGTGGGAATGTTAGGAGTGAATGTTAGGAGTGAATGTGGAAATAGGGAAATGCTAGGAATGCATGCTTTGATAAGTGCAATCTAATGTTAAGAATGAATATATTGGGAATGAATATGGAAATGTTAATGTTAGGAATGTTAGGAAGTTTTGATAGGTGCAATGTTAGGGGTGAATGCGGGAATGGGGGAATGTTAGGAGTGAATGTTTTGATAGGTGCAATGTTAGAAGTGTGGGAATGGGGAAATGTTAAGAGTGAATGTTTTGATAGGTGCAATGTTAGGAGTTAATGTGGAAACAGGGGAATGTTAGGAATGAATGATTTGGTAAGTGCAATCTAATATTAAGAATGAATATATGGGGAATGAATATGGCAATGTTAATGTTAGGAATGTTAGGAAGTTTTGATAGGTGCAAATATATGAATGAATGTTAAGAAAGATTAGGAATGTTAGGAAGTTTTGATAGGTGCTAATATATGAATGTATAAATGAATGTAAGAATGAATATAGGGGAATGTTAATGTTAAGAATGAATATATGGGGAATGTCAATGTTAGGAGTGAATGTGAGAATGGGGGAATGTTAGGAGAGAATGTTTTGATAGGTGCAATGTTAGGAGTAAATGTTTTGATAGGTGCAAATATATGAATGAATGTTAGGTAGTTTTAATAGGTGTAAATATATGAATGAATGTTAATAAATGTTCGGAATGTTAGGAAGTTTTGATAGGTGCAAATATATGAATGTTAGGAAAGTTTATGAATATTAGGAAGTTTTTATAGGTGCAAAATATATGAAAGTATGTATTATTGAGTTAATTTATGATTGTAGATGTAGTGTTGAGAAGTTGAGAATGTTATGAATGTTAGAAAGTTTTGATATAAATATTTTTTATTACTAAGATAAAATTAACAACTTGATTCTGAATTTTAATATTTTTTATACTAAGGTAACATTATCAATTTAGTTATTATATTTATTTTATGTTCCTTACAAGAAAATAAAATGAGCACTACAAAGTTGCAGTAGTGAGGAAACTGCAAATATAATTCCTATATAACCCCCTAGGGTTTAAAGAAAGGTGATGAAATGAATAATGAAAAACAAAAAGAAAGACTTGTAGAGTTACAGGGAGAATTCAAAAAGTTAAGGCCCTTCATGTTTGATGGAGAATTTGAGGAAGCGATAGAATCTTGGTTGTTAAATATGCTCCGTGGTGGAAGGAGGCTAACAGTGTCAATAACATACGTAGTAAAGAGTTGAGTTGAATTTATTTTTTTTAACTATTGAAAAAATGTATATGTCAGAACGATATTATGATGAGAAAGCCCAATAATTCAATGATTTGAGACTAGGATTGTTAACCATAGAAGAATTTGTAACCGAGTTTGTAAATTTACAACGTTATGTACCATACCTAAGAGTTGAAAAAGCTAAGGTATACAGTTTTATCAGTTGTTTACTCCTAGTATATAAGGAAAAGATTGTGTTTGAAATTCTTCAGCAATGGATGAAGCAATTAGAAATTCCTAGTTGTGCTACCATTTGTTAAACAAATATCCAAATTGAGTATAAGTTGAAAAAATAAAAAAAATTGAAAAGATTGATCAACATAGGAAAGGATTTAAACCCTTACCTTTTGGAAAAGGAACAAGAGGTCATACTGATAAAAATTACAACATGTGAGGTTCAACTAATATCAATGGGGTAAAGAGTATCGAAACTTCCAGTGGAGGATGGAATAGTAACCCATAAGCATGTTGCAGGAAGCTTCGACTGTGAATGACATAGCCATGAATATCCCTATAGTTAATGTTTCTTTAGAATATTGCCAGGTGGACCATCAATCCACCATGTTGGAAGTAGAAGGTAAAGTTTTGAACATACATGTTTCAATACTTATCGATTCAGAGTCTAGTTTAAGTTACATTGCACCAAAAGTAGTTGAAAAGTGTAAACTTAGTAAGGAAAAACAAAAAAAATGCATGGTTGGTATAGCTGGCAACAAAGGTAAAAAGAAAATTTACGGAGATAGTTAAAGATTTGTTATTAGGTTTTAATGACTTGGATACCTCAGTTAATTTAAATATACTTCCTCTAGGATCCTATGATATTTTGATAGGTTAAATATACTTCCTCTAGGATCCTATGATATTTTGATAGGTATGGATTGGTTAGAATCTCTTAAAGATGTTATCGACTATTTGCATAAAAATTTTAGTAGTGTGGATGAGGAGGATAAGTATCATAGAATGAATGAAATTTATAGACCTTTATCTACACGACAAATTTTAGCACTACAACGTAAAAAGTGTATTAGGAAAGGGTGTCAACTTTATGGCATCAAAATTAAAGAATTTGAGCCCGAAAAATAAACAATGGAATTGGAACAATTTCCTATTTTAAAGGAATTTGAAGTTGTATTTTGTGATAAGATATCAGTATTACCACCTAAACGATATTTAGATTTTAACATAGATCTAATGTCGTTTTCAACACTAGTATCATGAGCTCCATATCATATGAGTATCCTGGAATTAATGAAATGAATAATACAATTACAGGAGTTGCTATAGACAAAGGATATATTAAGCCTAGTATATCTCCTTGAAGAGTACATGTTTTGTTCGTGGGTGTGCTAGTAATATGATAAATTGTAATGTATTATTATTGTTTACTGTCGTGCATGGATTAATCATTAATGTTTACAATCTCACGAAATTGTACAATTTTGCAATTTAATAAATTACAAGTTTACAAAATTTACAATGTTTACAAAGTTTACAAGTTTACAAGTTTGCAAATTTGTCAATCGAACACAACTTACAATTTTTAACATAACTTACAATTAAAAATGTTACAAAATTTACAATTTTACAATGTAAGATCTACTAGGTGCAAATTACAACTACAATGTAAAACTTGATTTCATTTACAAAAAAATTACAACTACAATTTTAAATTTGCTTTCATTTGTAAAAACAATTACAAGTTTGCAAAATTGTCAATCAAACAAAACTTACAATTTAACATAACTTACAATTAATATCATTTGAAATTGGTGGATTTAATGAGGACTCAATAAATGTATGTGTTGTTCTTTGGATTGTATATCACTAACAATTTACAACTTGTCTACAATGTAACATGTAATTAATAACAGTGTTGGTATTCCTAGGTATAGGTGTTCATGCACATAGAGTATATGTAAATGCGCATACTTGTTAGGGTTAAGCTTGACTCGGGATTGAGTCAAAGGTGGTTAGGTCTAGCACATGATTTGTTGTAGCCCATGGTATTGTCCCATGGTATTGCATGTGATTAAGCCTTTATAAGGCTTGAGGAGGCTCCATTGTAAAGCGGTCTGGAGGTGAGCAGTGGCTAGCTCATTTGTCCCGGATGGCCAGTTTTGGCCATGTAATGAAGATCTTCATTGGTGCTGGTTTTCCCGGCATGGGGTTTCCAGAGTATATTGTGTTTCTATCTTGAATGTTGTTTGATATAATGTTTATTTCTCCCTCATTATTATGTTAATGTTGCTCGCTTTTAACCTAACAACTGGTATCAGAGCCATGGTTTGGATTGGTTATGCTTGTTGGTGTTTCTATGTTGAATCAAATTGTGGGGTGCATGTTCGGTGGTACCCGACACCCTAGCAGTAATTTTTTGGTCCATGTGAAACTTAGCCGTAGGAAAGTTTGGATTTCTCTGGATGCTAAAAGCACAAGGTATCCCTCTTATGCGCAAAGAAGGGAAGTTGCATCAAGTGTGGAATGAACCACTAGGTAGGTATGAGGGTGGCAGGTGTACTCGTAGCCTAGCTTGATGTGGATTGGAGAGGTTGAGTCTTCGATTGCGGGAGAAATGTGAGATGGTTAATCTCAGTGTTGGGACCAAGATTGATGAGCCATGTATGTGAAGAGAATTCCTAGAGAACTGACGGTTACAACGGATGAGGACCCATGTAATCCGGTAGATGGATTTTTCTTTATATGGACATCAATGATAGAGTTTAGATGTAGGTACAAAGGGAGCATGGAAAAATACGAGCAAGGAAGGTAGCATGGAAAGCGAGAGGATGAAGTAACGGATGGTGATGGTGTAGTCACCATGAAGGCACATGAAAAAAAAAATGTAATGGAGCGGTTTGCATGTAAATGGGCATATGGCTGTAAGACCTGGTAAGGCATGCATACCCCTGGTAACTCGTCGGTAAAGTCGGGAGATAGACCTAGGTGATAGGGGGGTGTATGTAAGATTCCTCGGTAAATATTTGAGGGGAGTTGGTGATTACTCCAAGTCAATTTTAAAGGGGGGATTGTTAGGGTTAACCTTGACTCGAGATTGAGTCAAAGGTGGTTAGGTCTAGAACATGGTTTGGGTACATGGTTTGTTGTAGCCCATGGTATTGTCCCATGGTATTGCATGTGATTAAGCCTTTATAAGGCTTGAGGAAGCTCCATTGTAAAGCGGTCTGGAGGTGAGCGGTGGCTAGCTCATTTGGCAGGGATGGCCGGTTTTGGCCATGTAATGAAGATCTTCATTGGTGCTGGTTTTCCCTGCATGGGGTTTCCAGGTTATATTGTGTGTCTATATGTGGTTTCTTGTGGTAATGTTTATTTCTCGCTCATTATTATGTTAATGTTGCTCGTTTTAACCTAACAATAGTCTCATATATATGTTTACAAAAACTACATTTAAATACAAATGATATATATTTCAGAAGAAATTTTGATTTGATACATTTCTAAAGCATGTCAACTATGTCAATGTATCAAGAGTGGCATATAACTTTCATTCATCCGACCAATGGGTTATAGGATTGCACGTCTCCATAATACGATCATGGTCCGTTACTGACATCTTCCATCTCTTTGGTTCACCCCTCTTCACCTTGATTTCAATGAGATGTATCTGAGCTGCCACCACCAAATGACTGTACCGACAAGATATATTCAAGCATGAAATCTCTGTAAATAATATAGTCACCTTTGCTTCTCACTTTTTCAAAAAAGTGGCCCATCACAACTAGGTCACCAACTTGGTACGTGAACTCTCCATCGACATAAGGCCACACCAACCTGCTTTTGATTTGTGTACAACTCATCAAAAAGTATGCCACATGCTTATCATTTCCCGATGGTGCAATTATAACAAATACATCACCTACATCAATATTTTCAAATATTAAACAAATCTTAACATATATATATACATGTGTACAAGACTAGAGGTTTAAACATTCAATCAACTATCATGTAGCTTGCTTAACCAAATCAGAAACCCGATCACAATCTAGTGAAACCATTTCCTCGTCAGTGTGCATCTTTTGCCACATCAGAATTGGATGTGGCCCCTTTGGATTAAGAGGGACATGTTTCCATTGTTTGACATATGCATCGTTCATGCAATGATCAACCCCCATTCCATTGGCATGGGGGATGTGGCCCGGTAAAACAGATTTAAACCGTTACTTAACTCTATGGTATCCAAACCATTAACCGGACGAATTCCCCATACCAAACAATAAACGAGCTAATTGGGAATGCTTATTGGGGAGAATCCCTATTATTAGTACCTGGGATTTTTTAGGCATCAACAGGTGTGTAGGTGGGAGAAGATGCCATGAATGTGATGATTTGGAATTGTTCCATAGGAAGTTTCCTATCGATCCAACACACCCTGGATTGTCATATATCACAGTTAAGTGGAAGAGATATGAGTATGTCTCCATGAATCCATCATCTTCTTCACATGTTCCATCTAAGAGGATCGACTTGCTCGAGGATGATATTCCTATTTCAGACTTAATGGACAAGTTTCAAAGTCAAATTTACAAATGCATTAAACACTCCATTGGTCTAGGTGGCAAGCTTTAGAATTTAAGCATTCTCATGAGGTTTTTGAGCCAAGAACAATCCTATCAGTGGTGTGACTTTGCCGAGAATTACACATTTTCTCCTCAGAGAGAGATACAACGTGAGTATTATCACTCCTACCAGGTGTCCATCTTCGTACATGTATTGTATAGACATGCTCAAGCGAGCATTGATGGTAGGGATAACACTCCTCAGTCACGCAATGTGATTGAGGAATACCATTTTTATGTCAGTGATGATCGTGAGCATGACACAGTGTTCGTTCAACACTGCTTTGGGTTTATTTATTATTCATTCAAAAAGAATGGGGTGTCATTTATAGAACACTGGATTTGGTCATATGGGTGTGTGAGGTAGTTCAAATCGGCACACTCCTTTTATTGGTTGAGTCATCTTCACAAAGACAAAGGTATTCGACACACCTGGAGCTTTTTTGAAACAAGGAACAGAAAGGGTGAACATGATGGCGCAGGTGCATGCGTGAAACGAGCACTTCATAAATACCAAAAGAGTCATAGTGCATCTTGACTCAAGTGCTCAGCAGAAGTAGTTGATTAGTGCACGCAAAATTTTGGTCACCAAGGTCATGAACAAGTAAGTCCGGTGTGCAGGTAGGAACAACAACTTAATTGGAATTTAATAAATGTGTGTGTGTGTCTATATATATATATATATATATATATGATGTTTTTTATTCGATGCAAGTTTTTTTGGGATGTTTCCCTTAGCGATGTGAATAGATCCATGCCATGGTATTGTGAGACCATACCTGGTATGAAAGAACTACATTCAGTTCGTAGTAAAGACATGGGCGACATATTTTCCATTGAAGCAAGGTAATATGCGTGTTTTTGTGAGTTCTACATTGATTAACATAGAGATAGCTCATTGTTTATTAAAGCATTCATTACTCATTTGCTGCACAAGATTCAAAACAAGGAAATGAAATCATTCACGACTAAGAAATAGTTCAGAGTTAGAACGATCTCACAAATTTGCATAGTTATCCAACACAAAAAAAGTTCTATCTAGCCATATGCACAACATGTATTTGAAACCAACAATTCCTTCTCCAGTAGAAAATTTGATCCTCTTTATTATAATAAAAAATAGTTCCTCTTACAATAATTATTCACATAAGAGAGCTATAAAATTCTTTTCTCTATTCGATTTCAGCTATACTTATACATTTACACAATGACTCTTGGTTATCCTGCCCTTTGGGCTTCCTTTATATTTGGTTACAAAAAGATTTGTCTCCTAGTGTGTTTACTTTTCGAAAACTAAATAAAAAAATATTACAATTATATTTCCATGTGTACAAAAGGAAAATCACTTAAGTGGGCCCATTTAACTCAACAATGAATTGCTTCCATGCCTTAGCATCTGAAGCAATTATCTCAAACTCGGTTGGCTCCAAGAATGTGATCGTGACTTCATGTTTGGAAGCCTGAGCCCTTATGTCAACCATCTTTGCTAGGAGTAGTCGAAGTTGATATTCTAAAAGGAAGTTACTCATTGCAGCTTGAGAAATCACATATTTAATCACCCTTTCATCTAAATTTTTTTATCAAATGTATGTCAATCTCATCCTCCCGAAACATGGCATGTAATTGCGTCAAGTGTTCTTCATGAGGCGGAAGCTCCTCCAGCCTCCTATTGGATTATGTTTGACATTTGTTATGGGTTGTGAGCACTTTCTTAGAAAACTCCTTGCATTTGTCTATTGTCTTAAGGGTTTAGTCTATCAATTTCTTAACAGCTCTATTGTTGAAACCTATCAGTTCATACTCAAGCTGCAATCTTTCTGGGGCTTTGACTGGTGTGTTTTTCAGAGGCTCCTTAGTTGTTTCCAACCATGTCAATCATCTTTGAATGACTTCTACCACATCTTGAGTTTTGTCCTTGAACTCTGTAGTTGTGGCTGAAATTTCCTGCAATTGATCTTCTACTCGTTTGACCTTGAAAACTTCTCCCGCGATCTAACACTGCATCTAATAGATCTTGTTCCTGAGAAAAAGAGCATGCTTTGTCATAGGTGTTATATCTTTCTTTTGTTCATTTGCTGCCTTCAATAACACTTCCAAGGAAATCTTATGTGCTTCTAATCCCGCCACTTGAGCTAAATATTGTTTTGCACATTGATCAGCCATAGACCTCTGTGCTTCCATCAATGCAATTTTTTTTTCTATTCCCCTTTCTCTCTACTAAGGTTCACGTTTTATGGCTTTAAAGTATCTTGTTCTTATTCGAGAATTTGATACTCTTGTTGAAGCTTTTCATAGTCTGAAAGAGTAGCTTCATACTTTCTCTTTGATTATTTGCATACTCTTTCTTCCTTCCTCAAGACCTCTTTCATCTTGGCCATTTTACCCTTATACATCTCAAGGGTCTTTGTGATCTTATCAACATTATGAGCATTCGCATATGCAGTTGCAAATCCCTAGGAGGCCAATTGCTTCGGATTATCCTCTACATTTCTCACTACTGTTCTTTCTGCAACTGTGGTGACCGCGGGTTGGTTTTCCATCCTCAAAGTCTTCTCCATTTTCCACACGATGGAATTCTTTTTGGGATCAAACTATACATCCTCTAGGAATGCAACATCATACTACTTCAATGGGGTAAATGGAACCAACTCTACCTCCACTAGAGGGAGATGTCTTCCTGTAAGTATATTTTATGAAGTGGATGGAAGGTCCTCAGGGTCGTTATGAACAGGACTCTGTCCTTGATCCTCACCACCTACATCATCCTGACTTTCCTTGGTTTGTTCTTCTGTGAATCCTTCTTGATCTTGTACTTTTGGTTCCATATTTAAAGCTTCTTGAGTTATGGCCCTTTCTAGTTCTGCAATTTTTTCTTTGATAGCCTTTTCTTTCTTCCTTTTCTCTTCCTCACTCTTTTTCCTAGATACTTCTTCTTATTCCTTTTCTCGTTGCTTTTCCTCAGCTAAAAGTTTCTTTGCACCTTCTGCCAACCTCCTTGTAGCTTCTTCTTTTTCTTTTCTCACAGCCTTGTCCTCCTGTTCTCATGGTTCTGGGTTGTTGTTGCTACTTCCTTTAGCCCAAGTTACTTTGGTCTTCATTTTCAAACGCTTATTCAAAGCGGTCATGATTGAAAAATTATTGTATATTTATTCGTCGTTATCCACATAGTTAGTATATTCAAAATTTACCTTTACGACTGCCTTATATGCTGCTAACTTCCCATGGGAATCGTTTCGAGGAAACCTCTTTTCTCCAAAATGGAAGATTTCCATCTCCTTGACAAAATATGGAGCACTCTAAACTTTGGCAAACTTATAACTCCCCACATAGAAGGATAATGGTGGTAAAACAACCTTCTTTAGATCAAATAGGTGACTTCCAAAACCATCCAGAAAAAAACTACCTAATAGCTTCCTTGAGAACTATGTAATCTGTGGCGTAATTTGGCAATAATGAAGGTGCCTTTGTCCCCCCATACATCCTCATATACGTACCTTCCTCAAAGAAGAATTAATCTTCATACTCCTTGATGGAATCCAATGCTCCTGCAGATAGGCATGTACATTCTTCTAGAAAAATTAGCTGGTTAAAGGGCATCAAGAATTCTTCACATATCATCTTATAGTGATTATGATATTTTTGTGACCCCAATATCTAGTAAGCTATGTATATAGGGGCTTTCCCTCCCTTCCATGTACACTTTATTTTTTCAAACTAGTGGCGGTAAAGTATACAGTCTACAAAGAAGGAAGACATATAGAATTCAGACTTGTCGAGGCACAAGCCCTCTTGGGCTGCTTTGATAGAGGTAGACATATTTTTGGCTATTATGTCAGCCCAATTGAAGACTGTCCCTTCCATAGCTATATGGTAGATCAGTGGGATCCACCCAAACTTGTTAAATTACCCATTTGCTCTGCCATAAATCCTATTCAACATCAACACTATCACCCTATATGGGGTGCGTAGATGAACTATCTTGTACTCCCCAGATTGTTTGTATCTTAAGTTCTTTCCCTTCACCACCATCATTTTTGTTGTGGCTACATAGTCAAGTTGCAATCTCTTCACCCACTTAGTTGTCATACTAACCTCTTTCTCTGGCAAGCTGTATGCTGCTGATAAAAATGCGGGTGTGAAAGAGGAAAAACCTTTGTTCTCCACATCATTCATAATCATCCTTGTTATGTCTATCCTAGGCAGAATCCATCCGATGACTTCTGCAAAGGGAAAAATTTCTTGTCTGGTGGCCACTTTGGTAATCCTGGATCTCAATATGTTATCGTACAGGGCCAGGTATTCCAACCCTGCTTCTGGAGCTTTCCTTTCTACCAGCATGTGGTAAATCTGGCCCCATCAGAATTCAAGGTCTGCTCCAGTAACTGCCTTAGTGTCCTCGTATACTATTTCAACCCTTGTAACTGGTCCAACTTCTGCAACTTCTTCATCTAAACCATATTCAACGATGTTGCACTTCTTCTTTTCTTTTTTCGTCATGATGTCTGGTATAAGCGGTAGCTGCAACAACACAAAAAATTCTTAGTGTTTACATTATAAAACTAACTCATGCATTTGAATGAGAGAATAAAACAAAATGAATATTATATGTTAGGCAAGCTATTCAAAACAATCATCAGTATTTTGCATTAACTTGCTATCCTCGGCCATTAGGTCAAGACAAACAATGCAGGTCAGTGGGTCAGAGTTTGGCAATAAAGCCTCTGGACATGGGTGAACCTTGAACTCTATACTCTTAAAAAATAAACACGACCTAACAACTGCGAGGCTTGTCTGCACTTCGACGCAAAGATTCTAAAGGGTTCACAACCCAAAGGCCATGCTCCGACGCTTAAGGCAGCGATGCCCTAGGTTGAAATCTTCGAGCTCAACATCCCACAGCCAAAAGATATAGTGTTGAAACCCCCATGGTTTTCCTGGGACGATGAGACTTTGGTTTTCACTAATTCTCGAAAGCGAGCAATGGGTTTGCTTCATGCTGGCTAAAAGCTCGGGCCTCTGGAGATTCGTCATGATCTAACATAATTTGGGCAGAAAATGCCTCCGAACAGACTAGTGAGGCTACGAGAGCAGGTAGGACAGCTAGGGAGAGTTTGAAACCTAAAAGGAAATGAAGAACCTTAAAATGAAAGTGGAAACCCCCTTTTAAACCCACAGTAAAACCTACCCTACCCTTCTTGGGAGAACCACAAGCGACAGCTCAAAAAATCATATTTAACTCGTTAAACCAACACAAATGAATGAAAAAACCTACCTGGCAGACAACAAGGCGGACACGCAGTTGGAGATACTCGGTATTTATGTGCCGCGTGAGATCCATAGGTGATCTCCACCAATTGCACGAAATCTAGGACGGGATAAATCGCAACAGAGATTTCAACCCTCACCATAAAAAGCAATGGTAAAAACCCTCGTTCCCTGGGTATAAATAGACATTCGTTGGTGAAATACCTTTAAAATTCGTAGGTAAAACCATTAAAATCGCACACACACGACCAATCACCATTGGCGACAAACATAGCGCATCGGCTGGAAAATGATAAGTCAATATGCAAACAACCCCGACAATGGCGGCTTGATACATCCCAACACAGCTGCAACCACCGGCTTAAGAATCAACAACGTGCCCGCATTCCCTTTGCGGTTCGGCAGTCAAAACAAAATCGACGAGGAAAACTGGACAATAGTCATCGTAGTGGCTCCAAGGATAAAACTTCTCTGCCATAGTGGGCCTGATGAATATCGGGTCATCAACGAGGAAACTTCTCCACCGTAGCAACAACAACCGGGAAAGGCATCCATCGTGGTGGGTCTCGAAAATCGGCACTAGTTCCGATAATAACCTGCAAACATGCCCGCCGTGGTGACAGGGTGATAAAACCATGATACAACATGGCAGGGCAGAAAAAGTTGAAATAAATTCTGATTCTCAACATAACTGCTCATCCGTTGTTGCGGCATGAACACAAGAAACCTCCATCGTAGTGGATTCGATAAATCAAACAAAGACAGGAATAAAAATCAGCCATCATAGCAGCCATGGACATGAGAAGCCATCTGTTGTAACAGAACAAAAACATCAGGATTTTACCAGACAGTCAAACTGAAAATTCTCCCGCCGTTGTGGCTCAAAAGTCAGGAACCACCAACTGTAGCAGGATAAAAATAATCAGAAGCCTTTCCGATATTCAAACCCAAAATCACCCGTTGTTGTGGCTTGAAAAATAAGAAGCTTCCCATTGTAGCGGCTCAAAACTTGACAAACCATCCGCTATAGTGGGTCAGAAGCACATTTTATGCCTTAGTGAAAAATGAAATTCTTGAAAATTTTCCATGATAGAAACAAACCATAAATGTTGGATTTCGAACTCAAAGTGCCTAAGAAGCAAAACTAATATTTTAAAGGGGTTCCTAAAAAATGTAAAAAAAAAATTGGGCATAGTTGCAGTAGCAACAATTTGTGACTGGCTAGTGAACACAGATCTCTGGAAAAACCGACTTTTAAAACCAAAAGTTGCTTTAGGGTATTCTGTTAGACCAATTCTTCCCAAACTTCTCAATATTTCTTTAATATGTCCATACTTTTCCAGAAATGCGAGATTTAGAAGCTTAACATTGATTATGGTCCACTAGGGTAGGGTAACCAGGCTTTCAAAGTCCTGATAACTCTTCTTAGGCCAAGATATGAGGTTCATTTACTCTTGCCTTTGGATTTATTCTAGCTCAAACACCACAGGATCGTAACAGAGTATAGACAGACATATTCGTTTGTTCCTCATTCCATTCCTTTTGCATTCTTTTGATGCTTTTGGACTTTTGTCTTTTGGAGTCTTCCTGGATTGCTTCTTTCATTTGAAACTTGTTTTAGGTTCTTCCATCCATAGTGTCCTTTTGTGTGAAAGATAGTTTTCTTTCAGCTCATGGACGGTGAAGAACCTCTGAGAAATCTTATCCAATACTGATTTTATTCAGTATGTCTTTTGATGTATGCTTTCTTTCTTGGAGATTTGACTCTTTTTATCCTTTTGGCTTTTATTTGTGGCATGTGATCATTTAAATACTATACATATGTCCACTCTGCTTTCTCTTTGTGGGTCCTTTGATGTTAGCTTCCTAGGACATATTTTAATGTGTAGTGACTGGAGCCCCAAAATAGTATTCTAGACTCTTCTAACCTTAGTTATTTGATGGGGGTTAAAACAAGACTTAAATGTGTTCAAAACCTCCCTTCAGATAGTCTACCAACTTAAAGAATCCGAATCATGATATATGTATATTTAATTAGCAACTTTTTAATCAAAATATTTGCATATTTCCCAAACTTCCAATGTTCTCCAAATGCCACAAGTTGTGCTGGTTTATTTGAAAACTGAAATAAATTAAATTCTAAGAAATCAAATGTAAATAAAGAAAACTAACTACAAAGAAAATAAACAAAAATCAAATGTTTATTTATGTATAGAAAATAAAATCAAAAGCATCAAGTAAAATAAGGTTTGAGAAACAAACCATTGATTGGCAGATTGTCTTCCCACCCCTACAAATCTTGTAACTTGTAGGTTGAGGGGCTTAACTTTTCTGCAATATGAAATGGGCCTATCCATAAATGTTGAAACTTAGTGTGCTTTCCCTTTTCATCATGCGAGTGATCCCATTTCAGAACCAAATTTCCTATTTCAAACTCTTTCTTCCCGAAATTATGCTTGCCAAACCATCTTTTCACAATCTCTTGTTGATGTTTAAACCTTTCCTTGGACTTGTATCCTTTCCTTGGACTTGTATCTAGACTCTTCTAATTTCAGCAAAGTGTTGATTCGGGCTTGTAAGACTTCACTATTAGATCCTCTATACGCTTGGGCTAGTTGAGGAGAAGGCAATAAAATGTTGGGAGGCAGGATAACTTCTTTCCTGTAGACTAAGGTGTAGGGTGACACACCTAAGGAGTTCTTGGGTGTGACTCGATCAGCCCAAAGTGCATTTGGAAGAGCTATGTTCCAGCTCCTCTGGTTTTCTATGACAATCTTCTTTAGAATTCTAATGAAATTCTTATTAGTAGATTCAGCTAACCCATTACCTTGTGAATAATAGTTAGCATAATAATGCAGTTCTATTCCTTTCTCATTTGCAAATGCAGTAAGTCTAATAGATGAAAAATAAGATGCATTATCGAAAACGATGGAAATTGAAACCCCAAACCTGGTCATATATGGTCTTGCAGAAAATACATGACTGCATCTTCATTTACTTTCTGTAACGAGATGGATTCCACCTATTTGGTGAAGTAGTATTTTGCTGTAAGGATGTATTTGTGTTGTAATGAGGAATTTGGATTAATCTCTCCAATAATATCAATCCCCCATTGCTTGAATGGTTCAGAATTAACAACTGGTTTTAATGGCCCTGCTGCTTTCGCTTGTCTCCCACCACTCCTTTGGCAAGTATCCCATTTCCTGACATAAGCGTGAGCATCTTTAAACAAAGTCGGCCAATAGTATCCAACTCTTAGAATCTTATGTGTTGTTGTATCTCCTGAAAAATGACCTCCAGCAAGGCCATCATGCAATTCTTTCACGACTTTGGCTACATCTTCTCGTTCTAAACATCTGAGGAAAACTCCATCATAATTTTTTCTGAACGGTACTTCGTTGATTATCTGGTACGACACAGACTTTAAGCACAAGGCCATTCTCTGCTTGGAATTCTAGTGCTCAGGCAAATAACCCTGTTGGAGATAGTGAACTAAATCTCTATACCAAGATTATGGGGTTATAAATATGGGACACACATCAACCATGTGCAATTTCATTTCATTTTTCCATTCATTCTCTCCATTGTCCAGGATTTTAGCCATTAATTTGCAAATCCCCTATCCTTTGATGATAGTTTCTGGCTTAAACTCCAAGTCATACTCTTGCAAGGCCGTGACCGAGTTTCCCTTCTTTCTCCTAACTCTTTTTGTACAAAAATATTCTGGATTGTCGGGCGAGGCACAATAACTTTGGTTCTGTTTTTTAGTATATATGGTCTGAATTGATTTACCGCCTTGAACATTGCATATGTTTTTTTATCAACAACGGGGTAATTCAACTCAGCACCTTGTAGTCTAGTACTCATTAATGATATAGGGTACCCGTTTCCCCCTTCTTCTTTCTGCGTGAGCACTGCTGCTAACGAGTTGTCTGAAGAAAAAGTGTATAAGATGAAATCTTTCTCGAAATTCAGACTTTTGAAAGAGGGCACATGAGCTATTACTGCTTTAATTTTGTAGAATGCACCTTTATCTAAGTCGGTCCACTTAAACTGATCACTTTGCTTAATCATTTGTTGCATAGGTTTGACTATTTGAGAAAAATTGGGTATAAACCTTCGCACAAATTTTATGGTCCCCATAAAAGATTGCATTCCTTTATTTTTGAGGGGCAAAGGGATCTGTGCTATAGCTTTGATCCTTTCTGGGTCTATTGAGATCCCTTTCTTAGAAATTATATGACCCAAACTATTTCCGTCTAATATAGTGAACAAACATTTCTTTGGATTTAAAGAAATACCGTATTTCTGGCAGCGTTCGAAAATTTGTTTTAAATGAAACATGTGATATTCTCTTGCTTTGGAAAAAATTGTAACGTCATCTAAATAAACTACCACGCTTCAGCCAATTAGGCCGCATAAAGCTATTTCGAGGTGGAGACTTAGATGGAGATTGAACAAGGGTTAGAAAGGGTGAACAATTTGGGGATTCTAGTCCCAACGGATTGAGAGGTTGAACAATTTCTTGCAAGGTCAAATATACCAACTCTTCAAAGTATCCTACTAACACTGAATCTTCTATGTAAGGGCATTCTTTTCTGCGAGTTTGTCTTCTAGGTAGATCAAGGATATTAGGCAATCCTCCAAGATTTTTTGCATATGACCTTGTGATTCTTCTTAAATGATCAACTACTTCATTAGAGACAGGATAATGGTATTCTAGAACGTCTGACTCAGGATTAACTTTTCCTTCAGGACTAGGTCTCCTGGGAAAATTAGTTTCAACATTGTCATCGGTAGAATGTGCTCGAGAAAACGGGTTTCCTCGGCCAGCCATGCACTGGAAGCCCTCCTTCTAGCACCAAAATTGTTGATGCCTGGAAAATCTCAGGTACCGACAGTAGGGATTCTCCCCAATAACCGTTCCCAATTAGCTCGTTTATTGTTTGGTATGGGGAATCTGTTCGGTTAACGGTCCGGCTACCATAGAGTTAAGTAACGGTTTAAATCTGTTTTACTGGTTGCGGCCCAGTCCACCGTTTATGTGATTTTTTATGTTTTATAAATGATATGCAAGTGCCTAGATTAAGTGCAGATGATTAGGAAGCAAAGGTTTCACAATGTAATGCATAGGTTCTTACCTCCCATCTTATTCCCTTTGTTCCTAAATCACAGAAACAAAATAACAGCTATGCTAAGCTAAGGTAATTCTAACTAACCTATCCCTAGGGAGAAAGATTATTATTTCTATGAGTAATGTATCGTATTTTATGCACACAGAATTTTACAGATAGATGATATAATTTAGAATACATCGAACACATCAGAAAGATTAAAATAGAGATAGCTCATTGTTTATTAAAGCATTCATTACTCATTTGTTGCACAAGATTCAAAACAAGGAAATGAAATCATTCACGACTAAGAAATAGTTTAGAGTTAGAATGATCTCACAAATTTACATAGTTATCCAACACAAAAATAGTTCTATCTATCCATCCACACAACATGTATTTGAAACCAACAGCTCCTTCTCTAGTAGAAAATTTGATCCTCTTTATTATAATCAGAAATAGTTCCTCTTACAATAAGTATTCACATAAGAGAGCTAGAAAAGTATTTTCTCTATTCGATTTCATCTATACTTATACATTTACACAATGACTCATGGTTATCCTGCCCTTTGGGATTCCTTTATATTTGTTTACATAAATATTTGTCTCCTAGTGTGTCTACTTGTCAAAAACTAAATAAAAAAAATATTACAATTATATTTCCATGTGTACAAAAGACAAAATACTTAAGTGGGCCCATTTAACTCAGCAATGAATTGCTTCCATCCCTTAGCATCTGAAGCAATTATCTCAAACTCGGTTGGCTCCAAGAGTCTGATCGTGACTTCATGTTTGGAAGCCTCAGCCCTTATGTCATCCATCCTTGCTAGGAGTAGTTGAAGCTGATCTTCTAAAAGGAAGTTACTCACTACAGCTTGAGCAATCACATTTTCAATCACCCTTTCATCTAAATTTTTTATCAATTGTATGTCAAGCTCGTCCTCTTGAAATATGGCATGTAATTGCTTCAAGTGTTCTTCATGAGGCGGAAGCTCCTCCAGCCTCCTCTTGAATTATGTATGACATCTGTTATGGGTTGTGAGCACTTTCTTATAAAACTCCCTACATTTGTCTATTGTCTTAAGGACTGCCTCTATCAATTTCTCAGCAACTCTATTGCTGAAACCTATCAGTTCATACTCAAGCTGCAATCTTTTTGGAGCTCTGACTGGTGTGTTTTGCAGAGGCTCCTTAGTTGTTTCCAACCATGTCAATCGTCCTTGAATGACTTCTACCACGTATTGATTTTTGTCCTTGAACTCTGTAGTTGTGGCTGAAATTTCCTACAATCGATCTTCTACTTGTTTGACCTTGAAAACTTCTCCCGCGATCTAAAACTGCATTTAATAGATCTCATTCCTAAGAAAAAGAGCACGCTTTGTCAGAGGTGTTATATCTATCTTTTGTTCATTTGTTGCCTTTAATAACACTTCCAAAGAACTCTTATGTGCTTCTAATCCCGCCACTTGAGCTAAATATTGTTCTACACGTTGATCAGCCGTAGACCTCTGTGCTTCCATCTCTGCAATTTCGTTTTCCAGTTTCCCTTTCTCCCTGCTAAGGTTCACATTTGATAGCTTCAAAGTATCTCGTTATTCTTCTATAATTTGACACTCTTGTTGAAGCTTTTCATACTCCAAAAGAGTAGCTTCATACTTTCTCTTTGATTCTCTGCATACTCTTTCTTCCTTCCTCAAGACCTCTTTCATCTTGGCCATTTTACCGTTATACTACTCAAGGGTCTCTGTGAGCTTATCAGCATTATTAGCATTCACATATGCAGTTGCAATACCCATGGAGGCCAATTTCTTCGAATTATCCTCTACATTTCTCATTATTGTTCTTTCTGCAACTGTGGTGACTGGGGTTTGGTTTCCCATCCTCAAAGTCTTCTCCATTTTCCACACGATGGAATTATTTTTGGGATCAAATTGTACCTCCTCTAGGAATGCAACATCATACTGCTTCGATGGGGTAAATGGCACCAACTCTAACTCCACTAGAGGGAGATGTCCTCATGTAAGTATATTTTCTGAAGTGGATGGAAGGTCCTCGGACTCGTTCTGAACAGGGCTCCATCCTTGATCCTCACCACCTACATCATCTTGGCTTTCCTTGGTTTTTTCTTCTGTGAATCCTTCTTGATCTTGTACTTCTAGTTCAGGATTTAAAGCTTCTTGATTTCTGGACCTTTCTAGTTCTGCAATTTTTTCTTTGATAGCCTTCTCTTTCTTCCTTTTCTCTTCCTCACTCTTTTCCCTAGCTACTTCTTCTTCTTCCTTTTCTCGCTGCTTTTCTTCAGCTAAAAGTTTCTTTGCTCCTTCCGCTAACCTCCTTGTAGTTTCTTCTTTTGCTTTTCTTGCAGCCTTGTCCTCCTATTCTCTTGGTTCTGGGTTGCTGCTTCTACTGCCTTTAGCCCTAGTTACTTTGGTCTTCATTTTCAACCGCTTATTCAAAGTGATCATGCTTGAAACATTCCTGTATATTTATTTGTGTTTATCCACATAGTTAGTATATTCAAAATTTACCTTTATGGCTGCCTTATATGCTGCTACCTTCCCATGGGAATGATTCCAGTGAAAGCTATTTTCTCCAAAATGGAAGATTTCCATATCCTTGAAAAAATCTGGAGCACCATTACCCTAGAAGGGTAATGGTGGGAAAACAACCTTCTTTAGATCAAATAGGTGACTTCCAAAACCATCCAGAAAAAACTGCCTAACAGCTTCCTTGAGAACTATGTAATCTGTGTCGTAATTTGGCAGCAATGAAGGTTCCTTTGTTCCCCCATACATCCTCAGATATGTACCTTCCTCATAGAAGAATTAATATCCATACTCCTTGATTGACTCCAAGGCTCCTGCAGATAGGCATGACGTACATTCTTCTAGAAAAATCAGCTAGTATAAGTGCATCAGGAATCCTTCACAGATCATCTTATAGTGATTATGATATTTGTGTGACCCCAATATCTGGTAAGCTATGTATATAGGGGCTTTCCCTCCCTTCCATGTACAATTTAGTTTTTCAAACAGGTGGCGATAAAGTATACAGTTTACAAAGAAGGATGAGATATAGAATTCAGACTTGTCGAGGCGCAAGCCATCTTGGGCTACTTTGATAAAGGTAGACAGATTTTTGGCTATTATGTCAACCCAGGGAAGACTGTCCCTTCCATATCTATATGGTAGATCAGTGGGATCCACCCAAACTTGTAAAATTTCCCATCTGGTCTGCCATAAATCATGTTCAACATCAGCACTATCACCCTATATGCAGTGTGTAGATGAATTGTCTCGTACTCCCCATATTGTTTGTATCTTAAGGTATTTCCCTCCACCACCATCATTTTTGTTGTGGCTACATAGTCAAGTTGTAATCTCTTCACCCACTCAGTTGTCAAACTAACCTCTTTCTCTGGAAAGTTGTATGCTGCTGATAAAAATGCAGGTGCAAAAGAGGAAAAACCTTTGTTCTCCACATCATTCATCATCATCCTTGTTATGTCTATCCTAGGTAGAATCCATCCAGTGACTTTTGCACAAGGAAACATTTCTAGTCTGGTGGCCACTTTGGTAATCTTGGATCTCAGTATGTTATTATACAGGGCCAGGTCTTCCAACCCCGCTTCTGGAACTTTCATTTCTACTAGCATGTGGTAAATCTGGCCCCATCGAAATTCAAGCTCTGCTCCAGTGACTTCCTTATTGTCCTCGTATACTATTTCAACCCATGCTATGGGTGCAACTTCTGCAACTTCTTCATCCGAATCATATTCAACAATCTTGAACTTCTTCTTTCCTTTTTTCATCATGATGTCTGGTATAAGCGGTAGTTGCAACAACACAAAAATGTCTTAGTATTTACGTTATAAAACTAACTCATGCGTTTGAATGAGAAAATAAAATAAAATGGATATGATATGTTAGGCAAGCTATTCAAAACAATCATCAATATTTTTCATTACCCTGTTATCCTCGGCCATTAGGTCATGTTGGATTAGGGTCCCGCAGCTACAGAAGAAGCTGCTAGTTTTGGTGGAAAGATAAGTTTTGGCAGAAAGAAGATAAGACGGAGCTATGACGCCGTAGCACGGTTCCAGCTGCAAAGCAGAGCCGGAAACCATGACTTTTTGAGATACAAAAGTCAAATAAAGGCAACGGTACCTGAGCGGCCGAGAAGGGAGAGCTCACCCACTGCATTGAAGGCAGCGGCGGAAGACAGGAGGGCTCAGCGACCCTCATAAAGAAGAAGGAGCAACGAGGCTCAAGCATTGAAGATGAAGGACAGAAAAGCGAAGCGGTGCATAGTACCCATGATCAGTGCCGGGAAGCATGGAAGACTGCAGAGAGCTGTGGTGTGATGGGAAGCGGCTACCTCAAGGACAGAGAGGACCGACTGTCACTAGTTAGGTTTTGGGTTACTGTTGGGACATGCCCACAGTGTTGTAATGGCACGACCTTCGGGCTGCCTATATAAGAATATATTTTGTATTGTAAAAGGGTTGGTCGGTTGGTTAGATAGTTAGACAGTCATGATTGAAATAGGCAATAAGGATAAGTAGACTGTTGTAAAATCCGAGCTCTGGTTCTGGTCTTAGCTGTAGCAATCTTACTAAAACCAGTAGCGGGCTTATAGAGCATGCATGTAACGATCCGCAGGGATCGACTGAGAGAGAAGAGTATGTTGTAACAGCGACAACATAAAGGTAGAGAAGAAAGATCTAAGAGAGAGGATCTTGAGCTGCATGTGAGGTGCAGCAGAACTGTGTTTGCCTTCCCTTAAGCTATAATAGAGAAGCACAGTTCTGTGG
Organism: Pseudotsuga menziesii; assembly: GCA_001517045.1. Taxonomy (NCBI): domain Eukaryota; kingdom Viridiplantae; phylum Streptophyta; class Pinopsida; order Pinales; family Pinaceae; genus Pseudotsuga; species Pseudotsuga menziesii. The sequence continues at coordinate 414,978 of LPNX010536676.1, forward strand.
ACGTAACTCCCATCCTGGGGGCGAACCACGTTAAAATCCCGTGTTCTGTGATTGATTTGCATATTGTGTTTATTTGTTGCATCCATCCGTTATGTTATGCAATTTGCTTACAGTTAATGTATGAATGAGTTGTTTAGTTACAGCACTATAGGAAGATATATACAAGTTGAAATCCTTGGCACGTCGTATAAGGACTTATTTATGCTTGCCTTAGATAGTTAATTATTCACAGTAAGACAGTCTGGGTATCAGGTCTTGCGCGTCGACACGAACAACGCTAAGTGCGCTAAGCCGCGGGAGGAGGGTATCACAAGAAGGCGATACCGCACCAGCAGAGGAGCTGCGGTGCGCGATACCGTAGGTGGAGGACTTAGTGTTGAGCAGGAGTTACGTGTCGCACGGGGTGCGGCGATGCGGTGAGATTGGGACTATTGTGAGAGGGAAGACGACGTGCGACGGGAGAATAATCCGCACGACGTGCGCAAGGGTAGAGACACCGCGGCTAGAAGGGCCGCGAGTGGGGAATAGACCGCGCATCGCGAGCGGGAGATCGCGCGGTGCGCAGGAAAGAGATCTCACAGCTAAGAGAGCTGCGAGCCACCAGTACGATTTCCACGGAACCTGGTCCAAGATGCTTGAGTCATTGGCCAACCCATTAGAATCACTTCGGGTGAGACTTCAGGCCACTGTGCGGTCTGTCGCCGAAAGGGCCAGTGAGCTAGGGGTGTTGTTGGTTGATTATAGTAAACCCGGGTCTGCCCATGCAATCAACAAATGGTTCCGTTGCCGGTTTGAACGACTGGGAGTTAATGTTCTGTTGGCATCCTACCAGAGAAGAGTTTCACCAGTGGCTAGATTCATACTTAAGGGAGTTTGCCAAGAAAGAAAATCGGAGCCCTAAACTGAGCACAAAGGCCTGGTTAGAAAAGCATATCGCTTCAGACATACACGCTATATTTTTTGCAACCTATGGAAACGAGCTTTTCAACTGGTTATCCAAGTTGACAGATAGGAACACATTCAAGAAGAAACATTGTCTGGACACCGGAGCTGATTCAGACCATACAGAACCTCGACAATCAATTACAAGAGCAGTGGACTTCTGGCTGACAAGTGTGCTAGAAGGCTTTGTTACAGAATTTGCAGTTGACCAGAGAAAGAGCTTCAGCGCAGCTGAACGATACTTCTTCATAGGATATCGTGGTAAGTATCTAAGATCTCTAAACTTGTCCCTTAAGATGCTGCTATATGAAAAAGGAACAATGGATCTAGTTTCAGATGAATAAGTAAAGATAGTAATGTCACAAGAGT
>LPNX010536676.1:416362-436320 GCA_001517045.1 Pseudotsuga menziesii
ATCATTGGTTCCTATGTGAAGCCATGTGGACCATTAAAACCATCAACGATGATAACCTTAAACTTGTATAGTTGGTCACCACACTCAAAGACAGAGCCTTGACATGGTACATAAAGTATACTACATTACCCAAGACACTTTCCCAGGTCAAGAATGCCATGATCAAAGAGTTCAAGAAACCTAAGTTTGAGTCTCAGTGCATAACATAGCTCAAGGATATTAAGCAGCTTCCATCAGAATCAGTATGGGACTTTGACCAGAAATTCAAAGCCCTTATAGACCAAGTAAGCTTTGACTTTGCGCCAGAGCAGCATAAGGAATGGTTTATTGTAGCGCTGCTCCCTCACATCAAACTACCACTAATGCAGCAGAAACTCACTACTCAAGATGAAGCGCTGGAGATGGCAATGAAACTGGAGGCTTCACCTCTAGCAGAGACTACCACAGGCATGACAACCCTACAGAACCAGTTGGCCAACCTCACGTTACAGATACACGAACTTAAGAAATGGAAAGAGGTTATGCAAGACATATGGTGCATAAAGTGTAGAGCATAGGGTCATACCAAAGACAACTGTCCAGTCTTCGCAGAATATTTATCATCAGGGGCTCCTAACCCCTTACCACGAACACAAGGGCCATGGTGTGAAATATGTAAAACACAAGGACATTCACCTCAGCAATGCCCTTAGCTTCAGAAGTATGTACAGACACCTAAGAACCTATACTGTGTCTTCTGCAAGTCCGTCGGGCATGATGAACAAGACTGCCGAGCCGATGATCTCATGATAGATAGAAAACATGATGTGTACATAGTCCAATCAGAAACACCGGGTCCAGCAGCAGGACCACAGCCGGATCAGGCTTACGGAGGCCGTGCAGGAGGATTCAGAGGATGAGGCCAAGGAGGAGGCTTTGCACGTGGAGAAGGCTTTGGCCGAGGAGGAGGTTTTGTCCAAGGTCGTGGGACAATCACTTGTTATAATTGCGGAGTTGTAGGACACTATGCTAGGGACTGTCAGAACCCCACCACCACTTGTAACTACTGCAAATCTTACGATCATACCATAGAAGAGTGTCCTATCCTGATAGCTAAGATCAAAGACCCTAAGCCAGCGGTACACCAGAACGTCCAGCTTATTGTTGCTGAACAGGCAGAGCCAGAACCAAAAGTCAATATTGTGACTCGTAGCGGTGCTTCCACCAGTGGGACATCGCAAGAGACCGGGAAGAACATAAGTCGGGAGTGGGTGCGCAGAGCTCCTAGTAAAGCAACAGCACTCGACCTACAGAAGAATAAAGAGACATTTCATGAAGCTAAGGCTTCCTTTGATGAACCTACATAACCAGGATCGCAGGTACTGCCGTCTAGGGGCGTACCGCAGCAAGTACCTTGTGTCGATAACCCAGGACAGATACCGCAGGCTACCACATCGGGAAGATGCGACGAGGATGAATCGACAAGAAATGTACAATCTTTCCTGCGCAGTTGTTTGAAGCTCTTGAGAAATGAAAAAGCTATCGGCGAGCTACAGCGCATCATAGATCAGTGTCAGCAACCTTCTCTATCGGACAGTGCACACCGCGTTGTTCATAATATTACAGGACATACCAGGACCGGAAGGGAGATGAAGCTTACAGCACAGATTGGAGAGTTTGAAATGGATGAGGTCGTCCTAGATCTAGGATCAGAGGTGAATGTGCTAACTAAGCAGACATGGTAGCAGATGGGTAGACCTTAGTTAGACATATCGCCTATCCACCTGAGGTTAGCTAACCAGCAGTGAGTATCACCACTGGGTCGACTGCCACAGGTGCCAGTTGACATTGACGGAGTACGCAGCTTTGCGGACTTCGAGGTTATAGAAATCATTGGCGACAGTCGACCATATCCATCGTTATTAAGTATTGGCTGGGCGATTGGTAGCAAGGCTATCATTGACCTAAAGAGAAGACAAATGACCTTTGAGGATGCGCAGATCCGGGTCATCGCACCGCTGGATCCTTACCAAGGTCCTAGGTATATTGAACCCTTACAAGCAGAGGAGGAAGCACATAACATGGATAGCCTTTACCAGATGACTGCAAACCAGAACGACTACATCAACCCAACCGCAGAAGGGAACATTAGTTGGCGATGCGACAGCTCATGCGCATCGGATTCTGATGTTGGTCTAGAGAACTGGAAGAACATACTTTACGAAGTCTCAACTCGCAGATGTGCGTTTATGAGTAAATCACTGCGATGGATTAGGGCGGAGACCACTAAGATTCCATCATATAATGGACTGACAGATATCCAGGACTTCCTTGAGCAGTTTGAGCAACAGATGCCTTACGAACAGAGAATCGCAGCTATGGACCTTGCAGTACGAGCCACACCTGCAAGATGGTGGTACGCGCATAAAGAAAATATCGCATCATTGGATGATATTAAAAGATTGATGGCGATCAGATTTTCGGTCAACAAAGAGTATGTTCAGCAGAAGTACACAGGAGAAACTGATCCTAGAGCACACATTCAGACATGTGAACAGAGCTGGTCGAACATTCCAGAGGATGAATGGGTACACAGATTCATTCACACATTGGACGCAGTTCCAAGGAATTGGTACACAGAGACTAAATTACGCAAGGGGACGACTACATGGCCACTTATGATGGACAGTTTCCTGCTCACCTTTGCATTTGAATCAGAACATCCAAGTGTTGCTCAGGCCCTAGACATAATCAAGACCAAGATATTTGAGGATTGCACCATCTCAGTGCCAGTCCAACCTGAGTGGACTATCCAGCTAGAAGAGGCGTTGGAATGCTATAATTTTGCATCAGAATCAGAGGAGGTGGAGGAGGACCCTCGTAACACCAACATTCTGGAGTCGAAAGGAACTCGTGATGTTGGAGGACCACAGTTAGAGACTCCAGTAATCACTGAGCCCATCAAGATTAAAAAGGTCAATATTGGCACAGATGCAGAACCTAAGTTTGCCTTTATTGGAGACTATTGGAACGATGAAACATGTCAGGACAGGGATCAGGAACTCTCTCAGGCACTACAGAGTATTGCCTTGGAGCTACCCAAATGTAACATTGAGTTCACATTACCTACCCCCCAGAAGCTAAGGAGAGTAGCAGACAGAGCAAAGGCTCTGGAAGAAACTGTGGTTAGAATGGATGAAGAGGTGGCCAGGTTGAAGGCAGACCACGAAGTACAGATCGCTGAGCTTGAAGCTCGTATACGAGACACCTCTGAGGCAGACCAGAAAGAGCGAGTAGAAGCCTTTCGACTCACTTCTGCGCAGGTGAAATATCACATTGAAGAAGCAGTGTTGATACTCAAGGAAGCAACAGACACATGGGCCGAGTTAGATGAGTTGCCGGAGAGAGCAGAAATCCAACAGAATATTCAGTAGGTAGAGGCTACTGCAACGGCCATGAAAGAAGAAATTAAGAGCTTAGCCGCTCTCTAGAAGATGAAGAAGACAAAGGAGATGAACCAACTGCAGCAGGAAGCGCAGTGGCTAAGAACACAGGAGGTCCACATTAGCGACCTGCTTCAACCCTATCAGGAGCAGATCACTGAGCTGGTCGACGCAGCCGAGTAGAAAATGAAGGAGTTCACCACTGTAAGAGAAGAAATTGATCAGACAGACGAATCCAAATTTGATCAAGCCCTGCTTGACTCGATAAGAGAACGTGTCGAGGTAATGAAGAACGAAGTCGAAGGACTTCGGCAGAAGCTGCAGAAGACTTCGCAGGAGGCGAAGGAGAAGCTACAGAAGGAGAAGCTATAGCAGGAGAAGCTACAGCAGGAGAAGCCCGCTGCAGGTGGCTCGAGGACGAGCCACAAGTAAGTGTTAGGGGACTGTTTGAGTAGGGTCCCGCAGCTACAGAAGAAGCTGCTAGTTTTGGCGGAAAGATAAGTTTTGGTGGAAAGATAAGTTTTGGCGGAAAGAAGATAAGACGGAGCTACGACGTCGTAGCACGGTTCTAGCTGCAGAGCAGAGCCGGAAACCATGACTTTTTGAGATACGAAAGTCAAAGAAAGGCAACGGTACCTGAGCGACCGAGAAGGGAGAGCTCACCCACTGCATTGAAGGCAGCGACGGAAGACAGGAGGGCTCAGCGACCCTCATAAAGAAGAAGGAGCAACGAGGCTCAAGCATTGAAGACGAAGGACAGAAAAGCGAAGCGGTGCATAGTACCCATGATCAGTGCCGGGAAGCATGGAAGACTGCAGAGAGCTGTGGTGTGACGGGAAGCGGCTACCTCAAGGACAGAGAGGACCAACTGTCACTAGTTAGGTTTTGGGTCACTGTTGGGATAGGCCCACAATGTTGTGATGGCACGACCTTCGGGCTGCCTATATAAGAATATATTTTGTATTGTAAAAGGGTTGGTCGGTTGGTTAGATAATTAGACAGTCGTGATTGAAATAGGCAATAAGGATAAGTAGACTGTTGTAAAATCCGAGCTCTGGTTCTGGTCTTAGTTGTAGCAATCTTACTGAAACCAGTAGCGGGCTTATAGAGCATGCATGTAATGATCCGCAGGGATCGACTGAGAGGGAAGAGTATGTTGTAAGAGCGACAACATAAAGGTAGAGAAAAAAGATCTAAGAGAGAGGATCTTGAGCTATATGTGAGGTGCAGCAGAACTGTGTTTGCCTTCCCTTAAGCTATAATAGAGAAGCACAGTTCTGTGGACATAACTCCCATCCTGGGGGCGAACCACGTTAAAATCCCGTGTTCTGTGATTTATTTGCATATTGTGTTTATTTGCTGCATCCATCCGTTATGTAATGCAATTTTCTTACAGTTAATGTATGAATGAGTTGTTTAGTTACAGCACTACAGGAAGATATATACAAGTTGAAATCCTTGGCACGTCGTATAAGGACTTATTTATGCTTGCCTTAGATAGTTAATTATTCATAGTAATACAGTCTGGGTATCAGGTCTTGAGCGTCGACACGAACAATGCTAAGTGCGCTAAGCCGCGGGAGGAGGGTATCGCAAGAAGGCGATACCGCACCGGCAGAGGAGCTGCGGTGCGCGATACCGTAGGTGGAGGACTTAGTGTTGAGCAGGAGTTATGTGTCGCACGGGGTGCGGCGATGCGATGAGATTGGGACTATTGTGAGAGGGAATACGTCGTGCGGCGGGAGAAGAATCTGCACGACATGCGCAAGGGTAGAGACACCGCGGCTAGAAGGGCCGCGAGTGGGGAATAGACTGCGCATCGTGAGCGGGAGATCGTGCGGCGCGCAGGAAAGAGATCTCACAGCTAGGAGAGCTGCGAGCCACCAGTAGGATTGCCACGGAACCTGGTCCAAGACACTTGAGTCCTTGGCCAACCCATTAGAATCACTTCGGGTGAGACTTCAGGCCGCTGTGCGGTCTGTCACCGAAAGGGCCAGTGAGCTAGGGGTGTTGTTGGTTGATTATAGTAAACCCGGGTCTGCCCATGCAATCAACAGGTCAAGACAAATAATGCAGTTCAATGGGTCGAAGTTTGGCAATAAAGCCTCTGGACATGGGTGAACCTCGACCTCTATACTCTCAGAAAATAAACACGACCTAAAAACTATGAGGCTTATCTGCACTTCGACGCAAAGATTCTAAAGGGTTCATGGCCTAAAGGCCATGCTCCAATGCTTAGGACGTAGATTCCCTAGGTTAAAATATCGAGGCTCAACATCCCACGGCTGAAAGATATAGTGTTGAAAACCCTAGGGTTTTCCTGGGAAGAGGAGACTATGGTTTCCACTAATGCCCAAGAGTGAGCAACGGGTCTGCTTCATGCCAGCGGAAAGCTCGAGCCTTTGGAGATTCATCATGATCTAACAGGCTTTGGGCGGAAAATGCCTCTGAACATACTGGTGAGGCTACGAAAGAAGGTAGGGCGGCCAGGGCGAGTTTGAAACCTAAAAGGAAATGAAAAACCTTAAAATGAAAGAGGAAACCCCCTTTTAAACCCACAACAAAACCTACCCAACCCTTCTCGAGAGAACCACAAGAGACAGCTCAAAAAAACATATTTAAATCGTAAAACCAACACAAATGAATGAAAAAACCTACCTGGAAGACAACAAGTCGGACACGTAGTCAGAGATACTTGGTATTGACATGCCACGTGAACTCCATAGGTGATCTCCACCAATCGCACAAAATCTAGGACCGGATAAATCACAACAAATCTTTCAACCCTCACCATAAAAAGCAATCGTAAAAACCCCCGTTCCTCGGGTATATATAGACATTCGTTGGAGAAAGGCCTTTAAAAGTGGTAGGTAAAACAAATAAAATCGCACACATGTTGCCAATCTCTGTTAGTGCCAAACATGGCACATCGGGTGGAAAATGATAAGTCAATATTCAAATAGCCCTGACAACAGCGGCTTGATACATCCTAACACAGCCGCAACCACCGGCTTAAGACTCAACAATGTGCCTGCATTCCCTTTGCGGTTCGGCAGTCAAAACAAAATTGGTGAGGAAAACTAGACAATAGCCACCATAGCGGCTCCAACGCTAAAACTTCTCCACCACAGCGGGCCTGATCAAGATCGGGTCATCGATGAGGAAACTTCTCTGCCGTAGCGGCAGCAACCGGGAAAGACATCCGCCGTGGTAGGTCTCGAAAATCGGTACTAACTCCGATAATAACTTGAAAACATGCCCGCTGTGGCGACAGGGCAATAAAACCATGATGCGACATGGCGGGGTAGAAAAGTCGAAATAAATTCTGATTCTCAACATACCTCCTCATCCTCTGTTGCGGAATGAACATAAGAAACCTCTGTCATAGCGAATTCGATAAATCAAACAAAGACGCGAATAAAAGATCAGCCACCATAGCGGCCATGGACATGAGAATCCATCAGCTGTAACAGAACAAAAACATCAAGAGTTTACCCGACAGTCAAACTGAAAATTCTCCCACCGTTGCGGCTCGAAATTCGGGAACCACCCACTGTAGCAGGATAAAAATAATCGAAAGCCCTTCCGACATTCAAACCCAAAATCACCCGCTGTTGTGGCTTGAAAATTAAGAAGTTGTCCGTCGTAGCGGCTCAGAACTTGACAAACCATCCGATAGCTGGTCAGAAGCACATTTTCTACCTTAGTGAAAAATGAAATTCTTGAAACTTTTCCATGATAGAAACAAACCATAAATGTTGGATTTCAAACTCAAAGTGCCGAAGAAGCAAAACTAAGATTTTAAAGGGGGTCCTAAAAAATGTAAAAAAAAAATTGGGGATAGTTGCAGCAACAGCAATTGGCTACTGGATGGTGAGCATAGATATCTGGAAAAACCAACTTTTAAAAACAAAATATGCTTCAGGGTATTCTGTTAGACCAATGCTTCCCAAACTTCTCAAGATTTCTTTAAGAAGTCCATACTTTTCCAAAAATGCAAGATTTAGAACCTTAACATTGATTATGGTCCACTAGGGTAGGGTAACCATGCTTTCAAAGTCCTGATAACTCTTCTAAGGCCAAGATATGAGGTTCATTTACTCTTGCCTTTGGATTTCTTCTAGATCAAACACCACAGGATCGTAATAGAGTATGGATAGACATATTCGTTTGTTCCTCATTCCCATTCCTTTTGCATTATTTTGATGCTTTTGGACTTTTGTCCTTTTGAGTCTTCCTGGATTGCTTCTTTCATTTGAAACTTGGTTTAGGTTCTTCCATCCATAGTGTCCTTTTGTGTGAGAGATAGTTTTCTTTCATCCAACAGACGGTGAAGAACCTCTGAGCAATCTTATCCAATACTGATTTTATTCAGTATGTATTTTGATGTATGCTTTCTTTCTCGGAGATTTGACTCTTTTTATCCTTTTGGATTTTATTTGTGGCATGGGATCATTTAAATACTATACATATGTCCACTCTATTTCCTCTCTATGGGTCCTTTGTTTTTAGCTTCCTAGGACATATTTTAATGTGTGGTGAATGGAGCCCCAAAATAGTATTCTAGACTCTTCTAACCTTAGTTATTTGATGGGGGTTAAAACAAGACTTCAATGTGTTCAAAACCTCCCTTCAGATAGTCTACCAACTTAAAGAATTTGAATCATGATATATGTATATTTGATTAGCAAATTTTTAATCAAAATATTTGCATATTTCCCAAACTTCCAATGTTCTCCAAATGCCACAAGTTGTACTGGTTTATTTGAAAACTGAAATAAATTAAATTCTAAGAAAGCAAATGTAAAGAAGGAAAACTAACTACAAAGAAAATAAACAAAAATTAAAGGTTTATTTATGTATAGAAAATAATATCAAAAGCATTAAGTAAAATAAGGTTTGAGAACGAAACCATTGACTGGCAGATTCTCTTCCCACCCCTGCAAATCTTGTAACTTGTAGTTTGAGGGGCCTAACTTTTCTGCAATATGAAATGGGTCTATCCATAAATGTTGAAACTTAGTGTGCTTGCCCTCTTCATCATGCAATTGATCCCGTTTCAGAACCAAATCTCCTATTTCAAACTCTTTCTTCCCGGACTTATGCTTTCCAAACCATCTTTTCACAATCTCTTGTTGATATTTAAACCTTTCCTTGGACTTGGATCTAGACTCTTCTAATTTCAACAGAGTGTTGATTTCGGCTTGTAATACTTCACTATTAGATTCTCTAGACTCTTGGGCTAGTTGAGGAGAAAGAAATAAAATGTTTGGAGGTAGGATAGCTTCTTTCTCGTAGACTAAGGTGTAGGGTGAAACACCTAAGGAGTTCTTGGGCATCACTCAATCAACGCAAAGTGCATTTGGAAGAGCTATGTGCCAGCTCCTCTGGTTTTCTATGATAGTCTTCTTTAGAATTCTAATGAGATTCTTATTAGTAGATTCAGCTAACCCATTACCTTGTGGATAATAGTTAGCAAAATAATGCAGTTCTATTCCTTTCTCATTTGCAAATGCAGAAATTCTATTGTCTTCAGGACTACCTCTATCAATTTCTCAACAGCTCTATTGCTGAAACCTATCAGTTCATACCCAAGCTGCAATCTTTCTGGAGCTTTGACTAGTGTGTTTTCCGAAGGCTCCTTAGTGGTTTCCAACCATGTCAATCGTCCTTGAATGACTTCTACCATGTCTTGAGTTTTGTTCTTGAACTCTGTAGTTGTGGCTGAAATTTCCTACAATCGATCTTCTACTTGTTTGACCTTGAAAACTTCTCCTACAATCTGAAACTACATCTGATAGATCTTGTTCCTGAGAAAAAGAGAATGCTTTGTCAGAGGTGTTATATCTGTCTTTTGTTCATTTGTTGGCTTCAATAACACTTCCAAAGAACTCTTTTGGGATTCTAATCCCGCCACTTGAGCTTCATATTGTTCTTCTCGTTGATCAGCCGTAGACCTCTGTGCTTCCATCTATGCAATTTTGTTTTCCAATTCCCCTTTATCCCTGCTAAGGTTCATGTTTGACAGCTTCAAAGTATCATGTTCTTCTTCTAGAATTTGATACTCTTGTTGAAGCTTTTCATAGTCTGAAAGAGTAGATTCATACTTTCTCTTTGATTATCTGCATAGTCTTTCTTCCTTCCTCAATACCTCTTTCATCTCGGCCATTTTACCCTTATACTACTCAAGGGTCTCTGGGAGCTTATCAACATTATGAGCATTCGCATATGCAGTTTCAATGCCCATGGAGGCCAATTGATTCGGATTATCCTCTACATTTCTCACTACTATTCTTTCTATCACTGTGGTGACTAGGGGTTGGTTTCACATCCTCAAAATCTTCTCTGTTTTCCACACGATGGACTTCTTTTTGGGATCAAACTGTACATCCTCTAGGCATGCAACATCATGCTACTTCGATGGGGTAAATGGCACCAACTCTAACTCCATTGGAGGGAGATTTCCTCCTTTAAGTATATTTTTTGAAGTGGATGGAAGGTCCTTAGGTTCGTTCCAGATAGGGCTCCGTCCTTGACCCTCACCACCTACATCATCCTGACTTTTCTTGGTTTGTTCTTCTGTGAATCTTTCTTGATATTGTACTTCTGGTTTCGGATTTAAATCTTCTTGAGTTATGGCCCTTTCTAGTTCTGCAATTTTTTCTTTGATATCTTTCTCTTTCTTTCTTTTCTCTTCCTCAGTCTTTTTCCAAACTACTTCTTCTTATTTCTTTTCTCTCTGATTTTCCTCAGCTAAAACTTTCTTTGCACCTGTTGCCAACCTCCTTTAGCTTCTTCTTTTTCTTTTCTCGCAGCCTCGTCCTCCTGTTCTCTTGGTTCAGGGTTGTTGTTGCTACTTCCTTTAGCCCCAGTTACATTGGTCTTCATTTTCAACCGCTTATTCAAAGCGGTCATGCTTGAAACATTCCTGTATATTTCTTCGTCTTTATCCACATAGTTAGTATATTCAAAATTTACCTTTAGGGCTGCCTTATATACTGCTACCTTCCCCTAGGAATCGTTTCGGTGAAAGCTCTTTTCTCCAAAATGGAATATTTCCATCTCCTTGAAAAAATCCGTAGCACTCTTAACTTTGGCAAACTTATAAATCCTCACATACAAGGGTAATGGTGGGAAAACAACCTTCTTTAGATCAAATAGGTGACTTCCAAAACCATCCAGAAAAAACTGCCTAACAGCTTCCTTGAGAACTATGTAATCTGTGGCGTGCTTTGGTAGAAATAAGGGGGCCTTTGTTCCCCCATACATCCTTAGATACGTACCTTCCTTAGAGAAGAAGTAATATCCATACTCCTTGATGGACTCCAAGGCTCCTACAGATAGGCATGCACATTCTTCTAGAAAAATCAGCTAGTATAAGGGCATCAGGAATTCTTCACAAATCATATTATAGTGATTATGATATTTGTGTGACCCCAATATATGGTAATTTGTGAATATAGGGGCTTTCCCTCCGTTCCATGTACAATTTAGTTTTTTAAACCGGTGGTGGTAAAGTATACAGTCTACTAAGAAGGAAGACATATAGAATTCAGACTTGCCGAGGTGCAAGCCCTCTTGGGTTGCTTTGATAGAGGTAGATATATTTTTGGCTATTAGGTCATCCTAATTGAAGACTGTCCCTTCCATAGCTATATGGTAGATTAGTGGGATCCACCCAAACTTGTAAAATTTCCCATCCGCTCTACCATAAATCATGTTCAACATCAGCACTATCACCTTGTATGGGGTGCGTAGATGAATTGTCTCGTACTCCCCATATTGCTTGTATCTTAAGGTATTTTCCTCCACCACCATCGTTTTTGTTGTAGCTACATAGTCAAGTTGTAATCTCTTCACCCACTCAGTTTTCATACTAACCTCTTTCTTTGGAAAGTTGTATGCTGCTGATAAAAATGTGGGTGTGAAAAAGAAAAAACCTTTGTTCTCCACATCATTCATCATCATCCATGTTATGTCTATTGTAGGTAACATCCATCCGATGACTTCTGCATGGGGAAACATTTATGGTATAATGGCCACTTTGGTAATCCCATATCTCAGTATGTTATCGTATAGGGCCAGGTATTCCAACCCTACTTCTGGAACTTTCCTTTCTACCAGCATGTGGTAAATCTGGCCCCATCGAAATTCAGGCTCTACTCTAGTGACTGTCTTAGTGTCCTCATATACTATTTCAACCCTTGCTACGGGTGCAACTTCTGCAACTTCTTCATCTGAATCATATTCAACAGTCTTGGCCTTCTTCTTTCATTTTTTTGTCATGCGATCTGGTATGAGCGGTAGCTGCAACAACACAAAAATGTCTTAGTGTTTACATTATAAAACTAACTCATGCATTTGAATGAGAGAATAAAACAAAATGGATATGATCATATGCTAGGTGTTAGGTCATGTTTTTGTTTTCCATATTTTAATACTTTTGTTTATGTTTTGAAGTTTGGTTTTACTCTTTATTCCTAGAAAATTTTGTTGATTGGGATAGTTTGAGTTTTTTCCCTTTAGCTTTCATGTTATTTGATTTTTAAGTTTATTTTTACAAGTTTTGGTTTGATTTCATAATCAAAGGGATTATATAAGGCTTATATGGATTAAAAAGTCTAAAAAATAACATAAAAAGTTTAATTAGGACTCCTAAACCAAGTTTAAACCTATATCATGAAATTAATTTTTGAAAATCATTAACTTGAATTTTCTTGTAGCGTAAGCCAAAAACAAATGCACACAGGAGCTACAAGAAAGTCGTGCAAGTTAAATAATCATTCAATATTTCGGAGATTTAGTTCTCTATGTCGCTGACACTGCGGCAACATAGTGGTTTAAAGCGCCGACAAGATAGTTGCTAGAACTTACGATCGCTGATCGCGAAGCTAGTAGTTTAAAGCACCGACAAGATAGTTGCTAGAGCTTCCGATCGCCAATCACAAAGCTAGTGGTTTAAAGCGCTGACACTGCGGCAGCATTTAGTCTTGGGGTTCCGATCGCCGATGCTAGGAAATATTAGTTGTTAGTGATGGGAGACGCTGATACCGTGACAACATTCAAATATTAATCACTATGACAGGTGTGAATATCATCACGAAGGAAAATTGTGGCGGTTTCTGGCAGAGCTGATGCAATAATGATAGCAGACCATAATGAGACAAAGGCGTTTCTAATCACGTTTTTTCCTGAAATGCACGTAGAGCAGGTGGAGATCGTGGCAAGAAATCAATGCTCGGTAATCGAAATTTTGAAACAGAGTGAAAATTATGGCTTTCATGAGCGGTTGTCTGGAGTGGTCAAAACGGTCAAAGAAGATTGGGGCATGCAGTTCGACACCTGACAGACAGAGAATCAGTTTACAAAATTAAGGTAGACTATCCAGGAGCTGACTTAGTAGAATGAAGAGTTAATAAAGAAAGTTGCAGACTTGGAAGCAGACCACCTAAAGACTAGAAGGAAAGCTCAAGCATTAGAGGGAATTGCTCTTCTAGCTGAAGCAGCAAAAGATTTGTAAATACATTTTGACAGGAGTAGTTATTAGTTAGTTTGAAAAGTAATTGCATTTTGTATAAAGATAAAGTTTATATTGAATAGTTCGATAGATAACTTGAAAAGTAGTTAGGGTTCAGTTATGCAATTGTTTTTGAAAGAACAGGATAAATGTAAGTCTGAAAGAGGACAAGGGGGGTTCGATTTTTGCTGACAAGGGGAGGCTATCAGGCTTTGTTTATGAGCTAAGTGTAAAGACTCTTATGTGGTTTTGATGACTGAACTATGAAATATATGCACTATATGCCCTTTTGATTATTGACTGGTTTTATTTCTAATTTGTGTTAATTACTCAGTTGGTATATTCATTTCCTGTTTAATGTTTTTATGCTTGAAATGCTTGATAACTATGGGTGAAACTCGGTATTGTGTTTATTCAACTGGATTATGGTTTATATGTTATACATCTCAGTCATTCAAATGATCATGATTTAGTGTTTTCTTTGGTCTTATGAATGTTTTCCCTCTTGTCTTCAAACTGTTCAACCAAAACCCAAAAAAAACCCTATTTTACTTTATTGTGTTTATTGAGATTGTGTTGGCTTGTTCTCTTGTAGTCTGGGAACAATTTCTGGCACTAACACTAGGCAAATTGTTCAAAACAATCATCAGTATTTTTCGTTACCCTGCTAGCCTCGGCCATTAGGTCAAGACAAACGATGCAGGTCAATGGGTCAAAGTTTGTCAATAAAACCTCTGGACATAGGTGAACCTCAGCCTTTGTACTCTTAGAAAAGAAATGTGACCTTACAACTACGAGGCTTTTCCACACTTTGACACAAAGATTCTAAAGGGTTCATGGCCTAAAGGCCATGCTCCGACGCTCAGGGTGGCTATGCCCTAGTTTAAAATATCCAGGCTCAACATCCCATGGTCGAAATATATAGCGTTGAAACCCCCAGGGTTTTCCTGGGACGAGGAGACTATGGTTTCCACTAATGCCCGAAAGCGAGCAACGGGTCTGCTCCATGCCGACGAAAATCTCAGACCTCTAGAGATTCATCATGATCTAACAGGCTGTGGGAATAAAATGACCCCGAACAGACTGGTGAGGCTATGAGAGTAGGTAGGGCGTCCAGGGCGAGTTTGAAACCTAAAAGGAAACCAAAAACCTTAAAATGAAAGTGGAAACCCCCTTTTAAACCCACAACAAAACCTACCCAACCCTTCTCAGGAGAACCACAAGCGGTAACTCAAAAAATCATATTTAACTTGTCAAACCAACACAAATGAATGAAAAAACCTACCTGGAAGACGACAAGCCGAACATGCAGTCGGAGATACTCGGTATTGACGTGCCACGTCAGCTCCACAGGTGATCTCCACCATTCGCACGAAATCTAGTACGGGATAAATAGCAACAAAGATTTCAACCCTCACCGTAAAAAGCAATGGTAAAAACCCCCATTCCTTAGGTATAAATAGACATTCGCTGACGAAAGGCCTTTAAAAGTGGTAGGTTAAAGCATTAAAATCACACGCACGCGGCCAAACGTCATTGGCGCCAAACATAGCGCATCAGGTGGAAAATGATAATTCAATATGCAAACAGCCCCAACAACGACGTCTTGATACATCCCAACACAGCTGTAACCATCAGCTTAAGACTCAACAATGTGCCCGCATTCCCTTTGTAGTTCGGCTGTCAAAACAAAACCGGCGAGGAAAACTGGACAACAGTCACCATAGCGGCTCCAAGGTTAAAACTTCTCCACCACAGCGGGCCTGATGAGGATTGGGTCATCGATGAGGAAACTTCTCCGTCGTAGCGGCAACAACTGAGAAAGACATCCGCTGTGGCGAGTCTCGAAAATCGGCACTATTTCCGATAATAACTTGCAAACATGCCTGTCGTGGTTGTAGGGAGATAAAACGATCATACGAAATGGCGGGACAGAAAAGTCGGAAGAAATTATGATTCTCAACATAACTCCTCATTCTCCATTGCAGCATGAACACAAGAAACCTCTGCTGTAGCAGATTCGATAAATCAAACAAAGACGCGAACAAAAGATCAGCCGTCGTAGCGGCCATGGACTTGAGAATCCATCTGCTGTAATGGAACAGAAACATCGGGAGTTTACTCGACAATCAAACTGAAAATTCACCCGCTGTTGCGGGTCAAAATCGATAAGATTTTAGCTGTAGTGTCTCGAAATTATGGAACCACCCGCCGTAGCGGGATAAATATGGTCATAACCCTTTTCGATATTCAAACCCAAAATCACCCGCCATTGTGGCTTGAAACATAAGAAGTTGTCCGTCGTAGCAGCTCAGAACTTGACAAACCATCCGCTATAGCGGGTCAGAAGCACATTTTCTTCCTTAGTGAAAAACAAAATTCTTGAAACTTTTCCATGATAGAAACAAACCATAAATGTTGGATTTCAAACTCAAAGTGCCTAAGAAGCAAAACTAATATTTTAAAGGGGGTCCTAAAAAATGTAAAAAAAAATTAGGGATAGTTGTAGTAGCAACAACACCTTTTAATGAAAAAACACATTTTCAGGATTCCTATTGCATAGTACCATAGAAATAAAATCCCGCACTGTGTGAGGAACTCGTTCACCATCCCAATGATTTTTGCCAAAATCCACAAATGTGTCGTAGTATAATTGGAATTCAACGTGGTATTGAAAACAACAAGTGTCTTGAATCATATTCTGCCTAATATACCACAGTTTCAACTTACTAGATATGGTAAATGAGACCTGGACATCAGGATTTGATTATATGAATTCCTCAAACAAAGTGACTCATGTCATCTCCATAACATGCTTGCAATGCTCCTTATAAATGCCTCTTCTAGAACGTTGTCGCAGGACATGTTTTTGATACTATATAACATGATAATGGTTGTCCCAACACTCTATCACCTTCTCTTCGATGCCCTCTTCCATCTTGTCTTTATATGCTTCTCTAAATATAAGAGCCCAACAAGCAGCTTCATCATTTTCATCTATCTTTACCCTAAATTTAGTGTATTTGTGCAGTGTTATTCTTGAAACGTGGAGTAGCTTTGACATTGTTGCAACCATTCGATTTCTTGAGGTGCTTCGTGCCACAATAGTAGTTGTAATTGCCCT
Organism: Pseudotsuga menziesii; assembly: GCA_001517045.1. NCBI lineage: Eukaryota > Viridiplantae > Streptophyta > Pinopsida > Pinales > Pinaceae > Pseudotsuga > Pseudotsuga menziesii. The sequence goes on from LPNX010536676.1 coordinate 432,426, forward strand.
ACGAGCAGCACCGATATCAGTTTTTCTTGACTTTCCAAATGCAGATAGTGTAGTTGTTACATTTTCTGTTACATTCTCACATGCATTTTTATTTTTAACATCCTTAAAACCCAACAACTTTGTGGCACGTTTCAATTTTTTGTGTTTTATCAATCCATGTAGGATTTGAGCTTGTGTAATCATTGATTGTTGTTCAAAGTACAACTTGATTATGTTACTAACATGCTCTCTGATTGTCCGATCAGGGGTCGGGTTCCTGAACTCTTCTTGAGTGGCATCATCCAACCCTCTTAAACAATTAGCAACCATTCCAATGTCATTGAAGCTCCCAATTACTCTTGAGAAATCAGAGGGTGCACGATCTTGTGATGGTTGGCGACGATCTAGCAATAAATAAATACAAACTCAAAAATAAATACAAGCTCAAGAATAACATTTTATTTTACTTATCATATTGTCCTTGTTAGATTAAAAAAATAGCAAATAAATTATACAAGCTTGAATAACATTTTATTTTAAGTTTATCATATTTCCATTGTTTGTTAACAAATTAACAAATAAATACAAGCTTGAATAACATTTTATTTTAGTTATCATATTGTCATTGTTTGTTAGGAATCTGAATCAAAGTCAGAGGTTGTGTGTCCTTCTTAAAGTGAGGAGTGTTGTCGAGGAGGGCTTTGACGGTGACGGTCCAAAGAACCAAACTGAGGGGATCACCCCCTAAGGCGAGAGGAAGAATGTGGTGGAGCAATAATGGTTGTAGTAGTAACTGGAGATGAATATGGACCTCGGTTTAAATCGACTTCCTAATGGTTCAAAGATAGTCACTCGGCCACCAAGGCTGTCTCAGGCTTGAGTATTGGGGCAGTACCCTTCACTTCACGGCGTAGGTAAAAATGCTAACCGCTTGGCCACAAACGACAACTCTTTAGTTTTCCTCACATGTGGGAATCTAGTCAATCCGGTAGGGGTCGTTTCCCTTTTCGCTTAGCAAGTTTTCTCAATGGCCAGCTACTTCGGGGATCCTGTGGTACTCCTCAGAATGAGTTTTAGGGCAAATCCCAAGTACTTCCCAGAGTTATTATGGATAAGACTTATGTCCCAAACCAGATGTTATTAAGTAAATTAGTTTATTAAGTAAAATATGTTACTCTTCCTTATTGTCCCATTGACGTAAGGCTGGTGCTTCTGCACGTTAATGTGATTGTAGTTGTAATTGTGATTGTAATTGTAATTGTTGATTTTCTTTGAGATCATCATTGTCATCAATGCTTAAAGCCATATGATTCCTAGTCATTTGTACATGGTTGTAATGTAATTATCATCATTATCATAATGTAATGTAAAATTGTAATTTGAACACTATGAAAATGTTCATATATGAATATGAAATTAAAATCATATTAAAATTGATGAAATGAGAGATAAGGCTATAGAAATGATGAAGAAAATAGGTGCAATATTAAGAGGAGAAGATGCAAGTGGTGCAAGCAACTCCCATTGAGATCAATCTTTGTAATTTTTAACATAAAAATTATATATATGTGAGTCTATATTATCAAATTATAATTCATTTACATGCAAAGCTATATCATCAAATTATAAAATCCATTTGTATGTGAGGTTACGTGAGGCTAATGGATATATATGCATATTCATTTAGAACTAGATATTATGCACTATATAATTATATATATTCATCAACTATTCTCTAATTTCATTGGACAACGAGAACTACTCATACTATAATACACTTACAAGTTGTCTATATGTAATTTAGTGTAGTGGTTAAACATTTTTTTTTCAATTCTTTCACAACACATACCATTATTTCACATGTACATAAGTGGTTTTAAAAGGTTGTATATATACATGCACATACAATGTATATAAGTTTATGAATTAATTACAAAATTATAATTAAATTCTAAATAATTTAACATATATATATATATTATGAACTAGAACACTATGAAATTGAATATATGAATATGCAATATGAAATTATATGAATATGTGAATATTAAATTATACAATTTACATACAATTATGAATACATATATATGAATGCATACATGTCCATACAATGTATATAAGTTTATCAATTAATTACAAAATTATAATTAAATTCTAAACAATTTAAGATATATATATATATATGAGAACTAGTACACTATGAAATTGAATATATGAATATGCAATATGAAATTATATGAATATGTGAATATAAAATTATACAATTATAAATACATATATATATGAATTTATACAAACACATACAATGTATATAAGTTTATAAATTAATTACAAAATTACAATTCTACAAAATTATATTTAAATTATAAACAATTTAACATGTATAGATATAACAATTATGAACTAGAACACTATGAAATTGAATATATGAATATGCAATATGAAATTATATGAATATGTGAATATGCAATTATACAATTTACATACAATTATGAATACATATATATGAATTCATACATGCGCATACAATGTATATAAGTTTATGAATTAATTACAAAATTATATTTACATTCTAAACAATTTAACATGTATATATATATAAATTATGAACTATAACACTATGAAATTGAATATATTATGTAATATGAAATTATATGAACTAGATCACTAGAAAAATGAAATTATATATATGAATATGAAATTGCATAACTTTTAAATTATACCAATATTGTTAGCAATGGCATTTGATTCTCTCATCATAGGTTGATTTGCAACTTTTTCTCCTCTCAAGATTGTTCTTTTTTTCCTCTATCTTTCTCTCTTATTTCTTCGGTGTTGTTTTGATTCCTAGAAGACGTTTTACTTCGACGCTTCTTGCTTCTCATTGTGATCAAAATCAACAATCCAAATTCATACCTATAACAATACACAATACACAATGCTAAATTTGCATTAGAACACAAGCATTGTTTCAAATAGGTTAGTCAATTGTGAAGGATAAAATTAGTAACATGTTTATGTTTTATGTTTTATGTTTATATAGAACTTCTTTAAGAATTCAGGTGGGAAATGAGGTTAGGAAGGTAGTTGGAATGACATTAATGCCATCAATACCGTAGGTTCATTCTCAGGCATTTTTGTATGATTTTAACAAAAATAGGACCTCGATCGAGGTCGTATCTCGATCGAGGGTTTCAAAATTACCTCAATCGAGGGTTTATTAGACCCTCGATCAAGGGTCTAATAATCCCTCGATCGAGCTTCCGTTAAAACCTCGAACGAGACATTTAATACCTCGATCGAGGGCCTAAAAAACAGAGAATTAGCCCTCTTACAGGAAAATCAATGTTTCTCTGTGTCTTCTAAGGGTGTAAACTCTATCATTCATGGCACACAACTGAGCGGAGTTCATACCAATAGATTCATCATCGAATCCTCTATCCATTGAGGTAATATGCATGTGTTTTGGCATTCATATGGGTTTTTTTTTAATTAGTTCTAAAACTTACACTTAGAAAACCTGAAAACAACTTCGAAGCAGCTCAAAGAAAAATCTGCTAGGTTAAAAATACACATTCAAAAATTTCTTAAAAATTCACAGCCCACACATCGACGCGTCCTCTTCAAAACGGTATCTTTGGTTTTTCAATTTTTGAAAACAGTGAAAAAAAGCTAGGGTGGACACACATGTGTATAAAATGATGTTGAAATCAGATGTGGTCACTTTCGAAAAATATAAATAATTGTATATTGCAAAATAAATTAACAAAAAAATATGCAGACCACAGTGCATTTTGTGTATATCATATATATATATTATATATATGATTTAATAAACTGTGTGACCTTGAAATTTTGAAGAAGTTAATAAGTGGCTCGTGTCCAACCCCAATAATTCAATCTTACATTAATAATA
>LPNX010536676.1:437302-464073 GCA_001517045.1 Pseudotsuga menziesii
GTTCAATCCCAATAAGGGTAACAAATGAAAACAACTTGAGGAGGGGAAAAAACGTGGTAGAAGGACGAATAGGTAGAGAATAGTAGAGATTGACACAAGTCTAATAGAGTCTGGACAATATCTGACGATAAAAATAGCCTTTACATAGTAAGAAGAAACAACCAATGAAGATAATAACTTGGAATATCCAAGGGATCAACAATCCCAGGAAAGTGAAGACCCTTCAAAATAAGTTAAGGAAGGAGAAACCTGATGTGTTATTTCTACAGGAATCAAAATGCAGTTCAGATAATATGCAAGCAATTAGTAGTAAAATATGGCCTGGAATTCTAGGGATAGCTCCTGATGCAGGAGGAGTGGCTGGCGGACTTGTTATTCTCTAGAATTTCGAGACACTCCACCTCACTAATTTTATGGAAAATTGATTCTTTATCAGTGCGGACTTTCAGGTCTGCAATTCTGAGGTAAGAGGGACACTCACAAATGTCTATGGGCCAATTAGTATAGCTCAAAAACCCGCCTTCGTATCACTCCTAGACAAGGAAGCGCAAGAAATGGAAAACCAATTATGGATCGTGGGAGGTGATTTCAATTTGATTACTTCCCTGGAGGAGAAGAAGGGAGGAAGAATATCTTTGGAAGCGCCCAATATCTCCTTTAAAGACTTGATACATATGAGATGGTTGGTTGACATAGAGACGGGGAACGAATGGTATACATGGAATAACAGGAGAGGAGGGGAAAATCACATGGCTTCGTCGTTAGACCAATTCATCCTATCTGAGGCAATGATTGATGGAGACAATGAGGTGACAACCCAGGTCCATCCCTCTGTCAGATCTATAATTGGCCCGTTAGTTTGGTCTGGGAAGAGTGGGGCCCACCCATAAGGCGCCCTTTCCGACTTGAACAATTTTGGTTTGGACACAAGAATTTCAAGGAACTGATCAGAAAAAGGTGGGAGGAGATGGAACCTATCAAGGGAACTCTAATGTACCAATTCCAACAAAAATTAAGGAAATTAAAAGAAAATCTCCGCACGTGGAATAAAGAGGAATTCAGGGACATCTTCCAAGAAAAGAAGCTTCTCAAGGACAAACTAGAGGAGCTCCAACGAGTTGGCATGGGCAATGGGTACACCGATGACCTGAAAAATAGAGAACATGCCATCCTGGACTAGTTGAATGCCCGAGAACGTCAGGAAGAACTCTATTGGAAACAAAAATCTAGGAACCAATGGTTGCAGGAAGGAGAGAGAAACACAAAATTCTTTCACAACACAGTGATTCAGAACCGCCAGAGGGAAAAACTATTGTGGTTAAAAATAGAGAACAGGCACTATGTAGAAACTAGAGAAGCCATGGAAACTGAGCTAGTTCAATACTTTGGAACCATCATGAAGGAAGATCGTTTGAACATAACCGAAGACATTAGAAAGATAACCAAACATATCCCAAGGTAGGTCTCAACAAACCAAAATGAGGTCTTATTGAAACCTGTGTAACTCCAGGAAGTGGAGGAGGCTGTTAGCCAAATGTTGGATGGGAAATCCACGGGACTTGATGGTTTCACAACCAACGTCTTTCACAATTTTTGGGATTTGATAAAAGACGAACTTTGGAAAATAGTAGAGGAATCTAGAAAGAATAAGGGAGTACTAAGAGCTTTCAACTCCACCTTTCTAACTCTCATCCCCAAGGAGGATGGGGATGACTCTCCAGTTAAGTTCATACCTATAGCCCTTTGTAATGTCATTTACAAAATAATAACAAAGGTGGTGGCCAATAGGTTAAATCCTATCCTATCAGATTTAATAGCCAACGAACAATCATAGTCTGTGGAAGGAAGGCAGATTCTGGACGAAATTATTTTAGTTCAAGAGGTCATCCACTCTCTAAAAATTAAAAAAAAAACAAGTATGTTGCTGAAGCTTGATATCTCAAAAGCGTATGACAAGTTAAGTTGGAAATTTATGAAAGAAATGCTTGAGGCCTACGGTTTCCACCAGGAATGAGTCCGATGGATAATGGATATTACTTCTACAACTTTCTTTTCTATTTTACTAAATGGAGCTCCCACAAAAATGTTCCAACCTTCAAGAGGCATCGGACAAGGGGATCCTCTATCTCCTTTCTGTTTATCCTTATGGCAGAAGGGTTGAGTAGAGTTATCAAAAACAAGGTTGAAAAGAGAGAGCTCAGGGGGTTGAACCTCCACACTGGTTCTGAAGTCATATCCCACCAACAATTTGTGAATGATACAATGCTCATGGGACACTCACCAGTGCAAGAGGCACAGGTTCTGAAGAAATGCCTGAACTCTTTTTCTAAGGCCTCCGAGCTGGAGGTAAATAACTCAAAGTCACAAGTCTTCTTTTTTAACACGCCCAGGATCCACCAGCAGAAAATTCTGTGTATCCTGGGATTTCAAGGAAGCTCCTTTCCGTCCAATTATCTTGGTGCTCCGCTTGTTGAAGGTGTGATCAGGAAAGTCTCTTGGGAGGATTTACTGGGTCTAATGTGAAGGAAATTGGACAACTGGGCTTTTAGACCCCTCAATCTGGATAGCAGAGTTGTGTTAGTAAAAGTTGTCCTTCAAGCCATGCCCATATACCTCTTTTCCACCTTGGCTACCCCAAAATCGGTTCTTAAACAAATTAGGGAAATTGAGAGAAATTTCTTATGGGGAGGTAATCGTGGTAGTCATGGTTGGGATTTGGTAAGTTACGGCATAGTGTGTAAACCAAAAGACCAAGGAGGTTTGTGACTGGGAGACCCGAAGAAAAATAGTCAAGTTCTAGGAGCGAAAATATGGTGGCACTGGGTGTCACATAAGGACGAGCCTTGGGAAAAATTATGGCATAGCAAGTATATGCAAGAAAAGCCAAAATAAGATCTTATAAGGTTTAACGAAGGCAGACAGGGATCGCATATATGGGATTATGCTTATCTAAACATAGGGATTATCTAAGATCATAGCTTTTGGGAGATAAGGGAGCGATAGGATGCCAATGTTTCGAATGACTCATGGCAACAGATGCCAAAGATCATTTCACAGATTGATGTCCAAGCCAGCTAGATCAGAGCTAAGGAAAAGGGCCTAACTAAAATCCACCAATTTTGGAGAGAAGCACAAAACAATGAAGAATTCTATGAATGGTGGAATCAAATATTCCCAGCTGAAGACACCCATAGGATTATAAAGGCCCTTCAAGAACAATGCATTTGTATCCAAGGGGGACCCGATAAGTTGAGATGGGGATATCTATCTAAAGGAACCTATAACACTAGGGAGGCCTATAATCTCACATTCAACCAGGGAGAGACCTTGGACAGGGATGCTTGGAATATGATTTGGCACTTTAATCCTTGGCCCAAAATTGTCACCTTTATCTGGCTAGTCGCTCATAGGTGAATCTTGGCAGGATAAAATTTAATGAAAAGAGACATGCATGGCCCGTTCTGGTGTGCCCTATATGAACATGGGGAGGAAACTATGGATCACCTCCTCGACTCATGCCCTATGGTTTCTTCCCTATGGGACTCTGGCGCAACAATATTTCGCAGAACGAATTGGGTGAGAGGCCAACCTCACCAAATGATAAGAGCATGGGGCAAGGAAACTTTCAAAAACCCCGATCATTCGTAAAATTTGACTCATGTTCCTCGGAACTTTGATGTGGGAAGTTTGGAAGGAAAGAAATGGTTGGTTTTTTTACGGACAGAAAAAACCCAACTTAATTGGCCTGGAACCAAGTTGTCAAATACATTCAGGAGACCATCAAAATTACCTAGTGGAACGAAAAGGATTGGGAGATAGATGACCATGAAAAAAGGATATTGAGCGGTTGGGGTATGAATTGTTCCCCCTAGGGTTGGATAATGATGAAGGTGAAAAAAAGGTGAAAAAAAGCTCCCAGCGAGTCCAAGCACTTGGCTCCCTCCTCCAAGCGGCCACTTCAAGTTGAATTGTGATGGTGCCTCCAAGGGCAACCCGATGTCGATTGGGTTCGGAGGAGTGTTTAGGAACAACAAAGGAATGGTTATTCAGCTCTTCCATGGGAGCTTAGGACAGGAGACCAACAATACTATGGAGCTTGAGGGCATGCTTTGGGGCATCAAGTTAGCCCTCAGCAAACGATGGGAACCTCTGATAATCGAAGGTGACTCCCATATCATCATACATATGGCAAAAAGACTCCAAGGTGGATAATCGGTTGCCAAAGTTGTGGATAGTTGGTGTATGACGTGTCGAGTGGAAAGGTTGGTTGAGCTCATTAGAGGACGCCATGTGTGGTTATTCACCCACGTCAAACGGGACGAGAATAAGGTGGTTGACTTGATGGCAAACATCGTGGAGAGGAGTGGAGAGCGGTTAGTTGAAATCCAACTGCATGCGATGGATGGTAACGAGTGGCAGCTTCAATGCATACACTTGGTGACCCAGGACCTCAAGTTAGCCCAAGAAATGATGGATCCCACGAGGAAATATTCGGGCCATATGCTCAAGGTATAGACGTATTCATCGTCCATTTCTGGGAATCGTCATCGCCCTTCATCATGGCTCGTCGTCGGTACCTCCTCTCCTCACTAGGATATGACCGCCCAAGGATTCCCATCCAGTGTCATTAATGCAGAAAGATTTTCGCCAGAGCTGGCCTCAGTCGGGTAAAGTATGGTGATCTACGGAGGAAGGGTGACTAATCTAATGAGTACCATGTCAATAAATAGAAAGTACAGTGGTTTTAGTAGGGATAACCGAATTTAGATGAGCTTTGAGGATATATATTCTACTTATGCATGGCCCCCCTACATTCTGCGTTTTCTCTTCCTTAGTTTACTATGAGAAAACGCTAGTTGGTAGGATATCCGTTGAAACGCCAAGCCCCTGTATTGATGACTCCCAAGAGGCTACATTGCCGTATTACTCTCAAAATTATATATATATATATATAATTGGTGAATTGATGAAATAATCAGCTTCCCACGAAATAAACGAAATACGAAAAGCCACATCTTTCCAAACAAAATAAAATTAAATCTGACAACATAAGAGTACTGTTAGTCAGTTGGATGTCTAAACGAAATACGAAAAGCCACATATTTCCAAACAAAATAAAATTAAATATGGCAACATAAGAGTACTGTTAGTCAGTTGGATGTCTCGCTATTCGTATTTTCAACAAAATTGCCATTTTAAGTTGAAACAAACTCATCAAGTTATATTCCATGGAAGCTATGTCTACCCAAAGAGGTAAATCTGCATTGAGAAAGTACTCTGCCTATGATAAAATAAATTTGCATTGTCAACATTATCTTTTGGGAAGGAGATAAATAAATTTGCAGTGTCTAACATTATATTTTGGAAAGGAGAATACCTCACACATGGACCATCAACCATTGTAGTACCTTCGAACAGTCGAAACTGCAAGACTACTGGATATTGAAATGGATTACACGTTTAGACAATCAAAGCTACAAGAACAAAACACTTAGATGGATTATGAATATTAATTAACTGATACTTACTATAGTTCAATAGGGTGATAAACTATATTGATAGTTGACTTTTTGTCAAGCCACCGATGTCAGACTTACTAAGGCGAGATCGAGTGACTTCAAATCGACAAATATTTATAGGAATGGTTAGAAACAATAAACCAAACAAGAAAGTAGATAAGATAATATAATTTTATTGATATTAATTAAATGACTGCAAAAGTAATAAGTCAAGAGACTGTGCTGTACCATATGGAAACCCTATTGTAGGTCCATTGTAAAAAAAAAATTACAATGACTAACTGTGAAAAGTACGTCAATGAAACTGTGCAGTATGAAAATCCAAAAAGTAGCTCCATTAAAAAAAATTTACAATGACTAACTGTGAAAAGTAGGTCAATGAAACTGTACAGTATGAAAATCCAAAAAGTAGCTCCATTTTTTATACAATGACTGTGACTGTGTGACTGTGACTGTGACTGTAAATACTGTCTTTAGAGGTGAAAATCCAAAAAGTAGCTCCATTTTTTATACAATGACTGTGACTGTGAATACTATCTTGAGAGGTGGTGTTCCATACATCCAATGAATAGAGTTGATTGGAGAAACCTTTAACTGGAAAACAGAAAGAGATCTCCAAGTAGGGAAGATACTAGACAATCGACACTGGGCTTTTCTAATAACCCAGGATGGCACTAAATGTGAAGAAGCATGTTTGAAGTCATGCCCTACGCAACACATTAAAGCCATTGAAGAGAACTCTGAGATTGTACACACCTCTGCCAGGATCGACAGAAAAACCTATCCTAATATATTTTCTTTTATCTATCCTCGGAATCTTATTGGATTTGCTTTGGGTTGTACCGCTTACATTTGACCAATGATACAACACCCTACATTTAGTTGACTAGTTCATAAAGATGGAAACTATGATAACATGCAAGAACATCATGATCGAGTAGTAAACAGCCTGGATTCCATAACGTCAAACAAGGACAGCATAATTCTTTTGGGAACACAGTATGGTCAATCATGGATTCTCAAACAAGGACAATATAATTCTTTTGGGAACACAGTGTGGTCAATCATGAATTCTCAAACAAGGACAACATAATTCTTTTGGGAACACAGTATGGTCAATCATGAATTCTACGGGTAATCAGAGTAATATATTTCACAGATGGACAAACTAAAGTTGTAAAAAGAACTTGGTTCAACTTTTGAGAATCTACAACCAAAAACATTTGAAAACGTTTCCTACAAGCAACATTAACTATAATTAGGCAGTGAATATACCTAAAGGCTAAAACATGTTTAGATAGCAACATCCAAACGTTGATGGAATTTACCAGGTTGAATAAATCGCAAAAGACCCAATTGGAAGAGAATGATCAATGACAAGTAGACAAGTTTGTTGAAACAATCCGATCAATGCATCAGAGATAGAGTAAGAGATGCAGTAGAGATTCAATTAAAGTTTAAAGCTGACATGATAACACTGAACTGACCATAAGTTTCAGATCGAAGATCAAGCAGAGTATTTGAAATTGCGACATGATAACACTGAACTGACCATAAGTTTCAAATCGAAGATCAAGCAGAGTATTTGAAATTGAGAGGGATCTAGTAGCATGGCTATTTAACTTAGTCTGGATGGGTCTTAAGTGGCAATGTTCTTTAATTATTTTAATATTTTTTCGGTTCTTGGTGACGGACTGTCCATAAATCTTGATAGTACATTTGTCTTATCTTCCTGTAATTTAAGAAAGAGAAAGACACTTCTCTTCACGCCATAATGTTAATAGAGTTTGAATGTTAATGTTTTTTCATTGAAACTTATACGTTCAAATCCAAAAAAATATATCAACCATATAAACTGAGCATTCAATGTGTTCAGAAATTTCCTATCTCAAATAGGTCATCTAACTAAGCTGTGACATAAAAATATTATGAACATTTGTTTCTTCATTTAAAATTAAAGATTCAAATAATAATAATAAAATGTAAACTATATACACTATCAAAAAGAAATAGAAAGTCAACTATATAGAATGAGCATTCAAATGTGTATCTAAAATTTCCATGGCTCAAACAGGTCAATTAACTAGGCTGTATCGAGAATTTCCCTGACTCAAATAGGTCAACTAACTAGGCTGTGATATAAAAATAAATGTTCAGATCCAAAAAGAAATAGAATATATCTATAGACTGAGCATTCAAATCGGTGTATCTAGAAGTTCTTTCAAATAGGCTGAGACATATGAAAAAAAAATAGGTGACTAACTAGGCTGTGATATAAAAATAAATGTTCAGATCCAAAAAGAAATAGAATATTTCCACCTATATAGACTGAGCATTCAAATCGGTGTATCTAGAAGTTCTCTCAAATAGGTCAACTAACTAGGCTGAGACATAAATAAATAAAAATTAGAACCTTTGAAGTTTCCGAGATGGAAGATGGGATACCAGCCGTCAGCGAAGGACACCATCCTTACAAGTTGAATAAAAGCATACTTTGAAGTTTGAACAACGCCCAGGCGGGCTGAAAAGGACAATGACTTAACTCTTTCAAATATGTCAACTAACTAGGCCGTGAGTCGTGACATAAACATAAATTACTAATATTACAATCTTTGAAGTTTTCGAGACGAAAGATTGGATACCAACCTGTAGTGAAGGACACCATACTACAAGTTGAATTAAATCTTAGTCTGAACAACGGCCAAGGCGGGCTGAAAAGGACAAATGCCTCAAAATAGCATATGTTGGATAAAAGAACAAGTTTTAATTAATATCTCACTTATTTTGGATGAAGCGTCTATGAGCCAGACCCAATTACACGTCCGATTCAATTCTGGACCGATTCCCGAGTTAATTAAAACCAACTTGGTAAAGAAATTGAAAGAGAGATGCATGATGGGTCCCCGAACAGGGGAAGATTAGTCTATATCTACGAGGATATTATCAGATTGGTTGTATTCAAAGAGTCTGAGGCAATGCCAAGTTTAGTTAAATTCGACTCAATCTCGAAGACTTTGTGATGGGAAATAGTGGACTCGTATATGAGGGTTCTGTATATGAGGGTTTTGTATTTGGATGCAAAGATAATCGACCGAAGTTTGAAAGAAAAAAAATGGAAGTTCAAAGTTGAATAGGAAGTCGGCAACACAAATAGAAAATCCGAAAGGTAGTGAAAGGCCTGGAAACGTGTGGCCAACATAGAAGCAAGCAAACTGAAAAATTGTTGTCAACTAATGTGGCCAATAATTGTTAAGTTCTCGTATAACCCAAACTGTCAAAATGGGTTTCATTTTGTAAGGTAATTTGAAATCAAAACCCGCTGTTTTTGGGAGATGACATCTAAATCCAACCATGCCAAGGGTTGGTGTGGCCCAGGCCGGGTGCGATCCTTGGTGATTTTGACAGCTTAGATGCCCCTGAGTTGTGGTTTCTCAGACCAAACACTGGCCCAGCCAATCAAAAGGCATTGCAGCAAAAAAAATGTGACTAATAATTGATTGAGTTACAGAAAATCCAACATGTCCTAAGCTCCTAAATGAAACTGGTTTGAATTTTGATTGCAGACCAACACCCATAGGGAAGAATAAGCCGTTCCAAGGTTTTGTTAAGAGTTGGAATCAATAGGAGAGGAACAAATCAATGAAAATATGAATTTAGCATCTTTTTGGTTTGTTCACATAGGAATGGTTAAAAATCTTTGTTAAAATTGTAATTTTGGATAGATCAAATTGTTGTTTTAATATAGTAATGGATTCAGCACCATAGAATATCATTACTGTAATTGATTGTGCAATGTTAACATATGATATCTACAATTTCATCAATCCAACATAATTATTGTTAGATTTCAACCCAAAATAGATTTTCCTTCCTGTAGTAACCAAAGAAGACCCATTCATAACGCATTTAAAGTACAGCCAAATAAAATAAATTAACAAGACACAACCAGAAGACTCTAAGAAGCAAAATAACTAGAGGCAGTTTTAATTTGTCAATTCTTTTTTTCAAGCAGATAAAACTTACACTTTTGCTATTCAATTAAATTAAGAATCAATAATAAGTATATATCCAAACCAGTCTTCTTGTAATTGCTTATTGTAATTGAAGCAATAATAATAAATATCAACTAGACCATGTGGTTAGCTTGAATTTCTGTAAAAATTGTATACATGCAAAATACTCGGAAAGGACTTCTTAGAGAACATTGATTCTTGAATCGTAGGAAAAAATACACTTTGTTTCACACAATTGTTTTATCTAAGTAAAACAAAAATATAGAATATATTTCAACGCCAAAACAAGAGCGCAACTCATGCTCATATGTAACCCTCTTAAGTGAAGTTCAAAATTCTAGTTTAGAAATATTTAGACTTAAAGCCAATTAGTCTTGTCAGGAGCCTTGAGAGCCCTGTAATTGATGGAAAATGCAAGAAACTTGTGAAGCTGAGTAATACGCTGTTCATTGCACTTGTTGCGAGAAGTCTATGTCACTTTCCTTTTTTATTTACCGTGTGCAAACTGTATAGGTTTATTGTCCAATATGCATCTGATAAATGAAATTCTGTATTGAATGGGGCAATGGAATTCCTGAGTTGTGAATTTCAATTAAGTGTCACAGATAACCAAATTCGAATTGAGATTTTTAGAATTTGAAACTCTCAAGAAGCTCCACTGAGGATTGAGAAAGAATTGGAGCATGACTATTAATTATTACTCAAATGTAGAGTGGACTATTGATTACTAAAAGAAGTGCAAACGATAACTTTGAGCCATCTTGATTCTTTGACACATTCTGCCACTGGTGTTATCTTTTGGACAAAGCCTAAATGCAACCTCGACAAGACAGTTATTGTGTTAGATCTTGATGCTTGAACAGAACCAGAGCTCAAAAAGGGTCCGACATTAATCAAGGTGGTATCAGTGCCCGAACTCAAGCCCAGTACACATCTTAATGAAACTGCTGTAACAATGATGAGTGCAAGTTAGTAATTTGACGAGTAATTAATTCAGTTGCAATTCTCCAATTATAAATACCTTGCATCCATGGTAAGGGGTATACAGTAGATCATCCCATAAGCCATTATGATAGGCAAGTTGATTAGATTAACTATTTAATTCATTAAGAGAGGATATTAGCAAGTCCTATGCAATGATATAGATCTGATTTGGATTTCATCAGTTCTTGTATCCTGGAACCATTGATCATCTGCCATTCTGTCATATTAGTATCTCTCGTGCTAATGCTGTAACACTCTTAAGTGAGGTCCAGAATTCCCAGTTAAGAATTTAACAGACAGACTTCTTTAGATTTTGTCAAGAACCTTCACTAAATCCTCAAGAAACTCCAAGTTGGAAGATGATGACTATGTAATCTGATTTGGATTTCATCAATTCTTTTATCCTGGATGACCATCTGCCATTCTGTCATATTAGTAATCTCTCGTGCTAATTTTGTAACACTCTTAAGTGAGCTCCAGAATTTCCAGTTAAAATAAATTTAGCAGACAGACTTCTTTAAATTTTATAAAGAATCTTCAATAAACCCTCAAGAAACAACAAGCGGAAAGATTATGACTATGTAAATTCAAATGAATCGACATCTTTTTGCAGTTTTTATGTTTTTGCATATGAATATGGTACACTATGTGAATGTTATGGATGTGAAATCCTTAAAAGAAATATACATACACACTGAATTGAAGGCCATTTCAATAATTGAGAGCGTCTTCAAGACTGCCCAATGTCAACTTCATCTTGTAGACAAAAGAAGCAGATAGCATACTAAGGGACAAATAGTATGCTCACAAATTTGACGATGTCCAACTTTTAAAAATTGCTAAATACATAATCACTCTATGTTGAAGGTTCATCTGATAAAGAAAAGCCTGAAACTAGCTGCTACTCCGATAGACTAACACTCTGCTTCAGATAGCCCAAACAATTGTCAGCTTACAATTCCAATTCAAATTCCTCGCAATACATTACATAGATTTGGAAATGACAACTAGACAAGTCAATGTGGGGGTGACGTGTAGCTCAGAGAAAGTGTAGTTCTAAGTTGTTAAGATAAAAATCAATTATTGTTGTGACAAAATTATATTTTAAAACACAGAACTGAAGACTTAAAGAGGAGCTGGCCTAGTGGTTTCAGCTTTCTTCTAGTTTGTGGTTTTCAGGGATCATTATATCAACTCAAATAGGCTCATATAACTCCCACTATGCCTTTTCTGGCCCCACTGAGGGAAATATACCACAGTCAAAGAAACTAGGACCTCAATGTACAAGGACTTGCTCATCATAATTCCATTTTCAGATTATCCAGTGAATTAGAGAATTGATCAAGTCAAGCAGAATTGAGCTGAAGTCTCTCATGCTAAAAATAATCTTTAATTCTAGTAATTTAGGTGATAGAGGCATGGGGGCTGTGTACTATCCAACAATAACAAAGAAACTAAAATAAACTAAACTGCATTACAACAAGATCAATATATCAATATATGTCAATTAGGTTTAGCCTGGGCAGTTGTTAAGAGTGTTTTCTTCACCACTCAGGTCTAATTCCCTAAACTGAGATGTTGAGCTCTTGAATGGGTATATTGTTGTAGCAGCCTTGAGCCCTGTCTTGAGAGAGTCTCAAGCTTCTGCAGAATCCAGCTTACCTTAGGTACTGTCTTCAGAATGAAGGGAAGTTCCTGGTGGGTTTCCCCAGGATATGTATTTCATGGAAAAAGAAAAACAAGATCATATGTAGTCAGTGTCTGAAAAAATTTAGTTTTTGTAATCAAAAGAAAGAAACATCAATAGGCTTCCATTTTAAAATACCTTAAACATTACTGTTCTTGTGGATAGCGGCAATAATTAAAATATAAAATAAAGCAAGTTTAACTGCATAATGTGTCACATTTCAATAAATTTAATTAGGCCAATTACATGCCTTAATTTCTCAAGGCACCTGCAAAATCCACTGAATAGTGTACTTTGGAACGGATGTCCAAATCCCCAAATCTGAAAATAATGTAAATTCCCTTGCTTTTTACCATCCCCTGTTTCACCTCCATGAGATATGCGTGTATCTATGGTGCTTGTTGGTGTCCATTTCCTTCTATTGAGCAGACACGGTACTTCTTAATCTGATCTATGGAATCATCGAGCAGGTAGTTCCATCTAGGGGATCCTTCTACCAAATTTGTGGATCCCTACCATGGTTTATATGGATCATTAAACTAGTAGGCAACAAATAGATCTTCATAAATTCTGTAGAGGACACTGTGATATATCACAAGTCTGGAGACAAAATCGTAAAACTATCAGAGTTATAATTATAATTATGAACAATTACTTTTATATCTTTACCATTCAGACAAAATGATCACCTCTGGATGAGTACAAGGAGAATATATTTAATGGGAATCACATTGAGTAAAATAATAACATACTAGATATTATTGACTGAAAGGCTATCATGAAATGGGTTGTAAAATAAAAATACAAAGTTTCTGAAACAAGAAGTATCACATGTACATTGGTCTTGAGCATCCGAACCAGTGTTATACACTTCAAATTTCCATACAAATAAGTAAACAATTTATGAAAAAAAAATTCAAACATGCCAGTTAGTAAATAATTAGAGAAGATCTTATGGCAAGCTGAATTTGAAACATTTGAATCAAAAGAACAAAATGCCAGCTCCTTTTGCAGAGTAAGATTCCAGCTACTGTTTTCCAATATCTGACGGATATAAAGCACTAGATAACTCACAATATAGGTTGATCGGACCACTGTGATATCTGGAGTCTGCACTGCCTGCCGGCCTACCTTCTGAGCTGCTATTGATATTGTACAGATTATTGAATCTGAAACAGAGTAGTAGATCTAGGAGACAAAACAAACTGGGAAGGTAAACTTCCTTTATACTGGATGAGAAAAAAAGAACAGAGGAGCATGTAAACACAAAAGAACATAAACAAAACCACAAGATTTTCTGGTTCCACATAAACATTTCTTGGGGTCCAGTTCCATTCACATGTATTTGAAGATGCTGAAATAGTAGAACCAAAAAAGGAAAAACATGTTCAAATCCTGTCTTAGTTGTTTAAAATATATTTTCAAAAATAAAAGGAAAATATCATGAATACATGGGCCTGAGAGGGCTTACATTGTAAGTGTGATAAAACAATGAAGAGAATCCCATCTTGATGTACAATGTTCTCCATCCTCAACACTTCACATAAATTTCTTATGAATATCACTAACTAAGATTCCAGTGTCTCTCAATGAAGGATATTTCACTGGAACATCAGCTGTGACTATTGATGGTGACTACAAAACAATAGGATGAAGAACTTACAAAGAAGAAGAATCGAGGCAATGGCCCCTTTTCTAGTAATGATTATTAGACAAAGTTATTAACCTACAAAATGCTGATTTTCCAACTCAATAAATAAAACATTTTCACCGCTACATCAACTTAACTCTCTCAGTCTCTTTATCAATGTCTCGAGTGATTTTTTCTTTGGATTTTGTTTCAAAGTCCGAGCACCAAAGGTTCCAAAGAGTCTGTCAGATGAATCCCTGAATTTCTCAGAAATCATGACCACCTTTCTGTAATCCAAAGAACTATAATGCTTCTCCCGTATAACAGGATTGATGAAATTTTCTGGATGGTTGTTCAATAGAAGATTAACCAGCTGCCTTGCTTCTGCCAAAGACTGTTTTGGATCTGTTGCACCTTCAAGCTCATCCAGGCCACTGTCATGAAATTGATTATCTGCAAAAGATTCTAGCAGTTTCAAATCGATCTCAATTCCCATAACAGCATTGGTATTGAACCGCTTGACATTATCACTGAGAAATGTGGCTACAATGCAGTCTGATATGTGCTTAAGAACACCTCTGATTACATTATCCAAAGCCTGCGACGGTAAAATTTGTCGTGCTGTGGAAACAAGAGTCTCCAAGTATATAATCAGCTCATTTACGTACTCATTCCCATTTGGTGGGAATTCATCAGCTGCCCAATTGATATTGTCGGTAAGAAGCATGAACTCTTCTACCTTAGACTTGACAAGCCTCAGCATGGTCTCTTGAGCAGCAGCTTGTGCACTCTTCATCACAGATTGGGAATGAGATCGTTCAGCCAAGCGTATTGGAATGCCACAAAGTTGGGCCGCATGCCTCGTGAAAAAATCACAAGCACGTTCCAAAACTGTCATATTGGCAGCAATCTGAATAGCTTGAGACACCCCAAATGTCGAATTCCGGATCAATTTAAGCAGAGCCTCGTTCAAAACATCTGTCAGTAGTTTATCAAGATACTTCTTGACCACATCATAAAAGTCCCTGTGACCCCCATAGGACATGTAGCTTACCGAATCCTCGATAAATGATCTCACAATTCGACAGCAATCTGGAACCGCAGAAGAAAATGGGGCAATGTAAGGGAAAGCAGGCATACTATCTGAGGTCTGAATATGAAAAGCCAATACATTCATATTGTACTCATACTCTTTCTTCATCACCATCTGTTCACATTTGTCATTTGCAAGAACATCATTGATCTGTTTCCTACAATCATTGAGCAGAAGCTCATGGTATTTGTCCCTATTTCTATTCAAAACATCAAGAAGGGGATCAACTTGGTAACTATACCTTCTTAAGGTCACTCCAAGAAGACTAACATAATCCTTGATGAGAAGAAGATGGTTTGCAGTCTGCATCCTTGAGAACTGATCCTCCAAAACTGAACACATCTTATTCACAGCAGTATCCCATATATCCTCAACCTTGAGCCTAGAGATCAGTCCTCCTCCCATCCGTTGAACCCGCTCCTCCACGATGAAAAACCCAGCAATCTGCGCAAAAAACATCTGGTGACCCTCGAGAAAAGGCTGCACAGAAGTGATCTGAAAATCAGAACTGAGCTGCAGCTTCCGATTCTCATAATAATACTCCTTGAATTGCTCCTGGAGTCCAAGGCAAGTATTGATATGGTATGCCCTGTACACAGGAGTCAGATCAAACTTCAAGAAAGATTCACTGTCATCTGTTTCCTCTATCTCCAGACTATACACACAGTCCCTTAAACTCACTCTACTCTGTTCTTCTGCCTCCCTTTGCCTCCTCCTCAAATCCTCCTCTCGCTGTCGTGCCGAAGAAGCCTGACCTATAGCCAACTGCCCAATCTCTCTGGATATAGGTCTGATCTGCACAAGCCAATCATTGAACTCCTTAGTGACCCTCTTCTCAACATGGCCTCTCATTGCAGGAATCTGCCTTCCAACCATCTGTTTCAAAGCCAATGCAGGAATCTTCTCCAAGTAATCCCTCTCAATCACATCCAAGCTCTTCAACACCATGTAATAGTTATTCTCCACAACATGCCTGTTTGCCTTCGCACATAACTCCATAACCTTTGCACACAATTCCATCCCCTGCATTGCCTCTGATATATTCTTCTTCACCCCCTCAGCTTCGATATACTCTTCAAGCTTAGCTAACAAAGGATTCCCCACTTCCAGTAACTCAGAATTGACATCAGACAGAGAATTCTTAAGCGTGTCTGCATCTGTCAACAGCCCTCTAAGCTCATCTACTGCATGAATGAAGTCCTGGTAGTGTAATTTACACACATCCTCGATCTCAACTTCTTTCTTCCTGGCAAAATAACGGAGCTGGTGGAGAAGTGATTCAGGCTTACCTACCTCGAAAACTCTTCTGATTAGGGGACCCAAATCTTCGCCATTACCGATTGCCGAAGCCACTGCTAAATTTTCCTCGTCTCCATTCTCCACAGGAGCTACCCTCCTCCTGGCCTTAGACTGCATCATTCTTCGTCGGATTCCAACAAAATTCTGCCCAGAAACTTGCTAACCAATACCTAAAAAACGTCGCACATAAACGAGATATGAAAATCTCAGAGCTTTCAATCCATAACTGGAAACTTGCACCTTTTGTACATGGGTCGAGCAGATAACCTCACTTCTTGCTGTCCTGAGCCCAGAATCCAAGGGATCCAAGGATTTGATTAATTTGATTTGCATACACAGATGAGGGGTATGAATATCAAATGGACCCACGAGGGAAAAGATGTGCAATTAATCATGGCAGAGTCGATGGCGAAATTAATGGTTTTATCACTGATCACGCGTGGCCGCTTTTCTCTCATTTTGGTTGGTTGGTTTGGTTTAGCAGTCAAAGCCCGTGGCGTCTGGAAAAACGGGCGGAAACGCTAAAAGACTTGCCCTGGTAATATCCCCAATTGTCCCACCAACTTTGGCTGGTTTTTTGGCTTTCTAATTTATCACCGCCACCCAATCAAGTACATTGTTTTCTTCAATTTATCACCGCCACCCAATCAAGTACATTGTTTTCTTCAATTTAGTTACATGAACATTTCTAAGTAAACCAACACTCAAAATTAGTTTAATGTGCAGTCTTAAAACTATAAATAAGATTAAAAATATAAAATAATAGTAAATTGATTTTAATAATATATTCTATAAGAATGTGGTCTATTGGAGGGATGAGGTCAGGCTTGAAACAATTTCATTTGTTTAATTTAGTTATATGAACATTTCTAAGTAAACCAACACTAAATTAGTTTAATGTACACTCTTAAAACAATAAATAAGATTAAAAATATAAAATAATAGTAAATTGATTTTAAGAATATATTTTATTAGAATGTGGTCTATTGGAGGGATGAGATCAGGCTTGAAACTATTTCATTTGTTTTCGAGTTTTATTTCTGTGTTTAAAAAGTTTTAGATAAATTACTATAATTTTGATAAGATGGAAAGTTACGCATGTTCGTATTGCAACAAATTTTGAAACTAAGATTTAAGAGATCTAATTTTTCATCTTCAACATTCATAATCTCACAAAGATGATAGATCATTTTATTCCACATAACATTAGAAAAGATCCAAAACTAAAACTTAATAAGTTACTTTATGATTTATAATAAAATTCTTTATAAATATCATAAAATTGGCATCTTTTATCTATTAATTTTTTTCCTTGGAAAATAAATGCATTCTATTAAAGATAACATAACACGATGTTCAGAGGCATGTCGACCTTGTAGCAAATACCTGAAGGTTTACAAATGCATAAGCACAAAGAAACTATGCTCGGAAAGCAGAAAGTAGCTATAAAACTACATCTAAAACAACCCATATTTCAAGGTAGTCAGATTGTGCATTCAGCTCAAATACAAAAACTACTCCAAAAGGTGCATAAAAATACAGAAAGTGGCTAGAAGAATTAGCCATCTGTAGTGAGCTACAATGTCTTTCCATGCACTTAACATTAGGGCCCAAACAACGACATTCCAAAACCATAAGGCTAGTTATGTGTTTGTGTTTCCCCATCCAGGGTCGAGCTGCATGGAAGAGCCACTATGTGTCATCTCTGCCTCCTTAGCGGTAAACAAACACTAGATCAGAAGCCCGCAAGAAAAAAATTATGCCAAAAGAACCAAACATGAAATGTGGATTTAGGCCGCCGACTTCAAGAAGGGCACCACTATCAAAGGATACACCGCCAATAAGGGACGACCGTTAGTTGAACAAGCCTATCGTGCCATATAAGTCGTCTCCTCTCCACATAGCCATTGCATCGCCTTAGAACTCGTCATCACCGCCACAGATGAGTTAGAGCTCCGCCTCTCTATCGGTTGTCAATCAAGGACATCACCCCCACTTCACAGAGAAAACATCGCTTGTTAAATCCTAGAGTCATTCAAATCCATTAGTTACTCAATGCAAAAAGAAAAAAAAAACTAAAGAAAAAACCTATTCACCTGATTAAGGTTGTAACTAGACTCTCAAAACCTAGAAAAAATGCAAAGCATCAAACTTTGATCATATATTTATCTATAAATTTATCAAGATGATTATAGAATTTATTTTATCAAATAGGATATGTAACCTTCGTTGAGTTTTTGGCTGTCGTGTCCATCTTTTTGGCTGTCCAGTCTGCTTTACGTGTAAAGTGGGATATGTAACTTCTCACGCTGAAAGCGAAGAACATACTTTAAGGGAGAGGGAGAGGGAACAAAATAGGAGGGCAGCGATTGGTCCGAGCTAGAGTTGGTGTGCATTGCACGGAATTGGAAAGCAACCACAACCTTGTAATTTGCGCCCCCAAACCTCATTGGAGATTACCTAATAAACAACATCCAACCGACAACCCATAACTTAGTCAAGTGGGACTCAAATTCCAATTGAATTTCCTTCAACTTGCAACTCAACTTCCTTGTTCTTGCCTCTGCCACGTGTGATTGAAAAAGGAGACATAAGGCGAAAACTTTGAGCCTGCCTTGACCTTGACCTCAAATGTAGTGAACCTGCCCAGTCGGTTGCTGGGGTTTTAAAAAAATAAAAAATAAACAAAAATAACATTTTATTATTTATAAAATTTCCATGGATTTGTGTGAAGTTTGAATAGTCACTATTCATATTTATAATTTTTTCCATAGATTTTGTTTTGGTTATAAAATTATAAATTTGATTTTTAAAGATAAAAAATAAATATAACATTATTTTTTTTAATGTTAAAATAATTTTAATATGATGACGATGGTGGTTAATTTCCTGTGAGATCAAATTTATATAGCAATGTGGCAAAAACCATTTATGTTTTGAAACTTTTTTTTAATGGTTTTTGGTAGAAATCTATTAATCTTTTTGAATAAAATACAAATTTAGAAATATTTAAATTGTGTTTTTGAATTTATAAATAGATATAGCATCCTCAATATCTTTATAGCATTCAGATTATTCAATTTTATATGTGACTTTAATTTTTTTTAATTCCAATAAAAATTTAAACAAGATTATGCAATTTTATATGTGACTTTAAATTTTTTTTTTAAATTCCAATAGAAATTTAAACAAAACTAACTGAAAAATATACCTTAAAAAACTCAAAACATAAACTATTTAACCTACTCTATATATTTACCATTAAATTGAAGCATCTCACGTTTAATCCATTAACATTATTTTTTACCCGTTGGGAGAGATGAAAATGTTGCATTACAAAATATAAATAACATTAAAAATATTGTCACTGAGAAAATGTGGTGTGAGAAAGATTTAGAGGATAAAAGAAAATTAAGATATTATAAGGAGGTCATCAACCCTACCCTAGAAGATCAAAAGTATCTCTCAGTTTTAACTAGTTCAAAGAAAAAAATTAATATAGCCAAGATAAGAACGAACTCTCATGAGCTTCATAGTGAAATTGGTAGTTCGACAGTCCCTAAAACACCATGGGTAGAAAGGATCTGCCATCTATGTAAGAATATGAACATTGACGATGAAAAACACTTCCTCTTAGAATGCCTGCGTACACCCACATTAGATTTCAGTTTCATAATCTTTGTTGTAATTCAGACCTTCCTAGCCTTTTAACTTGTCAAAATTATAGTGAGCTCGAGAAGCTTCTCTCGAAGCTCTTTGAACATGGAAATGCAATTTTAAAACAAACTAAATAATGTGTTTCTTTGAGTCTTATAGATTAAAGTTTGGTCTAAGTGGACATTAACCATCATCATCATCAATAAGATATAAAAATATTACCAATAGAAAAATTTAAATAATTATTTTATTTTAGTCATAGTAGATTTCATAATTGATAGAAAGATATTTTATAAAATCAAACATATAAAATTAAGTATAACTAATCATTAAAAAAAACTTTAAAAAATTAATAATTATATTTTACCGAAGGTGATATAATTTGTCAATTAGATTTAGTTTGAATAGTTGATGAAAATGTAAGTGATCAATAAAAATAAACAATTATTTATTTAGATGATTTGGTTTGAGTAGTTTATGAAAATGTAAGTGATTAATAAATATAAACAATTATTTATTTTGATTCAAATTTAAATAAAGAAATTTACTTTCTCGTTTTTAAGTTTAAATTTTATTTTATTATATTTAAAATATATAATATAAATTAATTAATTACATACTTTTATAGAACATGAATTCTATATTAAAAAAAGAAATTATTCATATAACGTTAACTTAATTATACAAGAAAAGGAAATTATAGTTTTTAAATTTATATAAATATACACCTTTACCTTTATAAAAAATATGGCACAAAGTGAAAGCATGCATCTACACCTTTCACCGCTACAAAAGACGATAAAATATTTTTAAGTGTTAAAAAAAACATATTCATTTAGTTCAAGATGGATCATGTGCGTCCAATTTATTATATATAGTAGACTTATTCATTAATATATGATTATAGTTTTTTAATTCAATGCAAAGAGTAAAAAGAATATTTCCTCATTTGAATCATATTATTGTTTCGTATTTAATTATTTATAATAATAAAAAGAATGATGATTTATTTGGTGTATTTATAATAAAGATAAAGAAAATTATATAATGTTTATTGGTAAGTTATTGTATTTTGCATTTTATTTTTATGTTAAGTTTTTTGTGAAAAAAATCTGGAAAATATAATTATTCAAAGTTAGTATAATTAAATAAAACTTTACACGTTTAACTAAATAAATTATTACATGTGGATGTTAAATAAGATATGTTGGATGTATTTGAATAAATAAATTGTCCTCCTATATTAAAAGTTTTCCCCATTCTTCCATTTATGTATATTTTGTTTCTTCATTTTTCAAAGTACAAAATAAGTTATAAAATGTAACAACAAGATCTCAAGTCATATTCTGAATTTAGTCTTTAATTTTAAGTTATGGCGATGAGACTTACTATATGTTAATGTAATGGCTTCAATGTTCAAATTTGAACTCATGAAGCTCTCGCATATCCAAGTGTAAAGTTAAAATTGCTGATAAAAATTATTTAAAATCTTATTTTTACCATTGTAGTAAAGAATGGCAAAATTTATAACTACATTTCAAAGGAAGGACAACTTTTTAAACTACCCAAATGGACACTTGGTTAGAAGGGAATTGGGAACTTACCAGTTACCATCTATAAACATAATATAAATGAATTCATAAAAATTGGAATGATATCACAAGCATGATCTCTCAAAATAAAAAATGAATAGCAGAACAAGTACTATGAATTCAAGGTAATCTCCCAAAATAAGGAATGATAATGAAAACTACTCCATTCACAATCTCTCCCTCCATATTTGCAGGAGCATATGTCAATTAAGAGTTCATGTCATGCGTGACAAGATTTCGTAAGGGATCCCAAGCGAATAACGGATCCAGCATGACATAGTAACTTGGTTCTTATGGAAGCTTGTATATGTTTTGGATTTCTACATGTAACATAAGTCTCCACTATCAAGTCTCAACAAATTAAACACATTTTCTTTCATCTTCACAATTATATATACAAACAATCAAAACTTTTATGGATTCAAGATTGATCATGTCCAATCCCATCTAAGAACATTATTAAAGACAAAATTCTTATGAGTTTTGAATTTTGATTGTCTAGTACCACCTACAACATTTTTAAGAAGAATAAATTTATGAAATTATTTTTTAGTGTTAACATTCTACGATACAAAAAAATTATAGATCCAAAATTTTAATTGCACAAAAAGTTAGAATTATTATATATTCATAGTTTCATTTGTGTCTAGTCCCATCAAAAGAGAAAAAATAAATTCTTCAATTTTGAAATCCTTATAGTTCTAGAATTTTGATTGTAGTTGGTCCCATTTAACAAAATTATTTAAAAGAAATGTACAAGTTAATTTATGACATGAATAGGTATAAGTGCACTCCACACATGTTGTCTTTAACATATGAATAATCTGCATACACAGATATAATATATGGAAAAGAGTTTCTCCAAGCTGCTAAAGAGGTATATTGGAAAAGAGTTTCTCTAAGCTGCTAAAGAGGTATATTGGAAAAAGCTAAAAGATTAGTTTTTTCATAGCTCATTTTACTTAGTTTTAGTTTATGAAAGCACTAATCGAACAATGGAGTACCATTTCATTATTTACATCGTATTTGACAAATGAAGGAAAAGGTCAATATGTAAAAGAAAACATATGCTTGATTCAAATAAAATATGGAATAGCTTAGTCTATGTATGATGCAGTGAGAGCTCTTCCACCAGAGATGGATCTATCTTTAATGAAGTTAGTTGGATTTTGCTCTGAAGGGCATCTTCTATGAGGGTTAGTCGTGATGGTTTATCTTCTAAGATATGTCAAGATGCTCCTCATTTATTAAATATTCATTGCATAGGTCATACAGAAGCATTAGCAACAAACGATGCTTCAGTCCATTTTTCATATTTGAGGTATACTGATAAATTTGCAAACAAAGTTTTTTCATGGCTTGAGAAATCTACCAAAAGACATGGAGAACTGAAAGAGCTAATGGAGCCATTTCAAATCACTAAGTTAGAGGTTTTACAAATTCATCAAATTAGGTGGCTCTCTAGAGCGAAGACCATGGAAAGACTTGTCCAACTCATGCTCGTTTTGTTAAAAGATTGGGAGTTAGGGAATAAAATTATGTATGAGTTGGAAATAATATTTGAAGTACAATTTTTCATCCATGTGCTCATTGAGTTAAATAAGTTGAATCCTAAGTCCCAAGAGGATCATGTTAATATTACCTCTATTGGCATTATTTTATATGTTTTTATTAACACGCTTTGTAAATAGTTTATGGGAGACATATTCGAGGCAGGTGCAATGCATCAATCCTCTTTTTCAATTAGAGCACAATGAGGAACTCTTGAGTTTCTAGAATAGCATAGGTATGGTACATTTACATCCATTGAGGTTTAAGAGATTTCTCAAGATAAAAAGATCAAGAAGACTACATGATTACATTCTTTTGAGAAATTGTTTTGTGACGAAGGTGATTGAAGCTCTAGATAGGAGGTTCAAGGATCTACCTATATTTAATGCTGCTAAGTTTTCCAGTCCTCGACATTATTATGAAAAAATGGATGATAGAGGCTCTCACTCAAAAAAATGGTTGCAATATCTATGTGAAAAGTTTAGTGTTGGGGACTCACATATTGCGGATAGTGCTAAATGTTTGGGTGAAATGGATGAATTTATTTGTTATATCTATAAAACATACCCTAAAAAGCATATGTTTGGAGCATGTGATCTATGTGGAGATGAACATGAATGGTTTGAAGGTTTTCCCTATTTGATGTGATTATAGCAAGCTATACTTGTTATTTCAACAAGTACACCGGTGTGTCAAAGAGGCTTCTAAAAAATAAACAGGACAAAAAATGATGATAGATCAAGACTTTCATTGGAGACATTGGATGTGTTAATGTTGCTATCTCTTAGTGCACTTCATGCTCTAAATGAGGTGGATTGAAATTTTATTTATGATGTATGGAAATAAATGAAAACAATAAAGCCTCTTCCATTGGGTAAATAGATTGATGTTTTTAATTATATAAGCTCAAATACTTTTGAATAATATCAAATGACTCTTTGAAAAATATGTTTTCTTGGAATGTGTTCATTTATGTAAAATAATAATAAATTTGTTAACGATGTGTTCAGGTTGTATGGGTGCACCTAGGGGTATAGTGGTAGTGGGATTGGATCCCTAAACCCCATGTCACGTGAGTACCATCCCAGTCCCCAGTTGTTGATTCCCCTAGTACATATAATAATAATAATAATAATTTTGTGGACATTACTAATTTCAAATAAAATTTTGTTTATTTCTTAGGTTTTATTGAAATGTTATCATTGTTTTCATGTAGTGAGTGTTCAATTGTTTACGATTGTAAAAATTTGGAAGGATAATATTTATTTTTTGCATTTTTTTAAGGGTTTAGTTAATTTATACTTGTCAATTGAAGTACATTTGTTTATATCGTGTTTAACCTTTGAAGGGCTTGGAGAATACATGCCCTTAAAATTGAAATTAAGATCCACCCTTCAAATTTGATCACATAATGGCTCAAATCCATCAAAGCCAATTGTTATAATTTATATAATTAATGTAATAACTCGAATCCATCAAATTTATATGCTTTTTTATTATAAAAAAAAAAATTATTAAAAAATAAATATATCATGGGGTGTTGTTTTATGTTGTGTTTTACCAAAGTAGATAAGTAGATCATACAAAGTCATGATAACACACTTATTAACCTTTTTTTGTAAATTGTAGAGAATATTTGTATTCGGAGTATCAAAAAAGAGTACATATCAAGACTAGCAGAAGCTAGCTATGGTGGCTGTAAGCTAACTGACCATCTGACTAAACGTTCAAAAAAACTAGATTTATGATGTCATAGAAATAAGAGCGTCTGATCCTTTTGTGTTTGTAGAACTAGACTGACATATTACAGAGCCAAAAAAGACCATAGTCTGCTAAAAAACAACATATCTTAAAAACATAGAAACACAAAAAAACACAAAGTAACAAAGTGAACCCGGGAGGCTGACATGGCCTCTATGGTGGTGCGTCCACAACGTGCTCTTCATAAGTTTCCTCCATAATTGGATAGGGGCCAAACTCATCCACAAGTTCATTGGGATGCTTCTTCTGATTCGGTATGGAAATAATGGCATCACTGGGGTGTTCACGTCCTCTTTTAATCGGTGTTAAATTCTTCGGGACGTCCCCATGTTCCTGGAAAATCCCAAGAGAATTCGCACCAGCTGTAGAAGTGCCACCTTTTTCACCTTAAGTCTTTTCTCCTGTGTTTCCATCACTGTCTAGGGTTGGAAAAATAGAGTAGTTTCTCAAGTTGAAGTTCTACTCCAGGTTTTTCAATTGCATATCTGCCTGAAGGATATTAGCTCTCATGCCCTGAGCCATATCTCGAGCTCTGTTCCACTTGTTGGTCATGTCCTCTAGAAACAGAGCAAGCATATTTTTCATCATCCAATAGTGATTTATGCGACGACCACTTTTGTCGGAGGCTAGGTGGTCCAAGACCGCCTTATACTTCCACTCATCCACTAATCAACGAACTCGCATGGAGATTTGCTCCACGAAACCATATGTGTCCCTAATGCTTGTCGTCCTTCTGTTGTTCCCTCTACCTGTGGTGCCTCTGCCTGCGCTTCCTCTGCGTGGAGTTCCTCGCTGCCTGGGCATGTCTCTTTGTGAGGTATTGCATGGTGGCAAATTTTTAGTAGTCGGATGCTCAGACCACGAAACTTCAACAGTATGAGTCTAGCGAGAACGAAAACATAGGTGCAAAAGAAGTTGCAGACGTAGACGTAGGATAAGACAAAAAGCCGAATGAAGAGATGGAGTTTTCCTATGGCGTTTAATCCCATTGTGCGAGGCGTCATGATGTCTCGTATTGTTCATTAATTCTCAATTTGGTAGTTTGAACCAAACGTGACCACGCTTCTACCAACCTGGCTGGCGAGCATGCCACCTTCCTCCTGGTTTAAATGCTCTGCATCGTCATCTATCTGTCCTTCGACCTCGTCATCATTCCTATTATGTGCTAGGTGTCCCTTGGTGATGGCTGTTGAGTCACCCGCATCCGGGTGTTATTAACCAAAATATTAAAGAATATAGAAGTGGCAATTTTTATGTTGGGAATACATATAACTGTATATATCTAGAGAGAGAGATAGTTTAAGTGTTTATGAGTTAAATGTGATATTTTTTTTGAAGTGGGGAGATCATGCATTCAATTCTTGATCCCCTTATGGTTAGTTTTTTTTAAATACAAAGTAAGTTAAAGTAGACAAGCTCAATCTCTTTATTGAATTTCTTCTTTAAAGTTATTCATTGGTTATAAGGTTTGTTTTTAAAGATTTTAATACATTTTAAAACAACCAATCCTATAAATTAATGAAAAATGAACTTACAAAAAAAATATTACTTCGTCCAAAACAAACTTTTTTTTTAAACAAAAACGATTATTTTATTAGAGGAGGTTCAGCTAAAAACCACTGATCAAAGATACAAAAAACCACTAATAGACTCCATTTTTAGAAAATGGTCAATTATGGTGGAGTTTCTAGACTAATCTTCGAGTTTACCATGAGTTCATAACACCCTAAATCTATGAATTTATTAGCTGCTTCATCCGCATTCTCATTCAGCTCCCTAAGAACGTGGAAGAATTCAATCTTCCTAATGCTTTTAGCCATATACCTGATTCTTTTTAACAATCCTTCCAGCCTCTCGTTTTTCCCCCTTCTTCCCCTGATCAACGCTTGAATAATTAGCCGTGAGTCACCAATAATCACAACTTCCTCCGCTCCTAATTTCTGAACCTGCTTGAGACCTTGCCAAAGCCCATAAGCTTCAGCTAT